>JAXCMG010000003.1:88247197-88281009 GCA_034642415.1 Podarcis siculus | reverse complement strand
AAAGTAGATATTAAAAAAAAATTTAAAAAAAAATTATAAATTGTATTTCTGTGAGCATTAGCTTAATTGGGGGGGGGGGGGGGGGGAGAGAGAAGTTAACAGCTCCATCAATGCAACAAAAAGGGTTACAAGAAATATTTCAGAAATATTACAAAAAAAGTTTTTGCCAAACGCATTAGCTGATTACCCTGTCTGAGTGGCCAGTAGCTGATGCAAGAAGTTTTCCTTTCTTCCATTCCCAAATGCAGACTGTGTTTTTGGCATCTAGTCCCACTGAAGCTAGACGCTAAAAGAAGAAGAAATGAACAATTTTGTTAAATGAACACCCATTCACTGCAGTCATAAGAAGCATCTTTATTTGCATTAGCGACTAGCCATAGCAGTAAAATAAAGCACAATGTACTGAAAGATAGATGTAAAAAAAACCCTTAACTATACAAAATACATTCTGGAGGTTTACATCAATAACCAAATAACAGATCTTATTCTAATTGCCCCAGCTAAATTTTTCTGCAGTTTTTGCTGTCACCTGCAAATGGTTGAGTGACCTGTTGTGGAAAGTAGTAGAAGGGTAATAACCTCACTCCTCACTCCTCAAATCTTCCTCAATAAGTTTTAAAATACTTTAACATTGGTATCCTGCATGCTGCCATCACCGGAACTATTCTAATGGTCTTAGAACTGAATTAATGAGTTGGTTGAAACATCCCTGGAGTTAATTTGATTCCTCTATACGCTGTCAGTGGCAGCTGAATGTGTGAACTGATTCCATCAAAAAGTATTGTATTTGCAGCTTCAAAGTGGTTGGCAGATTTTAATGATAATGAAAATTAGCTACTGGAATCATGTTTCAAAAAGTAAAGTTGTTGAGCTTTCTCTTAACAAAAACGCCAGAAAAACCCTCCAACATTTTCGATTGACGTATGGCAGCCCGACATATATAATGTAAGCTTGAATATTGTTTAGCCTTGTTAAATTACAATTGCTCCTGGTTTTGGGAGTATATAACTGCATATTTTATTTCATGTTGGTGTTTATTTTATGAAGACAATTAAAATATTAATAAAAGGATAGATTTTTTTTTCTGGTGAAACATAGGAAGTTGCCTTGAACTGAATCAGACCTTTGATATTTGACCTTTCTAGCTCTGCATTGTCCATAGAAGGGTTTCCCAAACTTGGGTCTCTAGTTGTTTCTGGGCTACAACTCCCATCATGCCTAGCTAGCAGGACCAGTGGTCAGGGATGATGGAAACTATAGTCCAAAAATATCTGGAGACCCAAGATTGGGAAACCCAGGTCTACAGCAGCCTTTCTCAACCTCGGGTCCCTAGATGTTGTTGGAATACAACTCCCATCATCCCTGACCACTGGGCCCTGCTAGCTGGGGATGATGGGGGTTGTAGTCCGGCAACACCTTAGGATGCAAGGTTGAGAAAGGCTGGTCTACAGCGTTTGGCAGCAGCTCTCTGGAGATGCAAGCAGAGGCCTTTTGCAGCCCTACTTGCAGATGCTGAGGACTGAACCTTTTCTATCACTCAGCTATAGCCCCGCCCCAAATTAAGGACTTCATTTCCCTGCCGAAATGGACTTTTATGGGATACTGCTGCACAAAATGTCTATCTGCCCATTCACACACATTGCAGCCATAAGGTGTTGATTATGCATTTGTGAAGGATGGCAGAAACACTTGTCTGGTTTAACACGCACCTGAGTTGAAAACCTGCTTACTAATTTGTTACTTGTTGGCACAATAATGGTCCCAAGAAAATAGTCTAGAAGGACAGGAAACGTTCAAAGCTATTAATTTCTGTGCAAATGGAGAATTTCCTGTTACATTAAAAGATCTTTGCTCTGCAAGACAGTGACCTTTGAAATTTTGAAACCGTTTCCCCAAAGCCTTTCTGAGCCTGAAAACCGTCGGTGCCTTTGAAGCTTTTCAAAGCACTGCCAATCACCAGCAATGCAAAATTAATGGGGCTGGTTTAACTGGCTTGGTTCATTAGAAATACGCTCCAATGAAACTGGCATGGATAACCCACTGATAGGCTCCAACTAATGGGCACATCAACATTGGTGAGGCAATGCGACAAAACCATTTGCCGTTACAGAAGATGATGCTGGAGCCATTCATTCATACAGGTGAAAAGGTCCTGGGGCAAAACGCAGCACTGAAGACGGACAACACAAAAAAGACTACAATCTCTGAGTGAATAACAAAGATTGTGGTCTCCCAGAAAACGGATGAAGGGTGGTGTCTGTGAGCAACGTGTCACCTTCAGACAAATCCTCGACACCCATCAAGATCCCCTGCCACCCCATTTTTTAAATGGGGATGTGGATTCTTCTGGTTATAATACTATTTATTAAATACGCCCCATGCCCGTAGATCTCAGGGTGGTTCACAACAAAAAATTACAATGGTCGTATGTCTTAGGGCAGTGGTTTCCTATTGGTGGTCCCAGAGCGTCTGTGACACCATTCACATCACAAAAGCTGCCATAGAGATATCAAAGTTTTCAAAAGTAGGGGGTCAACGGCCTGGCTTTTGAGAAACAGGGGTTCTGCAGTACCTAGCTAATTGGGAACAACTGCCTTAGTTAGTGCTTCCTGCTTTTGTTGTTGTTTGTGTTTTGTTTGTTTTTTGAGGTGTGGCGGTTATGAGCTCTGCCAGTTTTTCTTCTATTAAATGAGTATTTTGTGGTGCTCGCAACAATTCCTAAGGTGTCCAAATGTGCCCTGGGTCCAATAAGGCTTCAAGTTACAAGAAAGGAGATCCCAACTAAACTTCAGAAAGAATTTTGGATTGTGGATTCTCCTTCCTTGGAGGTTTCCAATCAGAGGTTGGATGGCCATCTGTCATGGATGCTTTAGCTGATATTCCTGCATTGCAGTGGGTTGGACTAGATGACCCTTGGGGTCCCTTCCAATTCTACAATTCTATGACCCCATATATATTTCCTCCCTACTATCCAGAAATAATATGAAGAAATTGTGACGGATAATTGTAATTGCAAAAAAATCTCAACAACCTTCATGTCTGGGTGTTCACATTTTGAAAGATGGCAACCCTACCACATGCACCTTACGATGAGGCTATCTTCTCCCAAGGCTGCTTAAAAATACTGAGCTGGGAACCTCCTATAGGCCCTGTAAACAAGTTATTCTCACAAATCAATGGAAACAGGGAAAATGTTAATTCTGTCTTGCACTCCTCTTCTTGCACACTAGAACTGGCCTCTGGCAGGGGGTGCACAAGCCCTCAAGTCTTATGGATTAAATTATTTTCTTAGCTACCCTTGTTGGAAAACGAGAAATGAAAACCTGCCACACAGTTCAGCAAACAGAATTATGCCTCACATCTTTCAGTAGCCCTTATTTAAACACCACTGAAATATAGCTAACTGTAGCAGCCCAAAAGGTGCATCTAGCTACCTCACCAAAGAATTTGGGGAATTGTAGTTTGAAGAGGATGCTGAGGCTCTTAACTCCCTAGTTTCCCTCCTCACAGAACTGTAATTCCCAGGAGAGGGAATGACTGTGAAACTAGTTTTCGTATGCAGTGTAGATATACACTTAGAGGTGGCAATAGCTCTTGTCTCTTAGTATTCCTGGCGAACTTTTCAATGGAAAAGGGAACAACGGCCTGCAATTAATCATAAAGCTTACTACAGATAACAATTGGGATGATTGAAACCTGCTGGGTGCCTAATGCCTCTCTCATTTCCTTCCTCTGGACAGAGAAGTATATTTTCAAGCAAATAAATCAGATTAGCTTCTAATTTCCTTCTTACTGCCCCGTGCCTGGCACAGATGAGAACAGAACAGCAGAACTGAGAAACCAGCTTGGATGGTTTACAGGTAGTATTAAATTCTCTCATGTAAAACAGAATATTTGGTTTGTGCCAGCAGTGATACAAAATGATAGCTTTTAAAAAGCAACAAAGGTTTCCTTTTCCCTTTTTTGAGGGGGTCTCTAGACTAGTGTTTTATTGCAGATATATTCTGCAATAGGTTCCCGACACAATAATCCCTTGGCCTGAAAGCAAGATGAGCACCGCAACCCCATAGTCGCCTTTGACTGGACTTAACTGTCCAGGGGTCCTTTACCTCTTTTTTAAAAACCTTTTTTAGTGCATTAGTTGTAGATTCATTTTGCTTTATTAGCTGCTCTGCAATACTACCACTTATTGCTTTCTGGAGGGACTACAACACAACAAAAGCAGGAGAATACAAAAAACCCAGAATGGGTATGAAAAGTTGTGGGATGTGCACCTATTGGAAATGAAACAGTATGACCAACTCCAAAACATTTCCAGGTGCAAACAGTATTGAAAGTGGGGTTGTGTTTGACTGCCCCAGTATTGTCAAAAGTACAAATCATCATGAATGCACGTGGAAAAGGATGTCTGGAGAGGTCCCTAGTGAAGAAGCATACAGTTCCCAATGAGAAAACAAGAAGAGGGCTAAGAAAGCAGGCAAGGGTGGCAGGAAGGGCACTGTATACTGGCTTGTGAAATGCCAACATCAGGTGCCCCTCTATGAAATATTTTAGAAGGCATACAACCCTCTGCCCACAAATAGCAGAGTGCTAATGGTGACTTGATGAACTGTTCCTACTTATTCCATTTTTAACCAGCCTCTTTGGCCCCAGCAGAGCTTTCAGGGTAGCTCACAATGCACAACGAGATACCTTGGTTCTCAAACGCCTTGGTTCTCAAACAACTTGGAACCCAAACACTGCAAACCCGGAAGTAAGTGTTCCGGTTTGCGAACATTTTTTGGAAGCCGAATGTGCTCTGTTTTGAGTGTCGTGCTTCCAATTTGAGTGCCACACTTCCATTTTGAGTGTTATGCTGATGATTTGAGTGTTACGATTCCAATTTGAGTGTTACACTAAGGTCTGTCTGTTTTTGCTATTTATTTTGCGTTTTTCTTTTTGTGGCTCTTTTTTTGTTTTTGTGACTGTGGGGAACCCAGTTCAGCTACTGATTGATTGATTGATTCATTCATTCATTCATTGTGTGACTGCAGTACATTAGTGCTTTCAATTTATGGATCAATGGTCTCTTTGGTAGTAAAATTCATGTTAAATTGCTGTCTTGAGGGTTGTTTTTAAAAGTCTGGAACGGATTAATCCATTTTGCATTACTTTCTATGGGAAAGTGTGCCTTGGTCTTGGAACGCGCTTGGTTTTGGAACGGATGCCCGGAACAGATGAAGTTTGAGAACCAAGGTACCCCTGTATATACACCTGAAGCACTAAAACCTCAGTTACAAAACAATTCAATGAAAACCATGAAAACACAGCAGGGTGGTATATTAAGGTGGCAACAAAGAGAACTGAAAGATGCTGCTAAGCCATCTCAGCCTGGTACTCCAAAGGCCTTCTGAAATGACTAGGTCTTAGCCAAATACTGTAGATACATACCTGGCCATCCGAATCAAAAGCCAAGCAGGCAACTCCGTGGGTATGAGCATCCTTCAGGATGGAAACGGTCTGTATGTTGTAGGAGTCCCAGATGCAAATGTAAGGGTCCTTTCCAACTTGCCCTGTAGCAACCAGGGTTTTTTCCGGGTGCAGAGCTAGACTGGGGGGGATAGTTCAAAAATAAGGGTTCAGTACCACGTTATTTTTGTTTACACATTTTCAGTAACACTCTCAACAATTATTTTATCAGTGCATGAATCACTGCCCCCTACCCCATCCATATTCATTCTTTTTGTGAACAAAGAAGTGGGACCTGCAACAAAATGTTGCAGTGCATCCCGGGTCTCAAACAGTAGTGCTCTTGTTCAAGGTTCCAGGCAGTTGATTCCCGCCCTGCTCCACCTCCAGTTTTTCTTTTGCAATTGGCACTGCAAGGGGTGTCATCCTTTAACCTTCATAAGGTCTCACTACATGATCCAAGGGGCCTCTGAGGCTCTCTCTACACTGCAATGCTAGAAGGAGACCAGCAGAGGAGAAGTCAAAGCACATGCAATTTCAGGTGTAAAAAGACCCTCTCTGGTCCAGGAAACGAGCTTGATGCTGCTTTTGTCTTCCAGATCTAACTACTTCTCCCTTTAGACATATAAGGGCCCTCAAGCCCACACAAAGATAGAGGGAGTTCTTGCCCCACAACTCATAATAGCTACTCTGAAGGGCGATCTTGCTTTGTAAGAGGAAATAACTACACCCTCCCCTATAACTAAAGGGACACGGGTGGTGCTGTGGGTTAAACCACAGAGCCTAGGACTTGTTGATCAGAAGGTCGGCGGTTCGAATCCCCGCGATGGGGTGAGCTCCCATTGCTCGGTCCCAGCTCCTGCCAACCTAGTAGTTCGGAAGCACGTCAAAGTGCAAGTAGATAAATAGGTACCACTCCAGCGGAAAGGTAAACGGCGTTTCTGTGCGCTGCTCTGGTTCGCCAGAAGCGGCTTAGTCATGCTGGCCACATGACCCGGAAGCTGTACGCCGGCACCCTTGGCCAATAAAGCGAGATGAGCGCCGCAACCCCAGAGTCGGTCATGACTGGACCTAATGGTCAGGGGTCCCTTTACCTTTACCTTACCCCTATAACTACACCCTGCCCTTACCAATCACATAGCAAGGCAAACTCAACATGGAATTCCAACAAGAGGGAACAACAGTTCTTCTACCATTCTTATTCTTATCCAGTGCTTTCCCCCCTGGGGGTACACAGGGGTACGCATACCCCTAAACATTTTGTGAATCTCAGTTTGGCCTCATTGAGGGGCAGTATTTCAATGAGTAGGAAAATGAGAATACCCCTAAACATTTTTTTTCATAGAAAAAAGCACTGTTCTTATCCAAAGTGACTTACAAACAAATAAACACCCACACCCCACACATAGATATAATAAAACTGGGGGTGGGGTGGGATTCATTAAGAACATCCCACCCACTCCTAAAAGGCCACAGATATTTGAAGGCCAAAAGCTCTACATTAACTGCCCAAACTATTATTTATTTAAAGTATTTTTACGCTACTCTTCACCAAAAATGCTCCCAGAGTAGCTTATATAAGTTGAGTTACAAGTAAGGCAGTTCCTGTCCTCATATTTACAATCTAAAAGATGCAGCACACGAAGAAAAATGGGAGGGGAGGGAAGAGGAAAACAAGCAAACCCAGGCACTATTTTTTAAAGTTACGAAGTTCTTATAACAACCAGCTTGAATGGAAATAGTTCAGTGAAAGCAAGAGGCAAATGGCAGGTGGGCTCTCAGCTGAGAGAATGGGGTGACCCCATTTTTTCCTCTGTTGCAGCCGTACAGATTAAGATTTGTAAAAAGTACTTTTTTATTGTATCCACTGAAATAACAGTAACTCCTCAAACTGAACAAACTAAAAGTCCATAAAATAAGAAGTTTGCAAAAACAGATAATTAAAAATGTTGCCTTGATGCACCAAATACTTGAGAAATAACTCGCAAGGCAACAATTTGGCTAACATGCTTTCACTTTTACTAATGTAATTAAGCACAGTGACTGGGACCATGACTTTTTACCTTCTAAAAAGCATCGCTTATATATTTTGTATCCAAGCCAGTATCTGGCATGCTCGTTCTTAATTTGGAATAATTAAAGATGCCAGTCACGCCTTTCAGAAGAGCCTGATTGAATACTATATAGGAGCCATTAGCGAATCCATCTGGCTGAGGGTCTTTGCCAGATGGCAAAACTTGCACCACCTCCGCAATTTCTGTCGCAGTACTCTGTGCATCGCCCAGAATCTCCTATCTTGCTAAAACTCTGCTTCACTGAGAATACACAGTTTTGTTTCTGCTGCTATTTCTGTCGTTCTAACGTACAGTATTTTCAAGCTTTACAGCAAAGTCTGGGGCGGGGGAGGGAAGACCCAGAACCACCTTTAAATTCAAATAAAATTTGATAAGCTACAAACTTATATCCTATCTTCTCCAAGAGCCGATTCAGTTCAGATGATGCTATAAACTTTCCCTGCTTATGTTCTGTTTAGTTCCTTGTTTTCATAGGGCCGTTCCAGACAACTTGATTATTGAGCATTCGTCCTTTTACTTCCGCAACGTTTGCACGGAGGTCGAACATTCGTTTCTGTTTGCAGTGAGTTTGTAAAAAATTGCATCGAGCAATGGTCAACCCAGTTCCCAAGGCATTTCCCTATCATTTTCCTAACCACAAAAAAAGTCTGAGGGTTTTTTGTGACAACGGCAGCGCCGCCAAAGAGACGCAGAAATGCATCTTGCTC
The DNA here is from genome assembly GCA_034642415.1 of Podarcis siculus. NCBI lineage: Eukaryota > Metazoa > Chordata > Lepidosauria > Squamata > Lacertidae > Podarcis > Podarcis siculus. The sequence continues at coordinate 88,272,779 of JAXCMG010000003.1, read as the reverse complement.
TTGCATTTGAGAGTTGAAGTCTCACTGCACAACTGAGTCCTTGCTTACTTTTTCACATCTCTAGTTGGCGTTTGGCAGTGTGCTTGCGATGCTTATGCATTTTTGAACTGGTCCAAACTATGTCCAGAACAACACATTGTTAGAATATGTATTTAGAAAGCCAGTGTAGTGTAGCAGTTAGCTGCTGAGTAAGGACTGGAGTTCAGCCATGAAGCTCTTTGGATAAGCCTGAAACAGTCGCACAGTTGTGAGGATAAAAAAAAGGGTAAGGGGTTTTTGTAAACCACTCCTAAACAACTTGGGAGAGTGGGTAGAATTTTAAAAATAATAATAAACATTTTTTGATTCAGTTTTTTAATATGCCACTTAATATTTGGTATTTCTTACTGATGTACATAGGGACGCAGGTGGCGCTGTGGGTTAAACCACAGAGCCTAGGGCTTGCCAATCAGAAGGTCGGCAGTTCGAATCCCCATGACAGGGTGAGCTCCCGTTGCTCGGTCCCAGCTCCTGCCAACCTAGCAGTTCGAAAGCACGTCAAAGTGCAAGTAGATAATTAGGTACTGCTCTGGCGGGAAGGTAAACGGCGTTTTCGTGCGCTGCTCTGGTTCACCAGAAGTGGCTTAGTCATGCTGGCCACATGACCCGGAAGCTGTACACCGGCTCCCTCAGCCAATAAAGTGAGATGAGCGCCGCAATCCCAGAGTCATCCGTGACTGGACCTAATGGTCAGGGGTCCCTTTACAGTACCCTTTATGTACTGATGTACATAAGGACTTTAAAAACACAGAGAGAGAGATAATAAGAGCAATTAAAATTCACCGTAGAAATGGATAGATTTTCCTCCTGAAGTCATTGAATCATATTCATAGAACATGAAAACACAGAATTTTTAACTTCTAATTGTACATGACTTTTGAGCTGTTTGTGCCATAAATAGAATCACGTTAAAATGTTTCCGTTGCTTTCTGTGCTTATTAAATATGTTCCCTTGCCTGTCGCTCGCCAGCTCTTGCTTGCTATTCCTAGGGTTGCCATATCTTGAAGAGCAAAAAGGAGCACAGCCCGAGCCACTGCCAGCCCGAGCCAGGGAAAGAGGCACGCAGGTACAGGTCTGCCTATGCGCCTCTTTCCCCAGCTCGGGCTGGCAGCATCCTCAGCGTGCAGAGAAGCCCCAGCCCCAGCCCAACCCCCAAACCCCCAGACAATTTACTTTAAATTGTAAAAATCCACCCAAATGGGCATGTTGGCCATCAGAAAGAGGATATGTCCTAGTTTTCCTCGACATATGGTAACCCTAGCTATTCCCCTCTATTTGCAAAGGGTTTCAAGTGTGGACCAAGCAAGCAAGCCAAGCCCTGTTCACATAACAACAAATGGAGCTTCGCCAAATGAAGGGAACCTTGCAATCTACGCCATCTGATGGCCATGTGAGAGAGGCTCCTAGGCATCACTTTGCCACGCAGCAAAAAGCTATCCAGGCCTCCTGTTCTTCTGCCACATCTTCCTGCTTCCATCTCTCATTTAACTCCCTCATTTATTGAGCGAGGAAGCCAACAATTGCAAACCAGTTACAGATAGGTAGCCGTGTTGGTCTGCCATAGTAAAAAAAAAATAATGTTTTTTCCTTCCAGTAGCACCTTAAAGACCAACTAAGTTAGTTCTTGGTATGAGCTTTGGTGTATCTGAAGAAGTGTGCATGCACACGAAAGCTCATACCAAGAACTAACTTAGTTGGTCTTTAAGGTGCTACTGGAAGGAAAAATTGCAAACCAGTTCCTGATAGATGGTTCCAACAAATGTTTAATCAGATGCTAGGGTGAGTATATGTATACCCCTAAGACACTTTGGAGAATCCTGGGATTAAAAAAAAGCAAGCCAAAAGCACCATCCAGGAATGGCTGCTTACATATTTATAAGTGTTACAGCAACACACACACACACACACACATAGTAATGTTGTAAATGCATGCTTTTTTTTCTATGCAAAAGACCTTCCCTGTTTCTAGGCTTCAGTGAAAAGCACTATTTATCTTCATAGGAACCCAAAAAAAATTATTTGTAAAGCTCTGTCGAAGCTGAAAGGCTACATGTTAGGTTCTCTACAATATTTTATACAGCAGACTTGCTTAATGCAAGAGAATAAAGTCTTCACATGCAAAAGGCAGCACTTAGGAAGAGAACTGCTGGGATGCCATTTATTTTCCCCTTGCTTTATGTTTGCAACAAAGCGCTCCAAGTGGAAGCATACAGTTACCCTTAACGCAAACTATATTTCATTCAATAACTACACAGAACAGTAATGACTTCCTCCTAGGAGAGCATAGATCTCTTAAACGTGCATTTTCAATTGCAGAAATGACAATGGAGACCTACCATGCATGATTTCTTATTTAAGGTGTCGTTTTTTAGATTTATTACGATCCACTTAAATGGGTCCTCAAATACCCAACAGGGAACGTCCATTAAAGGGACTATTCAATCAAACTGTCAAAATTATGATCGCCGTGTTCAACTTTGAGCTGTCAGCTAATGGAATGACTACTATTCAAGGAAGATATGCTGGATCAATTTTTCTTCTTCTTAAGATTCTTACCCATCAAGTTACCACAGGTTGGTTCCATAACATTTTTGGAGTTACACGCAAATCATTGCTTACCGATTCACACTCTGATCCCACCTAACAAAAGCAAACAGTGATGATTCTGATGTGACGGTGAGACCTTTGGAGCATCCATGTGCTCTCGGCCCACTCAAAATCCATCAGAAAAGGAGTCCTGGGTATTTTCCAAACTGTGCATTGCCTCCCTTTCTTTCCCCCCACTTTCTATCCCCCCAAAACCTCACAATGCCTATGACAACAGGATCTCACACTGAGTGTAACTGACCCATAGAAAGGACTCTATGAATTGAAAACATGGATGTTTTCTGTACCTTCATCATCTACAAAAATCTTTCATTGAGAATATTTATATCTATATCTCTTGGATCTACCAATGCCCAGCCTGGTAAAAAACCTACATGTCAGATATTTCTACTGCATTCTAACCCCGCACCATAAAAATGTAGTGTTTTCTTTAATTACTATATGTACCGTATTTTTCATCACTGCCAGTACCTGGTACCTCAGGTTAAGTACTTAATTTGTTCCGGAGGTCTGTTCTTAACCTGAAACTGTACTTAACCTGAAGCACCACTTTAGCTAACGGGGCCTCCTGCTGCTGCTGCGCGACCGGAGCACAATTTCTGTTCTCATCCTGAAGCAAAGTTCTTAACCCAAGGTACTATTTCTGGGTTAGCGGAGTCTGTAACCTGAAGCGTATGTAACCGGAGGTACCACTGTATTTGCAGGATTCCTGCGTCTCGGAAAAGCACTCCTGCTGCCAAGGACCCACAACTGGAGGCTGCAATTTGTGGAAGACCACTGTCTGGATCTCCCTTTCTCAATAAACACTAAATGGAATTTCACCTGCCACCTACCTTCCCTAGAATGGGCTTGCATGCCTTGTTATACACCTGCTTGCTACTTTTGCTTGCTAAAACCTCTGCAAGCGTGCACCGGATTTCCACGGGAATGATATATGCTGCTTCACTGCCTTGATTCGGAATCAAACATTCCCTGATAAAAAAAGATTACCCTGTCCTTGTCAGTTTAATATACATGTCCTCTATTTGAGGACTTTGTATTAAAAGGATTTTTGGAACTGAGAGATGGAATGGGGAGCCAGAACCGCTGCTGATTTATTGGTGAGGAGCTGGTGCTCGGAACTGCAGCTTTAAGACCTTGCGCTTCTGCTTCCTTTTTCCTCCTCCCCATTCATTTCCCCTTAATGTCCTTTTAGACTGTAAGCCTGGGGGGAGGGACAGTCTTAATACTGATTTTTTTTGTAAGCTGCTCTGAGAGCCTTTTGGGCTAAAGGGGAGGGGAGGTATAAATGCTGTAAACGGCTGCTGTGAATGCTCTGAAATGCATTTGCACCTCAGGAATTCAGCTCTTCATACACAACCATGCACATGTCCACCTTTTCCAATCCGCTTTGCTGGCCAAGTACTGCACTGGAATGGTTGGAAAGACCAGGCTGGTGGCATTTGTGGGTGGCAGTAGTTGGACCTGAAGCTGCTGAATGGGTAAAGAAATGTCCATGCCCACCACAGAATTAAACATATAGGGTGGTATTCAACCAAGAGCAAACCCACTGAAATTAAGTAACATTTGGGATAGTATCCAAGTCCAACTCAGGCCAGGCCACTGAAATTAGTGGACCTAAGCTAGGGATGTTTATTGATTTCAGCAGGACTAATCTGAGTGTGACCTACTGCCCTGAATATTTTTCTCGGTGCCATCACAAAATGCCTGCTCTTTCTAGGTAGCACAGTTTGCATTGCTCTCTCCTTCGCTTATGAGAAGAGCATGCACACAACTGTCCATTAAAACAGGGGTGGGGAACCAACAGAGGCTAGTCCATGGGGGTGGTAAAAGGTTAAGGTAAAGGACCCCTGGACAGTTAAGTCCAGTTAAAGGTGAATATGGGGTGTGGCTCTCATCTCGCTTTCAGGCCGAGGGAGCCGGCGTTTGTCCACAGACAGCTTTCTGGGTCATGTGGCCAGCATAACTAAAACGCTACTGGCAAAATGGGACACCGTGATAGAAGTCAGAGTGCATGGAAACGCCATTTACCTTCCCGCTGCAGTGGTACCTATTTATCTACTTGCACTGGTATGCTTTTGAACTGCTAGGTTGGCAGGAGCTGGGACAGAGCAATGGGAGCTCACCCTGTCACTTGGATTCGAACTGCTGAGCTTCCTATCAGCAAGCCCAAGAGGCTCAGTGGTTTAGACCACAGCACCACCTGCATCCCTGTTACGGTGAGTGGGGCAGCCAGCCCCCACCTGCCTGCCTTCTTACAAACAGCCCAAGGGATGTCACTGCCTGCCAGGTTCCTCTACCTTAGTTCCAGTATTGCCCTTGCAGAACTCAAAAGAGAAGAGAATGGGATCTGCCTAGCTTTGCTCAGTGTCTCCATTTAGTGCTGGTCTCCCTGCCTTTCCACCCAATGGGCACCAGAGCCACCAATGTGGGGAGCCCATATTTTCTAGGGGTGGGCAATAATGAGCATTGTTTCTTATAAATATTTTCAGAAACTGATAGTATAAAAATAGTAATACTTGGGGTTTTCCCAGTAGTAATGTATGGAAGTGAGAGCTGGACCATAAAGAAGGCTGATTGCCGAAGAATTGATGCTTTTGCATTATGGTGCTGGAGGAGACTCTTGAGAGTCCCATGGACTGCAAGAAGATCAAACATATCCATTCTGAAGGAAATCAGCCCTGAGTGCTCACTGGAAGGACAGATCCTGAAGCTGAGGCTCCAATACTTTGGCCACCTCATGAGAAGAGAAGACTCCCTGGAAAAGACCCTGATGTTGGGAAAGATGGAGGGCACAAGGAGAAGGGGACGGCAGAGGACGAGATGGTTGGACAGTGTTCTCGAAGCTGCTAACATGAGTTTGACCAAACTGCGGGAGGCAGTGGAAGACAGGAGTGCCTGGCATGCTCTGGTCCATGGGGTCACGAAGAGTAGGACACGACTAAACAACTGAACAACAACAACAGCAATACTTGGGGGAGGGAGGAGGGGACAATGGTTCTGGTCTTGCCCAGATTGGATCAATCTGCCACACAGTGATGAAATTACTATGTTGCATAATTATTATTTTTGCTGTACATATAAATCCCATTTTAGAAGTACCAAATTCAATATGGAAGACTGGGCTGCATGTTCATTATAAAAGCCAGTGTAGATCTTTATTCTAATTTCCCCAGCTTATTTGACCTGCCACCTTTAGTTAATGCTTGACGTATCAAAGGTGCCGTTGTAATTAATACATTATTTTTTCATTTTTCTTTAAGGTACATATATAATAAAGTTTTCCTCACAGCTATCTACATTAGATTGCCCCCCCCCCCCAATATAATCTGTCCCTTCCCTTTGTGTTTAAAAAGCTGCTTTGGCAACTTGTTGGAAAGATGCTATAAAAATAGAGTAAACAACTTCACAGATTGTGAGCCTGTAGATAGAAAGTATTTTCAGTTTCACCTTGATCTATAGGAGCACAATAAAGACCCATAGCATTTCTTTCCCCATCACTGACCCCTTTTCAAGTATGTGTCCACTTCTGTAATTCATCCCTAAACCACCTCCTTTTGGTTTTCCAATAAAAAGAATAAATGAGTCTAGCCTGAAACAATAACGAATATTCAGAAGTTCTATCAGAATCATAGCAATATTAATAAAAACTAATTTGAAAAAACAACCAACAGATTTTGGATACAATGAGCTGCTTATGTTGTTTCTTTGCTATCAGAGAGATCGTTTTTGTAGCTGTAAAAGAGATAAAAGAGAAAGCCTGCAGAGCATCTGGTTCCTGACATTTGAAAGGGAAACATATCAGCCTGCTTTTCCCAAAGATAAAGCTTTAGCTCTTGGAGCAAATTGTATTTCCTATGCTCAGTGCAAGTTATTCTAGGCATGCATGCTCAGAAGAAAGTCTCAGGGTTGCAAGTCAAATCTAAGGTCTTCTTTTCATGGGGGTGGTAGGACTGCATTTAGGCTTTACCAATTCAGATGGCAGGTGGGGGCTTGCCCCAGCTCATGACTCAATCTTCCTCCGCACAAAAGAATCATTTCCACATTAAAAAATAAAATGCATGTCAGCCTGCAAGCATGTTTGTGACAACGGGCTTAATTGTGTTGTGTATGTATGCATGCATTTTATATACAGCTTCATTTTTCAGCAGGAATTTCTAAGTGTTTCACATAGTCCTAACAAAAGTGTATCAATATATAAGAAATGCAATACAAATTCCACTTTCAGAACCAAACAAGGCTACAGATACTAGCAATAATGGGTTGCAGGCAGTGCTAGTCCTACTCAGAACAGACCCATCAAAAGTTATACGACATAACCAAATTCAGTTCATTAATTTCAGTGAGTGTACTCTGACTCAAACCTAGCTGGATGTAATCCAATAACTCAACATTTTACGCAACATAATTCAACATTGATTAATGGGAGGAATTCAAGATGTACTCTTTTGATCGTGGTGTCAGCACAAACATGTAAGAATCATTATTAGGCCTGCATGTACTACTGAACACAATGTAGAAACTGGCAACTTATTCATCTGGTGCACCAGTTCTGGATTTCACAGAACTGTTGGTGAGTCAGAAGTGTGCGACTCAAACTGCGGTCCAGAGTTTCGCAGCGCTTATTTGCGGGTGTGTATAGAACTGCAGCCTCCTCACATACTAAGAAGGCTGGAGGCAGACTATGGTAGGTTTTGTGTCCCCCTCCCACAAAAAAAACGCTGAAGTTGGGTTTGAAAAAGGGATTGCTGTTCACGGGGTGTGTGCTCATCCTACTCTCACAGCTGTTAGTAATGTCTCCCAAACTCTGCAAAGTCTCTTTAATCAGAGACAACACGGACACAAAAGAAATATATCCCTATATTATGGGAAGCCTTCTCTCTCTCAAACAGGTTTCAACTCTTCAAAACTATAGCCTGGCAGGGTCCTAGAGCCCTACCGCCTCCTACTCAAAGCTGGAAAGGTGCTAACAAGGCTTTGTCAAGGAGGTGGGAGGACTCTAGGACCCTGTCAGAGCCCCCCCCTCCCTCCTTCCCAAAGCCTAGGTCTCACTTACCCAGCTTTGGGAAGGATGGGACAGAACATCAGATGTTGCTGAGGGCCACAAAAAAGGCACTGAGGGCTGCATTGGACCACCCTGGGTTAGGGGGTGGCCGCTGGTGACAGGGAATCAGTCTGTGTTTTCTGGCATGAGCATTGGAGCTTGGAGGGTTATGGTCCATTTTCAGAGAGAGAGGGGAGCAGAGACAGAGAAGAAACAGGACCTTGGGAGTTTTGAGTAGGGAGATTGGCAGAAGGAGAAGCACTGTGGGGTTCAGAGTCTTTCTCTGGGTATCTGATGATAGGTAGTGCAACTGCTGCTGTGTAGCAGGGCCACTTTGCCCCCCATCCAACATACACTGCTACTACCTTTGTAAATAAAACATATATTACGAAGACACTTTATGTTAAGTTGTGGGTTGACATAGCAGCCGGCACAGCGATTTCTTCAAGTAGCTCTTTATTTTGTAAGCTGGAATAGAACTAACTGCGAACAGCTCAGCCGGCCTGTTTTTATAGGCAGCCGGCTGTCAACATTGTAACCACAACAGCCCAGAGTTCCCGCCTAAAATAACTGACGCGGACCTGAGTGAAAACTATCTACAGACCTGAGTGAAAACTATATACAGTATCCCCCTGTTGGCCCAGGGTGAAACTACACTACATAACACCTTATGTTTCCAGTACAGTGGTACCTTGGGTTAAGAACTTAATTAGTTCCGGAGGTCCATTCTTAACCTGAAACTATTCTTAACCTGAAGCACCACTTTAACTAATGGGGCCTCCCACTGTCGCCACGCCACCGAAGTGCGATTTCTGTTCTCATCCTGAAGCAAAGTTCTTAACCCGAGGTACTATTTCTGGGTTAACAGACTCTGTAACCTGAAGCGTCTGTAACCTGAGGTACCACTATAATCTCTTCCCCAACTGATACCAAAACCTGGTTGTTCTGTCACTGGAACCCCCGAGGGAGGTGGAGAATGCGTAGCTGTGCATTTAAATACCCAAACTAATGATAAAATCTGAAGCAGCGGCGGCACTGTCTTAGCAAGAGGGAGAATAAAACAAAACTCAACTAGAACAGAGGCTGGAAGCTTGCCGAAAAATCAAAGCCTTGGCAGCTCATCTCCGCAGGCCCTGCTCTCTGATCTGGCGAATCTCAAGCTCTAATGAAGCTTTCATAAAAGTAGGGTTGCAGTAGAAGGAAAGGAAAGGAAAAGCTCTACTGTCAAAATAAATACAGGAACCTGACTTCCAGGAGCTCAGTTGTGACTCCTGGCCGAACCTTCCCAAGTATGGTTTGAAGGCACCTGAGGCCACTATGTTGCTGAAGCTAAGGTGGTCTGGGTTTGGCCAGGACTTGAGCAAGAGAGACTGCCTGAGAACCATCACCCATACACTACCTTGGCTTCTTACAAATGCAGTACAGGTATTACGTGTTCCCTGCTGCAACCGTGCCATGTACTGTGCTCAGGGCTTATTCCATCTTCAGGAAAACATAATTCTCTTTTTCTATGATGCTCCTATATGCTGATCAAATAAAAAATGCAGAACCACAGTCGTTAGAAAACTCTAGATGAAGAAGAATGTGAGTTATATTTTGCCTGTAGCGGAACGAAGGTGTCTGAAATTGGGGGCGCAAAATTAATGGAACGTTTTGGTTGCAATTGGAACGGTATTTGCTATTTACATGGCAGGCAAGAGAAACGAGAGATTCGGCTTTTGCCGCAGCCCAGATGAAAATAATACGAGTGACAAAGGCGAAGCAATGATAAATTAAATTAATTTACATTTATATGGTTCTTTGAGATAAGCATATTGATTTTGGGATGCCATGAATTATGCAACATGTGCTAGACTAGAGGAAGGGAAGGGAAGACGCTTGCCACTTTGTTTTTAAGCCAAGTCTTATTACTACATAGATGCAAACATCTGAGGGATGCAAAGCTCCTCTTCAAACAAAAGTTTTTTTTCTTGCCACCCACAATAATAAAAGGCAATGTTGAGCCTTCTCCCCCCCCACCCCGCGCATTTGCTGAAACTAAAAAAAAGCATTAACAAGTTAACAACAGCTCCACTTCACTATTAGCTATATGACATAGCCAAATAAAAATCTAAAATATTCACTAGAATTAGGGCAAATTCTGCCAGCTAAGGAGACACCGGATTTGGCAGGAACTGCTTTGCACCACTAGAATGCCAGATGTACCAGTATCATAACAGATACACCAGCAGAATAGTCTGTGCAGCTGTTCTGCCGGCAAATACTCTTGTACGGTATGGGCTTGTTTTGTTCTTCTTCTTAATATGTATTTTATGTTTTCATTTTGTATTTTTATTCAGTGACCCGCCCTGAGACCTTTTGATGATGGGCAGTATACAGATTTAGCTTTTCTGCTGGTATTTATTTTATTTATTAAAACAAGGCTGGGACCTCAGTGGCTGCAGGGGTGTTGAGGCCAATCCAGCCAGCCAGCCATCATTTTATTTGCATGCCGCCGTTCCAAAGTTAAAACCATGCTCAAGGCGACTTACAACATATTTTAAAAAGTCACGCCAAACGAAACAAAAGTAGTCATTGACAACAAACCAAACATCAAAAAGCACACAACCAAACTGAAGAATTTCCATATAATGACTGGCGTATGAGCACAAGGCTCATGGAGGAAGCCTATACAGTGGTACCTCGGGTTAAGAACTCAATTCGTTCTGGAGGTCTGTTCTTAACCTGAAGCACCACTTTAGCTAATGGGGCCTCCCGCTGCTGCCGTGCCGCTGCTGCGCGATTTCTGTTCTTATCCTGAAGCAAAGTTCTTAACCCGAGGTACTATTTCTGGGTTAGCGGAGTCTGTAACCTGAAGCGTATGTAACTCGAGACACCACTGTACGTGTATTACTAGCATGACTGTAGTCTCTGTTCTCAAACAGTCTACATGTGAAAGACAGGACAAGGGATTCTGGGCCCAACCCTTTCTCTCCACGCTTTTAGTATCGCCATACTTCTGACATCTGAAAAAGGCTACTGTTCACATGAGCAGGTCTCTCCTTCAGGTTCCTGCATCCTTCCTAGCAACCTGCCTTTTGTGCCACTGGTTCCTGAAGTGCATAGGATTTTTTCCAGCAAAGAAACTCAACAAAGTTTGTTCAGCTGCTCCGTCTTGGGGAAGATTATTGACAGAACAGCCCCACAGGGATGCAGTGTGAGCACAAACGGGGAGAAAATGACAGCAGCCCATAAAGGTGACACAGCAGACACAGCAAGGCAGGCCCAAAGGGGGGTTTCTATGGAGAGTAGTCAAATATTTCAAATTAAATTAGCCCATCAAGTAGGGTTGTCACCTGTCCTGTATAATACAGGATTGTCCCGTCCTTCAATGTAAAATGTAAAACGTCTTTCAATGTAAAAGTCTTGTGTTGATAGAGTTTTGTGCTCTCTCTCTCCCCCCCCCCTCTGTGCCATGTTAGGGATCATCTCCAATGCAAGGGTTTGAAAAGTCATGAATATTTAAGCTTTGGGTAGCCAAGCACAGGCAGATTTCCAAATTCATATGTATGTGTGCATGTATGTGTGTGGTTGTTCCAGTTTCATATGCTTAGGTTTAGTTACAGGAGGATTGGAACTTGTTTCAAACGGATTTTAAGATTGCGTTTTTAAATTGCTGTAACCCAACCTGAGACCTTGCGGTAAAGGGCAGGTAAGGGAATCTAATAAATGCTAATAAACTAAAGTAGTTTTACAGAGCCCTCTCCAACAGAAAGTGCTCTTAACACTGTCTGCACAATCCTCATTACATTCCAAAGCTTTCGGCTTTCTTATATCCCGTTTCACGTACTTCTCCACTAGAGAAAACGACAATGACTGTTGAAGACCGTGACATTATATGCATTGATCCTTGTTTGTGCTCTTGGAGACTCCTTCTGCTGATGTACCTCTCTCTAAAAACGAGCAACATAATCTTCCTCCCTGGACAGCCTCCAGGTGTACAGTTGCCTGGATTTCTTTTTTTATTGGCTTCAGCAAATTTTGGAAGTGCAGCAACAAAAGCATACTGAATTCTGAATTAATGGTTTGTTCCCAAATGTGCACATTTGAGCATAACTCAAGCAAATATATATATATATATATAACTATAAACCATTCAGCCTTAAAAACTGGTGGCAGTGATGAACTGCTAGTGCATATGCAGTAATTAAATGCCTACAGCATGATAATGTCAATCAAATCTCACTACAATTTGTTCTGTGCTTGGAAACACAGGGGAGGGTAATTCTCCCCACCCCCTCAGGCTGAGTGAGTAATTAACTGCTTTGGGATTCCCTGGGCCTACTGTACTCTTTGGAAAATTAACACATGAGTGCGCATAGGCCGTATCCAGGCAAGGCAGATGAAGGCAGGGCACAAAGAAAAGAAAATCAACAGCAGCAATGACTAAAAAGGTAAAGATAAAGGACCCCTGGGCAGTTAAGTCCAGTTAAAAGCGACTATGGGGTGCGGCATTCATCTCGCTTTCAGGCCGAGGGAGCCAGTGTTTGTCCACAGACAGCTTTCCAGGTCATATGGCCAGCATAACAAAACTGTTTCTGGTGCAACGGGACACCGTGATGGAAACCAGAGCGCACAGAAGCACCATCTACCGTCCTGCCGCAGTGGTACCTATTTATCTACTTGCACTGGCGTGCTTTCGAACTACTAAGTTGGCAGGAGCTGGGACAGAGCAACGGGAGCTCACTCTACTGTAGGGATTCGAACTGCTGACCTTCTGGTTGGTGAACCCAAGAGGCTCAGTGGTTTAGACCACAGCGCCACCCGCGTTCCAAGCAATGGCTATGACCACAACAAAAGGGGCTACATTGGCTTCCGAGTAAGGAAAAGAGAAAGTTGCAAGAGAAAAGAGGGAAAGGGAAAAGCATGAAGGAAAGAAAGAGAAAGGCAATGAAGGTTGGCATAAAACAAAGAATAAGAAAACAGCAGCAGTAATTTGGTGTGGTGTGGGTGGGAGACACAAAACAGCTTCCTCAAATGTCCAATATTCATTTACTTTCTCCATTACATATGGATTCCATCCATTCTCTAAGGGGTTCAGGGCAGTATGTATTGTTTCCTCTCCTCACCCTCAGATTGTAGCCTCACAACTGCCCTGTGAGATACATTAGGCTGGAGTGCGGGGAGAATGTCTGGCCTGCATTTATCCGGCAAGCTATACTAATACAGTATGATTATTTACTAAATTCCCATACCGCCCTTCCACCAAAGATCACAGGGTGGTTTACAAGATGAAAACACAAAAATACGCACCCTAATATCAAACAAAAACCAATATGTCTCTCTCTCTCTCTCTCACACACACACACACACACACACATTTTTAAAGGCCATAGATTGCTTAATTAGCCAAAGTCCTGGGAGAAGAGGAATGTTGTTGCCTGGCACCTAAAGATAGGTAACAAATGTGCCAGGCCAGACTCCCTGGGGAAAGCATTCCATAAATGGGCAAAAAAGGACCTCAGGATGCAAGTCAGTTCATATGGGGAGAGGTGATTTCTGAGGCAGTCCTTTATGGCTGAAGAAGAACATAAGACATTCCCTGTTGGATCAGGGCCAATGGCTCATCTAGGCTGGCATCCTGTTCTCTTAGCCAACCAAGTACCCTTGGGAAACCCAATTCCCTCCTCTGGCCTCCAGCAACTGGTATTTAGAAGCATGACAGGGAATGAGGATTTGAACTTCAGCCTACTCCATAGGGATGTAAGAAGGCCTTGCTTCCCATTTTGCCCTGTACCTGTTGCATGCAGCGCTGTTTCTGTTCCACAGCAGTTCGTTGTCCACCAAAAACTCCATTATTCATCTCATCCCCTCCCTGCTGTGTAATTATGTAAATCACACAAGTTACATTGTCATTACACTATTCCAGCGGTTCTCAACCTGTGGGTCCCCCAATGTTGTTGGGCTACAACTCCCATCATCCCTGAGCTCTGGCCTTGCTAGCTAGGGGTGATGGGAGTTGTAGTTCAACAACATCTGAGGAACCACAGGTTGAGAAAGGCTGCACTATTCCACTGCATTCATTTCAGTGGAAAGGAAATGGTGGTTGTAGGCTGATCAAGGCTGATTCAGTCCCAGACCTGGTCCTGAACCAAGAATGAAATGAATTAAGAGAAAATGTTTCCCCAGAAATGCTTTTAGTTGCTTTGCTGTGACACACTCCATCCCCTTAACCCCCCCCCCCCAAAATGGAGTATTGACAACTACCATCCAGCTGGTAGATCCCATTGGGAGAAAGTTTCAATGCTTTTTGAGCAGGCTTGTATAGGATTGCTTTGTAAACATACAGGATGAATAAAGGTCTTGCTATAGTCACATACCCTCCAACACCTTGAAGCCAAAATCCTGGATGCCATCTTCCCGCTTTTTATTCCGAGAGCATGGCAGCCATTCTGGTTACCATGATCTCATGTGATCTTGTGCCGGAGTCCCCCCCCCCCCACAAAAAAAGTGCTTTGGGGGGAATTGTGCCGCAAAATCACACGAGATCAAGGCAAGCAAAATGGCCTCTGTTCCCTTGCGATAAAAAACGGGACGTCCCACTTTTTCAGGGACACTTGCGTTGTATGTAGTCATATCTGCAGTTAAGTAATAAATTGTATGCCTGGCTATGCAGTGGAATACCAAAGATGTCCAGCAGTTAAGTGACATTCTCAGAACATGAAAAATCTGGGAAGGGTGGGCATGCAACCTCGGATAGCAATACTACAGAGACCTGTACTGCACTCTCCTCAGCCCAGACAATTTTATCTGGTATCGTTGCTATCGTTCTCTACCATCAAGGTTTGCCAGATTCTCAAGATGCTTGGAATCTGTGGCAGCTGCAGTCTCTTGACGTGTGTGCACTGGTGTACAGCCTCATGAGGATTTAGCCTAGATTTGAGTGCATTCGTCTTAAACTCGTGACTGTGCTTCTTGGCAGCGCATTTAATACGAGGGTGCTTGCCTTTTTTATAAAAAAAAAATCCTGGCACATTTCTGTTTGCGAGCATAATCCATACCAAGCTAAACTTGCATTCAATTACATGGCAGCACGGCAAGATAAAACAACTGATTTTGAATAGTGAGAGGTGGTATTAAGAAGCTATTTAAATATCAGAACTAGAAGCCTACAGGCTAAAAACTAAAAACAAAAACCTGGCTGACTAGTTCATATTAGCATGTGAATTTCAGCTTCACCACAGCTTGCTTCTTATTCCTGGCAATTACCCCTTAATCGAGTTGCCAGTTCACTTCTGTGGCAATGAGGGTGGAATCTACAATTGACAGGATTCCCCAAGCGTCAGCTCTAGACCTAGTGATCCTGTGCCCTCTCTTCTGTCTGACTCCACAGGCTTCCAAACCTCATTTATTTTAACAGAATCTGCATCCTGCTTAATTGTAAAAACCTCAAAATGGTTTGCATAAAATATACTTTTAAAAGACATTGACCCCCCCCTCTCTCTCTGCATATATCCAACAGTTTTTAAAAAATGTATATTATAAAATAAAAGTGTGCATTAAAATATATGTCAGATTTACACAACTGGATAGGCTTGCATAATGAAAAAAGTTTTTAGCAAGTGGCGAGTACAGTGCAGTGGTACCTCGGGTTACATACGCTTCAGGTTACAGACTCCGCTAACCCAGAAATAGTACCTCAGGTTAAGAACTTTAGTTCAGGATGAGAACAGAAATCGCACTCCGGTGGTGCGGCGGCAGCAGGAGGCCCCATTAGCTAAAGTGGTGCTTCAGGTTCAGAACAGACCTCCAGAACGAATTAAGTTCTTAACCTGCGGTACCCCTGTAAAGGCACCTGTCTAATATCAATGAGCAGGGAGTTCCACAGTTTAGGCGCTGTCACGCTGAAAGATCAGCTCCTTAATCTGCCTTGAGTACCATTAGGGGAAAAGGTGTATAAAGAAATATGTAACAACAACAGGCATGGAGAACCTCAGATCTGTGGGCAAAATGTAGACTACCAGCCCTCTCTCTATGGCCCTCAAAGCTCTTCCCAGGCCACACAACTCCCTAGCCCTACTTTGTACACTCCTTGATAGCTTTTGCCTGGTTAGAGTATACCCTTGAACTTCAAAGATTCTTGTTTGCCTGGGTGAAAAATGGAGGGGTGTGTGTGTGTGCGTGCAGAAAGCAGCTCACTGCACAAAGGTAAAATTTACATTCATTGTTCCACTCACTTGTGTCTCTGGTCGCGCCCACCATTGCCATGTGGCCTTCAGAAGGTTGCTCCATAAGGAATGTGGTCCTCAGGTTGAAAAGGTTCCTTATCTACAAGACTGGCTCCTTATCTTGCCTGCATATCCCCTCCTATCTCCAGGTTCCATGTGCAGTTTTAAGATGCGGGTGACGCTGTGGGTTAAACCACAGAGCCTAGGACTTGCCGATCAGAAGGTTGGCGGTTCAAATCCTCGCGACGGGGTGAGCTCCCATTGCTCGGTCACTGCTCCTGCCATCCTCAAAGTGCAAGTAGATAAATAGGTACCGCTCTGGCGGGAAGGTAAACGGCGTTTCCGTGCGCTGCTCTGGTTTGCCAGAAGCGGCTTAGTCATGCGGGCCACATGACCCGGAAGCTGTACGCCGGCTACCTTGGCCAGTAAAGCAAGATGAGCGCCACAACCCCAGAGTCGGCCACGACTGGACCTAATGGTCAGGGGTCCCTTTACCTTTACCTTTACTTGCTCCTTGGCAACCCTCTCTGCAGTTGTTCTATCACATATCATTTCTCAAACCCACTTCAGGTACCTCCACTTTCTCACTATTTTGCAGGAGGGATTTAAGGGCATTCTGGAACTTTAGATTTGAGACATTAAAGTGCTCTGCTGCAATAAAATAAAATAAATTCAGTATGTTTTCTGTGTGGGAGGAGGATTAAACCCTGACTTTTGCAGTTAGGAAAGTGACAGAGAACTACGATGAAAAATGTGGGACAAATTAACAAATGATTAATGGGAAGGCACGTAAACACCACCATGAAACCAAATTAAGATGGGTGCTCATTGTGATAAAGGCTCCCCACAGAAAAATAAAAATGGATGCTAAATAAAGAACAGATCCAGCCTAAGCTCTGTGTAGGGTTTGTGCAAGCAAATCACAATGCGTGACAAACAGGTTATCTGGATGGCGATTTTGCCCCATTTCTTTAGCAATTTTCTGCCAACTCCACTGACTTTAAGCACTGTGAAATTTCTCCATTGTCTCCTTTTCGTGATGTTTCGCCAAACGAAGGTGCATGGGGTGCCTTTCAATTTTTAACACAACCACCTCATCATGGCTTGTGTCCTTTTATATATGCCTATGTTCTTTTTGCCCCCTTTTTAATGAGATGACCTGCTTGACCAACCTTTAGGGAACAAATTAACATAATGAGCAGTAAATACAAAACAGGAAAATTCCTGCAAGCGGTTCTAGCTGCTCTGCTTTTTAAGGGCACACAATTGCATATTCTATGTTGACTTTCTGAAGTGAGAGAGTCTGAGACTCAACCCTGGCTAAATGTCACACCCTGTGACCTGGAAGAACCCCAACCCTTTTAATATATTGAACATGCAGCATAATGAAAACAGTGTACCACTTCAAACTGCAGATAGGACTATCACACTTTTTAATTCTCCCCCTATGCAAAAAAATAAAATAAAAAATATCCTGGTCTGCTAGGTTTATTTTATTCTTACTTTTTTGGCAGGAAGTTTTACATGGGGAGAATTTAAAAATGTGATTCCCTTTCATGGTTGACCAACTTGGGAAGGGAACTGCCTCCAATGTCCTTGGCACAAACCAAGTGCATTTTTTCCTAACGTGGTGCGCTGTGATTGACTGCATATTGGCTGGGAAGATCTTGATTTGGGCCCTTGCTCCCCTCTACTTCTGCATGTGAGAAATATGCATACCTAGAGCCAGTGTGGTGTAGTGGTTAAGAGCAGCGGACTCGTAATCTGGTGAACCAGGTTCGCTTCCCTGCTCTTCCACATGCAGTTAGCTGCTGGGTGACCTTGGGCTAGTCACACTTCTCTGAAGTCTCTCAGCCTCACTCACCTCACAGAGTGTTTGTTGTGGGGGAGGAAGGGAATGGAGAATGTTAGCCGCTTTGAGACTCCCTAGGGTAGTGATAAAGCGGGATATCAAATCCAAACTCCTCCTCCACCTGAAGTCTGGAGTGCTGTAGCCAAAAAATAATTTTATTACAGCTGTTTGGTAGACAGGACAGCATCAGATTCTACGTTAATGCTCTTGTTTTTTGTTTGTGTTTTTTTTTGTTAGTTGCTTAGGGCAAGGCAATCTCCAGGAACCTTGCAATCAAGTTTTGGTTTTGTTTTAATTCAAATTCCATCAACTGCCTGGGTGAAGAGATATGCCCCCAAAAATGTTAGCGTCACCACCAGGATAGCCTTGTTCAGGAAAGCATTTCACAGGTGCTATCACCTCCTTGCAGATTTCTACACTTCCTCTGCACAAATTAATTGCAGCTTTCTCCCAAAACAGTTACCTTGTTTGTACTGTTGGGTTTTTCTACTTGCAATTTTTCGCAATGCGTGAAATGACATAAAGCTAACACTGGTTGTGCATGCTATTTGCCACCTAACGAGAGAAGACAAAAGGATCATTTAAAATGTAAAATCCCAAATTGTTTTGCATTCTAATATTGTTTAATGAAGTTTCAGTTGTAAATAACAACTGAAGGAGGTTAGATTAGGCTACAAATAATACAGATGTCCAGCCACCCAACATTTGTTGCCAGGATGAATATAATCAACGAGAACACCCAATCCTTTAATTAAAAAAAGGCTGACAATCCTATCTCCAAGTTACATGGGAAGCAAACTCCATTGAATTCAATGGGATTTGTTTCGCCATACTACCCTGAACACGCCCGATCTAGTCTGATCTCAGAAGCTAAGCAGGGTCAGGCCTGGTTAGTACTTGGATGGGAAACCGCCTGGGAATACTGGGTGCCGTGGCACTGTGGTCTGAAATACTGAGCCTAGGGCTTGCCGATCAGAAGGTCGGAGCTCGAATCCCCGCGACGGGGTGAGCTCCTGTTGCTCGGTCCCAGCTCCTGCCAACCTAGCAGTTCGAAAGCACGTCAAAGGGCAAGTAGATAAATAGGTACCACTCTGGCGGGAAGGTAAACGGCGTTTCCATGTGCTGCTCTGGTTTCGCCAGAAGCAGCTTAGCCATGCTGGCCACATGACCCGGAAAAACTGTCTGCTGACAAATGCTGGCTCCCTCGGCCAGTAAAGCGAATTGAGCGCCGTAACCCCAGAGTCGTTCAAGACTGGACTTAACGGTCAGGGGTCCTTTACCTTTTAGACATGGTTAGGACTCTGCTGGACAGTGTTAATCCAAATCCAGTATTAATCAAAATCCCAAACAAATAAGCATTTATTGCAGTAAAGTGGTAAAGGGGGATTGCATTATCCAAGACACTAAAAAGCCTGGTAACTTGCAACAGTTCTTCCTCTGTTTTTCTTCATAATGTGGTTAAAATATTTGAATTCAAAATGGAGTAAGGAGAATGAGAGCATAAGTAACCATTTCTGTCCAGTGCTCTGAACTGTCAGTATGTATAAATGAATCATGTCAAACTAACTGACAGAGGAAGAGAGCAAGTTACCTTGAGGCAGCAGGGAAACCCATGGCTTCAAAGAGAAAGCTGGAGGACACCACGAGAAAGAAATGAAATGCAATATTCAAGCAACACAGCAAATTCAGAACAATCACAAATGGCAAGTACTTGTGATTTATAACCTGATTCATTTAACTGCAATCTCACTTTTAATCACAGCTGTATTTTCTAACTTAAACGTGCCTGACAAAGTGACCACACGACATCACAAATAATGTAAAAAATATATTTAAAAGTCAATATCTGCAACCAGAGCCTCTTAGGTTGTTGGGATGTAACAACCAAATCATGTTTTGGCATTATGAGCATGCACAAGCCTATGGTTTGTACACTCCCTACTCTCCAACACCCTCTGAGAAACTTTGAATCAAAGTTTGCAGCAAACCATAAAATACTGTTTCCTCCTAAATTATCACGGCACCAACCTTCCTTGTCAGATTTTAGGCACCAGGCAAAAACATGACTGTTTCCTCAGACATTTGGATTTTGATGTGGTTTGATTTGGGGGCTGTTTTTTTGTGTGTTCTAACTGTAATCAGATACATTTGCAAAACCAAGATCCATTTTGTCTGTTAGGCAACCTTAATGGTGCTTTGATTTTCCCACAGATCCGTGTTCTTTCCATGCTTTACAATTTTCAAACGCAAAACATGCTCTGAGACGCCGAAGCATTACAGCTTGACCTCTACAACTTAGATAAGTGCTCTAAACAATGTTTACATGTAATGCTGAATGGAAGACTGCATTAGCCATTTCATCTTTGCTTCCATTAGCTCGGCAGCTCAGTTTTTACACAGGAAAATGTATTGATAATAAACTAATTTCTCTATTCATGCCAGACATTGACACCTGCCCCTATGCACTCATGTGCATTTGCCAATACATATTCATTAGCGGCCCCCGAAACAACACCTTCTGTTTCTTCATACTGTGCCCCAATATGCATCAAAAATGAACAAAATATTCTGATAACGTATTAGGGATGTATAGCTACCACAAAGACCTTGTCCAGCATAAGAATCCACCATTACTGCTGCCTTGGAATCACAGAGTTAGAAGGGACCACAAGGGTCATCTAGTTCAAACCCCTGCAATGCAGGGATCTTTGGCCCAATGTGGGGCTCGAACCCACAACCCAAAGATTAAGAGTCTGATGCTCTACCAACTGAGCTAATCCCAGTGTGGATGGATGGGCAGGTTGGTAACATTTTACCTGTAAGGCTGATCAAAGCTGCAATCATATCCATACTTTTCTGGGAGTAAACCCCATCAAACTCATGCCCAGGATTGAACTGTTAAGAAATTTTGAAATTTGCACCAACACTGGCCACAATCAGGACAAAGTTATGATCTTGTATTTGGATTCCATTAACTTCAGTGGAAGATGACTCAGCATATGGCCACCGAGACCATATAACACCTGTTCTGAAAAACCTATGTTGGCTCCCAGTACGTTTCCAAGCATAATTCAAAGTGCTGGTGCTGACCTTTAAAGCCCTAAACGGCCTTGGCCCTGTATACCTGAAGGAACATCTCCACCCCTGTCATTCTGCCTGGACATTGAGGTCCAGCTCTGAGGGCCTTCTGGCGGTTCCCTCACTGTGAGAAGTGAGGTTACAGGGAACCAGGTAGAGGGCCTTCTCAGTAGTGGCACCCGCCCTGTGGAACACCCTCCCATCAGATGTCAAGGAAATAAACAACTAACTGACTTTTAGAAGACATCTGAAGGCAGCCCTGTTGGGGGAAGATTTTAATGTTTGATGTTTTATCGTGTTTTTGGTATTCTGTTGGGAGCCACCCAGAGTGGCTGGGGAAACCTAGCCAGATGGGCAGGGTATAATTAATTAATTAATTAATTAATTATATAACACTCTCATAGAAGATCACTAAGACTTGAAAGCACTTTACGTTGACTCTATCATGTCACTATTTAGTAGTGCGCTGGGTTTCTAAATGTGCCCAGAGGTGCTGTATGGGCATCATGTGCTTGAAGGCAGCATGTGAATTTGTAATGTCCTTCGCTATGTCCAATACTGCCTGAAAGGAAAGTCCGACTTTATTAGCACTTGTACGAGATACAGTCAACAGTACTAATAATTCCTCTTTAATCCAATTAACTTTCTTACCAATGGCTATCAAAGACCTATTCAAATGACCCGTCTGCAAGGCAATGGAACTCAGTGTCCAGACTAAAACAGAGAGCTGATAATGACTGCACATAATCAGATCTTTTGGGACATAGCCAAGGAGTAATTCCACACACTTGAGTTTAAAGCAACATGTAAAAAACAGAACTGTGATTAAGAAGGTTCCTTGATAAAAAAAAATTTCGCTTTATTGGCCGAGAGAGCCAGCGTACAGCTTCCAGGTGATGTGGCCAGCATGACTAAGCCGCTTCTGGCGAACCAGAGCATCACACAGAAACACTGTTTACCTTCCCGCTGGAGTGGTACCTATTTATCAACTTGCACTTTGACATGCTTTTGAACTGCTAGGTTGGCAGGAGCAGGGACTGAGCAACGGGAGCTCGCCCCGTCGCAGGAATACAAACCGCCGACCTTCTCATCGGCAAGTCCTAGACTCTGTGGTTTAACCCACAGCGCCACCCGCGTCCCTTGCCACAGCATAACACAGCTTTAAATAGAGAGTGAAAAACAGGGCATGCGCCAAATTTTAGCACCGCATAGGGTGCCACTGAAATTAGAGAGCCCAATGTCCGCCACTGAATTATCGACCTCATGTTTTGTTTCTACCCTTCCCAGGGGCATCTGGGTCTCATTCAGGTCTTGAGTCTGATCTAGCAAGATTCTTCTTACGTTCTTATGCTACTTTCCCCCCCCCCCCCAGGACTCCAAGTGTCTCTAGCTAAAAAGCTGCTCCAACGACGAAGGAAGTCAAAGAGAGAGAAAGAGTGCTGCATGCCTTGTCCTTTTTGTTACCTGGACAGGTAAGGTCACACCCACCTCTAGTCACATGCAAAGGAAGTATGCCCCAGCCAGGAGGGAACAGGAAGTTTTTGAATGGCTGAACCAAACATTCCCCCGCATGTACACTCTAGGAAAACAAGGAATGTTGTACTTGACTGCTACTTACGTATCACATCCCACATATATCAAGGGTGGGCAAGCTCAGGCCCAAATGTGGCCCTCCAAGCCTCTCTGTCTGACCCTAGAAACTCTCTGCAGGCTACACCCACTCTTTCCAAGCCACACCCCCTCCCCTGGCCTTGCTTCTCATTTCAAGCAGTTTTGCTTGGCTGGAACAGATAGATGGAAGATGGATGGAAGATGTCTGAGTATCTGTTGAAATTATTGTACAAAGGTAAATTTTTGCATTGACTGCTCCACCTACTTTTGCCTATGGCCCCATGCATCATTGACATGTGGCCCTCAGAATATTATGTGGCCCTTGGGCTGAGGTTCCCCACTCCTGTTCAGCACAGACTGCACAGTGGGTACTGGTACTGGTCCTGCAAGTACATTGAATTTAGTGTTTTTTATTTAGTGTTTTTATGCTGTGAACCTCCCAGAGACATTTGGATGAAGGGCGGTATACAGATTTAATAAAGAAAATTTTAAATACTATGTGCCAGTTTTTTCTAAACAATAATAAATGATGAATCTAGGGCAGAACACAGTATTCAAAGATAACAGTAACCTTGATCTCTGCATTCTTTGCTACTATTAATATATAGCTGGAAAACAGAGAAAGTGAACGGGGAATAGTCTCTGGCTATTTAGGCACAAAATAGATAAAATACTTGTATACAAGCTAAAAACAAGACAAAACACTCCCACTGATTTTTGAGCCAAGCATTCTCCATAGTTGTAATTTAGAGACCATTTTTCAGTAACAGTGCAGAGATAATTCTCTCTGATGTGCTTATCTGCAGGAAAAGAGACTCTTTAGCTGACTGAATTACCGGGTTCAGGTGAGATACTCACTTCAGGGGGAAAAACACAGCAAGAAAAACACTTGGGGCAAACGATAGAAAAGCAATATCATTACTAGCATAAGTAACAGGCCGGTTTGTCAAGCTGGAGACCTGCAATTTAAAAACAATGCATGGACCAACACTCTTGACAGCTGTAAAGCAAGTGCTCCTTTTCCTTGATTCTCTTTTGGGTGCCAATAAACACCAAAAGAAGAAGACTGTGCTAGCACGAATTTTCAGTACAAAGTTCCCTGGAAAGAAAAGCCCTGACCATCCCAAAGAGTGTTTTCTTTATATAGAGATTTGCACCCCTCATTCTAGTAAAAAAGGTAAAGGGACCTCTGACCATTAGGTCCAGTTATGGCCGACTCTGGGGTTAAAGCGGGATATCAAAACCAAACTCTTCTTCTTCTCCTCCCCCCCCCCCCGAGTGGGCTGCACTGCCAGCACAACTGCTGTTTGGTAGACCCTGAGAATATTTCCAGGGACAGTGGGTCTGCTATTTTTCCTGACATTTTTGGATTTTCTGCTTGTTTCCCTCACCCCAGCTGAGCGAGAACTCTCTGCTAGCCTAACAGCAGTGTGTTTCCATCCGCCAGCATAAATATGAGCACAGAATTGTTCTGTCCATTGCCAAAGCTGAGCTGCAGCAAACAATTTTAACTGGAGGACAGCTGGTACCGTATTTTTCCGTCTATAAGACTAGGTTCCCCCCCCCAAAAAAAAATAATGTCAAAAATAGGGGGCATCTTATACATGGGGGCGTCTTATAGACAGAAAAGTACGGTATGTAATAAGAATGCCACTAATAAGGACACGGAAGGGGGAAAGAATAGAATTGCTATTTAATTTCGTGTATCTTTGGTTGTCAGTGTCTCGCTGCAAAGAGGGCACTTAATTGTCCATCATGGACTTGATTTCCTGGCTCTGTTTGAAGCTTTTCCTGTGAAATAGCATCTATGAACCCATCAAAGGATGACATTGCTTCAAGCATGGAGTTTCTTTCCCTCAATTGTGTCAAGAGAGCAAAACGCAGATATCCTCCAATATGGTTTCTGCCTGCTGAGATAAGCAGTGCAACAACTGAAATGAAGATCCACTCTACTCATAACAACCCTAAACCCCAGCATTCTTTGTGCATTAATACGTGCGTGTGTGTGTGTATACACATACAGGTGGAACATATAAACCAACATCGGGACTGGCAGACTGACCCTATTCTGCATTATTATTAAAGTTTCGCCCTGTTTTACATGGCTGCTCAGAAGAGATTAGCAAGCTTGCTGGGTAGTTTTAATATCCCTAAGACAAAGAATTCCACAATAAAACAAGAGATAAGACCTTAATCCCACTGCATTATCTTATAGTCAACCAAAGTTGCATCAAATAAAATACAGGTCTGAACTTGCAGTTGATCTCATCTAGAGCAACTATCAAATTTTACTCTGTTAAATAGGCAAGCAAATAAAACTTGAAAAACAAAACAGGGGCTCTGGAATGGAACAGAGAATATAATTTATGAAATTATGGAATATTTCGTTTAGGAAGTTATTGTAACGTATCTTAAAAGTCAGGTCAGTTATGCAGCTATTTTTTATTAAAAAATAAAAACATTAGTAACTTGCATAAGTAAATAATACAAAGGCGACTTCCAGGTGTTTGTCCAATTAATGCGTCTATTTCGGCTCTTATCCGTAGCTCTTAAGCCTTTTTGAGCAGAACTGCCATCACACCAGCAAGATGTGCTTTCCTCCTTGTGTTACTTGATTTAATCTTAGTATCCATATGAACAGAAGCACAGATAGAACAAGCAGAGGTCAGCAGCAGCCCAATGGAATAACGGCTGTGTGCATGTACTGTACTGAGATGGAAAAAAGGGGGAGAAGATGGAGAACACAGGCATATCAAGGGAGAAGAGGGTCTTAAAATGTGTGAGGAAGCAGTTTACTGAAATGACCTGCTGTGACCCAATGCTGTTTGAAGAAAACTTAAGAGGGACTGCTTGTCACAAGGACTGGATAAGCAGAGCTCGCACTGACTTGGGCTTCAGTCATTTGTTTCAATAAACTGTTCAGATGTGAAGGAAATAAGCAGCTATCCTATCTTTAAATGACATCTGAAGGCAGCCCTGTTTAGGGAAGTTTTTAATATTTAATTCTGTATTGTTTTTAACACTTGGTTGGGAACCGCCCAGAGTGGCTGGGGAGGCGCAGCCAGATGGGCGGGGTATAAATTATTTATTTATTAATTATTATTATTATTATTATTATTATTATTATTATTATTATTATTATT
>JAXCMG010000003.1:88133496-88242746 GCA_034642415.1 Podarcis siculus | reverse complement strand
TATTATTATTATTATTATTATTATTATTATTATTATTATTATTATTATTATAGATTGTACTTACAGTGCCCAACTGGATATCACTCACTAACTACCTAATATATATATTATTATGGGTGCCAATGCAGACAGTACCAGATTTATGGTTCCATCATACAGGGTGCCAAGCTGAGAGGGCACAAGCTAATAATACTAGTAATAGTAATAAAAACCAAAACAACTGTACAAAAAAAAAATTATTGTGTGTGGAGGGGGGAAATATTGGGGGGAGGAACCCAAATTTTGTCCTCGCCCAGGGTGTCATATTACCAAAGTCCACCACTGATGGAGGTCTCCACCCCCCCACCTCACCCCCAACGCAATAGAAGCTTTAGGGATGCAAATTTTTAAAAAAGACTGCAGGAGGTGAGGGATGCTTAAACTCTCTACCTGTCCATTCCCTGTGTTTCTGCTGCTGCTCAGTATCCCTGCAGGTGCTATTCATACTTTTAAAAAGTGTACAATTAACTGCAACACCAACTTTGGCCCCACAGTCTCATGCCCATCCCAGCTTCGCCATCCTGTATCACCCTGCTGACCATGCTAAAAAGTGAAGTCCCACCTGTCTGCATATCATTGGGATGCTCTAAGATAAGTTTGCTGTCGCTCTTCCTTTTTGCTGTCTTTTATTGTTGTTGTTATAATTATTTTCCAGTGCTTTGCGATTGTTCTTCTACTTCACCAAGTATTTGGACAGACAGCTGAATCATAATTTTTTTAGAGCAGAATAAATACGGATTCATCAATAACTTCCTAAACTTGCTGTTCATACCTCCACTGTCAAAGAAAGTATGTTTCTGAATTCCAGTTGCTGGAAACCACAGGAAGGGAGAGTGATCTTGTGCTCAGGTCCTGTTTGTGGGTTTCCTGGACAGCTCAGTTGGTCCCAGCGGGTGCTGATAATGCCAAGGTTGTGGGTTCGATCCCCGCATGGGACAGCTGCATATTCCTGCATTGCAAGGGGGTTGGACTAGATGATCCTCAGGATCCCTTCCAACTTTGCAATTCTGAGATTCCCACAGGCATCTGGTCAGCCACTGTGAGAAGAGGATGCTGGACTAGATGGGCCACTGGCCTGATCTAGCAAACTATTCTTATTATGGAAACAATCCAGAGTGAGCTGAGGCTCATGTACAACCCACTCCCCTCTCCCCCTCCTTTGTTCAAAAGCTTCCACTTTCCTTTTAAACTAACCATAATCAAGCATTATGTTTGAACCCAGATAAACTGTGGTTAGCTGAGTAAATCAGCTTGTAAGGTTCTGATGCAACAGCAAACCATGGTTCATTGAAATCAGAACCAAAACCTTCTGATTTTCTCAAAGTTTCACCACAGCGGAGAAAATATACCATTATTATTTGTTGTGTCCAAACCAGGTCATTCTGTGAGCTTGACCCTCACTCTCACATACCAGGCCTTAATTGAAAGTAAGTCTTACAGATTTCAGTGAAGCTTACTTCCAAGTAAATATCCTTAAGAGTGGGTTACATGGAATGAACATTGAGCTGTACGGATCTGAGGGATTTATCTTCACAACAGCTATGATCTTCCAAGGGAGAAAGTGGGAAATACCACTTTTTTTCTGGAAAAATCTAGAATCCAAAGCAGTGAAAAATCTAAAGCAGGTAAAATGATATTGCATCAACTATGCATATTATTGTCATGCTACAAAAAACATTCTGCAAATTAACACGCTTACATGGAAGAACTGCAGATATGTCAGTCTAATCCAAATAAGTAGAGGCACGATGATAAACCGGAAACAAAATGAAAATAGGAGCCGCATCTGGTAGATGGGAACTTGCATACACGATAAGTTAAAGGAGGCAGCTCCACAACTATATGAATGAATATCAAGGAGAATCCAGAACCGTAAATCAGATTCCAAACTAGTCATATTCTACTAACAGGAAAACATGCTATCTTTTAAATGCAAAGTTTCTGAATGCACAGGAAAATTTGAATGAAATTAGGACGACCCAGATATAAAATCCAAGTCTTAATACACTTGGGAAGCACCAAGAGAATAGTAGAATGGGAGAGGGAAAATCCCAGCTGTTTTCCTGTATTACTTGTACAACTGTGTTTTGAAATAAATGGCAATATAGCAGCAGCACAGATATGCCTGTTTCATGATATAAACTTGAAAGCTCCCTCGTATGCACAGACAACTCTCAAAAGCAAACAAGTAGATTATCCTTCTGACATTCTGTGGCCGCACTGAGGCTTCAATCCAGTGTCAATTTTCCTGGGAATAAGCACCACTGAACTGAATGGGGCGTACTTCCGAGTAGACATCTACAGGAGGCACCGTGAGTCTCCAGCCCCCTCAAAAAAACAACTGACACCACAATCCTAAACAAGCTGGAACAAGTCTTAGGTGGAAGCAAGTGTTAATTCCAATAAATGTATTGAGGAAGAGGACATCTCTACCCAAGCGCTGAAATACTGGGTTCAGGAACAAAACCGACTGGAGGAAGAAAAGATGTATTACAGATTTATGTATCAGTGTCCAGATGTTACTGAGGGAACGGCATCATCGATACCTGTTATCACTGTACAGGCATTAGTTTTCAAAAACCAAAATAATAATAATAATAATTGGACCAATGAGAAATAAAGTCTAGTTTTCCAGGATCATTGAATGACCTTCCTGATTCGGGGTGCAATTAAACTTAACCTCCACCAAGATCCTATGCCACACAAGAGAAAAATACAGATCAGATGAGATCCAGGTGAACACAGCAATTCACATACACATCTTTGGATACATTTGCTTTCCTAAATTGCTAGAGGCATGTTAAAAAAAGAAACCGTGAGAAGTTGTGGGCTGCTTTGCCAAACCTTCCCCCCTCCTCCCCTCCCTGCCCTCCCCCCCCCAGCCTGCCAGCCCACCGTTCCTTACCTGATAATGTCATCGTTGTGCCCCAGGAAAAATTTCTGGCTGTGCTCTCTGGTGTTATAAACCACCCCGACTCCAGCCACGAAGTAAACCACTTCCTTGCCTGCCGTGTAGTACAGGTTGTTGCGGCACTGGTGACCCCTATACCCATATACCCACTCCAGACGCAGCTGGCATCTAGGAGCTGTCCGATCCGCCATGATAAGAGACGACCCCCCCCTCCTAGAAACACACAGGGGAAAAAGCTGGTGGTGCTGCCCTCCACCCCTGCTGTTCCTTGCCAGTTCCCGGTTCCCTTCCTTTTACGAACGCTTCCAATTCCTGCTTGGCTGCCAAGTCTGGGGGCTGCACTTTGCAATGCTGATGGTTTTCAGGGGAAAATGCATCCAGGCAAAGTCCTGCTCTGCTGCTGCTGCTGCTGCTGCTTCAGCCACCGCCGCTGCTGCTGCTTTTGCTAGTGCCGAGCTGCCACCATAATCTTCTACTGCCAAAGATGAGCAGCTGCTGCTTTCTCCCTGTTTTGCAACCCAGGCAACTTGAGAGGAGGGGGGCACCTCCACAGATGCAAATCAACGCTGTATGGAACTATTGCATGCCGATTCCACCCAAAGGAGCCTGTTCCGGGTGTCACAATCGCCCAGGCGCAGGACGCCGGTGGTGTGCTATGCTTCTTCTGCCCGACGCATCTTCTTGCAAGGGGAAAGTCACTGCATTTTTTAAAATATAGTTTTTTAACGGTGTGGAAAAAAGGTGCAGCTGGCACAGGAATCCGCCCGTTCTTTTCAAATGCAAGCAATGAGCTTTAATTCACTGTGTGATGGCTCTGAACGTGCGACAAAGTGGTTTTCTCTGGGTTTTCATCTTGATGCATTTGCAACTTAGTGCAAAGACAGGAAATTTCTGGGGGAGGAGGGGGGGAAAGGAAAGAAACCTTAATCAAAGCAAGCCATCCATACAAGTTTATCAGTTTAATCACTCTACAGTATCATTTTTTTAAAAAAAAGTGTCAGCTCCACCTGTCCCCCCCTTTCCAGAACTAAAGGGAAGCATGTAGATAGTGATGAAACCATTTTTCTGCATATAGGAGAGCAATGAAATGGTCCTCATTTATCAAATAAAGCATATTAGAATTCCCTAGGGTACATTTTGTAAATCAAAATAATGCATTCCCCCCCTTCTCAACTCTTTCTCAGAACAAGAATCTTTCCAATGGGCAGGGGGGAAACATGTATGCCAGTCTTGTGGTTTCTCGTGATAACAAACTCGTCTCTACTACTAAATACAGAGAGGAACGCGAGGGGGGTGTTTCCAGAACATGCACACATGGCACACACAAGCGCTGCCCAATGGAGCTGAATTAATGAGACACCAGGAAGCAGTGACAAACATTATGGAAATCAGGAGGGGAGGGGAGGAGGGGGAAGTGTTCCCACTAGCTAGTTACATAAATGATACCACACAGCCAGAGCACAACTGCTCAAAGCAGTTTCCCCCCAATTTGTGCAGGGAGCAGGAGGCACGGGTACCTTGAAGTCTGAGATACCATGGATGGAGGCAGAGAGTTGCCATCAGTTGCTAAGAATTCGCAGCTTTACACAGCTATGCGGTTAACTTAGAAGGGGTTATCCCACCCTTTCAGAAGACATCTGAAGGCAGCCCTGTTTAGGGAAGCTTTTAATGTTTAACAGACTATTGTATTTTAATACTCTGTTGGAAGCCGCCCAGAGTGGCTGGGGAAACCCAGCCAGATGGGCGGGGTATAGATAATAAATTATTATTATTATTGTTATTACTAGCAGAGCAGCAGCAGGAACTGAACGAGTTATCTTGCCCATCTCAAGTTTTTCCTTGTTGCCGTCTCCCTTGCCTGTTGTGCCTTTGGGATTCCACTGCAAAAGGACCATGGTCCCCATTCAGCTCAGCTCCACTTCTTAACACTGAATGGGACCTTGAAGGTGACATCCAAACTTAGTCAGATATTCAGATATACTCTAAATATGAGCAACACTAGATATCACCCTAACAGGTTGTTATTTTCACCATGTCCTCTGAGAATGACTTAGTTGGTTATCACCCTCATTTAATGATCCAAAGACTCTAGCCTTGCAGCCAGCCACTATCACACCCAGGGCGAGAAACTATTTCTTCCAGGCAAGATCCCTCTGCTCACACTTCCCTGTCAAGGTGGAGAAACCAGTAATTTTATTAATTGCAAGGTTGCCATGCAGGTGGTTTGAGACCTTTCCTCCGAAAAGAACCTAGTAAACAAGGAAAGCAAGGGAATTAGAGAGAGAAAAGGTCCACAACTTTCCTGCTTTTGAGAACCATTTCTTCTACAGGTAGTTTAGAACAAGTTGATAAAACCTACGGCACAACTGAGGCCACAGAGATAAGCCCCATTAAAGGCATGGTGGCTATAGGTTAAATAAAAGCTGTGTGTAGCTGAGGAGCTTGATTTTAGGCAGTAAGGGCAAAATATTACAAAGACTACTTTCCCTGTGTGAGAGAGCTTACAAACCACACGGAATGAAGTGGCAGCTGTGCAAAAGCAAACAAAATTTGTATGTGCTCAGATTTCCCCCTGCTGCAATTATATCAGAATCTACAGAGCAGTCACCTTGACAATCAAAATGTATTCTGGACCTACCTTATCTTACTCTGTAAATGCAACCCATATGCTGAGGGTGACATATCAGGCAGGGCTTACTATTTGACTGCTTCACAAATTCTACTTGCTTCCCTTCCTTCCACACTTATTTTCAGGATTTTTATTATTTTAAGTTTCATTGACAAAATAGAGAATTACAACTACAGAACTCTGGCCAAGTCTTCCACATGGGGTGGAACTGTGCAACAAGGGCAATCTGTGAATGATGCAAGCATGACCAAAGGATCAAAATAATCCCAAACAGATGCAAGATCTACCTCTGATTACGCAATGATGCACTCTAGCCATGCTCAACAGAACTATTCCTTTCTCCTCTGCATTTTCTGCTGATTTTTACTCTATGAAAGCATCAACTACGTAGCAATGCTTAGTATTTTACTGCTTCAAAAGTTCTACTGGTTAAGCAACGGTATTTAAAATAGACTCAGAAACAAAATTTCTATCCTCCCTCAGGATCCCAGGGTAGTATGTGCAGTTAACCTTTTTCTTTCTCCTCTCACTGGTAGGCTGTCATTGCCTGTAACTGAGCAAAGAGGTAAATGGCGGCTTCAGGGGGTTAGTTAAGCCCCAATTTATTTCATTGGGCCACCCTAAGCGAGATCAAGTCGGCACCTAACCCATAATCAAGCAAACAAAACACCTAATCAGCCAGTGTCCTTGGAAGACCCTACTTCCCAGTATTAAGAAACAGACCTTGGGTGGGAGAAGGACTTCTATTACCTTCAGGGTGCAATTCTATAAACTGTGACCATGTTCCCTCTCCCCTCACAAAAAAGGTTTCAATCCTGTACATTCTTATCTGGAAAAATGCCCCACTGAACTCAGTAAGGGCTTACTGCTCAATTGGTAGAGCATCTCAGGGTCGTGGGTTCGAGCCCCGAGTTGGGCAAAAAGATTCCTACATCGCAGGGGGGGTTGGACTAGATGACCCTCGTGGTCCCTTCCAGCTTTACAATGCTATGATTCGAAGCAGAGGCAGTGCCTCAATTAACAAGGCTGCCTTTCCTGGAAAGGTGCTGCAAGCAATGCCTCTTTCCTGCTCTGCCAAACTCCATGCCCTTCAACAGCACGACGGTAATTATTAGTATTATTAATAACGGCCATTTTCCTAGGGGGGAAGAGGGCAAAGCAAAACGCTCGGGGCTAAGTCTCCTCATAACACAGCTGTCAACTATTCCCTTTTCTTGCGAGGAACCCTATTCGGAATAAGGGAATTTCCCTTTTAAAAAGGGAAACGTTGACAGCTATGCCTCATAAATATATATATATATACAGAGGGGAGCGACTGCACATTTTGCCTCCTCTCACAGGTTCCCCAAACGCTAGAAACTTCCTTTAAGGAAAGCTGAGAATCCAGGATTCTTAGAATAATGTAGGCGATAAGATGTGATGAATATACCAATTGCAGGGAGGGAGGGAAGTCAAAGGGAACAGATGGGAATAGGAAGGATTGTTAGAAAAAGAATATCTAAAGAAAATAATAAGAATTTACTTGAAGGAAAAAAAGAGAGAATCCAGAATTCTTATCACTAATAATAATAATTTCGGCCGGGCTACCCACACGACTCCCCCCCCCCCCCGTCACAAGACAGTGATTTTGACTGTCACCTGTCAAGAGCTGAAGGGACGCCTATGAGACTGGAGCCCAGGAGAAGAGGAGGAGGAGACCGCACGACAAGGCGAGTGGACCTTCGTCGCCTTCCTCCTCCTCCTCCTCTTCCTCGGCCGCCTCAGCTTCCCCCCCCCCCCCCCGCGCGTCACGCCGCCTCGTCCCCGCCCTGCCCTCCGCTCGTCTCCTAGGCAGCCCCGGCCAGAAAGCGCCTCATCATTCGGCGGGAAAGGGAGGGAAAGCGCAGCTGCGTCACCATCGCCTCACCAGCAGCAGCAGCAGCAGCAGCATCTGGCGCATCCCCTTGGAAACCCCGCGGATTCCCGCCCGCCCGCCCGCCGAGCCGAGCCGAGCCGCCTGTGGCCAAGAGGCTCACGGGAAGCGCAGTTCCAAGCCCCGTCGGCCGCCGCGGGGAGAGAGCGCGGGGGGACTCCATGTCCCAGGGTGCCGAGCGCAAGCGGCCGCACCTCGCCTCACCTCGCCTCGCCCGGCTCAGCTGCTCCGCGCTCGGCTCGTTCCCCGTCCGAGATGCCTCCGGGCGGTTTCCTGGCGGGGGTGGCTTGTTTGGAGAGGGGATCGCCTGCAATGTATAAAAGGGAAACCTTTTATATAATAAGGTTCAGTTCTGGCCGGCGACCGCAATCGGTTTTACTTCTGAGTAAACGTGCCAACCTAGCATTTCGAAAGCTCACCAGTGCAAGTAGATAAATAGGTACCGCTCTGGCGGGAAGGTAAACGGCGTTTCTGTGTGCTGCTCTGGTTCACCAGAAGCAGCTTAGTCATGCTGGCCACATGACCTGAAAGCTGTACGCCGGGCTCCCTCCGCCAATAAAGTGAGATGAGCACCGCAACCCCAGAGTTGGTCACGCCTGGACCTAATGGTCAGGGGTCCCTTTACCTTTACCTTTTAAACGTGCGCAGGGGTTGCACGCTCCTTGCGCCGCTTCAGTTTCTTGTCCGCGTGTGGCATATTTTTAGGCTCGGAAAGCGATTTAGCCTGATCGCCTGTGCAGCTTTACTCATAATTCAGCTTTGTTGTCGTTTAGTCGTGTCCGACTCTTCGTGACCCCATGGACCAGAGCACACCAGGCACTCCTGTCTTCCACTGCCTCCCGCAGTTTGGTCAAACTCATGCTGGTAGCTTCGAGAACACTGTCCAACCATCTCGTCCTCTGTCATCCCCTTCTCCTTGTGCCCTCCATCTTTCCCAACATCAGGGTCTTTTCCGGGGAGTCTTCTCTTCTCATGAGGTGGCCAAAGTCTTGGAGCCTCAGCTTCAGGATCTGTCCTTCCCGTGAGCACTCAGGCCTGATTTCCTGCAGAATGGAGAGGTTTGATCTTCTTGCAGTCCATGGGACTCTCAAGAGTCTCCTCCAGCACCAGAATTCAAAAGCATCAATTCTTCGGCAATCAGCCTTCTTTATGATCCAGCTCTCACTTCCATACATCACTACTGGGAAAACCATAGCTTTGACACAATGGGTTTTACTTCTGAGTAAACGTGCACAGGAGTTGCACGCTCCTTGCACCGCTTCAGTTTCTTGTCCGTGTGTGGCATATTTTTAGGCTCGGAAAGCTTTCTGATTTAGCCTGATTGCCTGTGAAGCTTTACTCATAATTCAGCTTTACCCTAAATTTAGTGGGGCTTGGGCTGCAATTCTACACCCGCTTTCATGGAAGTGAGATCCTCTCCAATGAGCATTTATTCTGATTTATTTATGGGAACCGCGAACAAAGGTCATTATTTGGCGGGGGGGGGGGAGTGAGCCTGTTGCAGCAAACCCACTTTAATTATGCAACCTGCATTTGCCAGTATGCAATTTATTCTGTTGGTTCGGATGTACGTTTTATGGTGAGCTGCTTGTGCATTTTATAGCTGGTACAAAGCTTTCAACGAATTTGTAATTTTAAAAGCTCTGCTTCAGGTTAGCAACAAGATTTCCAACACATTACTGCATATATATGGGGCCTTTTTTTGTCCCCAAACCAGTGAGGAGGAGGTGAGAGCTCAGCTTCAATGCATACCATAAGGTTGTGTTTCTCAAACTTGGGTCCTCTGCTGCTGTTGGACTACAATTCCCATCATCCCCAGCTAGCAGGATCAATAGTCAGGGATAATGTGAGTTGGAGTCCAACAACAGCTGCGAGTGCAATTTTGAGAAACCTTTGCCAGCCTGCCACCTTCCAGGTGTTCTGGACTACACCTCCCATCAGCTCTACAAATCTGATTAAAGGTAAAGGGACCCCTGACCATTAGGTCCAGTCGTGACCGACTCTGGGGTTGCGGCACTCATCTCGCTTTACTGGCCAAGGGAGCTGGCATACAGCTTCCGGATCATGTGGACAGCATGACTAAGCCGCTTCTGGCGAACCAGAGCAGCTCACGGAAACGCCGTTGACCTTCCCGCCGGAGTGGTACCTATTTATCTACTTGCACTTTGACGTGCTTTCGAACTGCTAGGTTGGCAGGAGCAGGTACTGAGCAACGGGAACTCACCCTGTCACAGGGATTCCAACGCATCTGATTACGACTCTGCTAAATGTGGCTGATGGGAGTTGTAGTCTAAAACACCTGATGGGCAGCAGGTTGGCCAAGGCTGCCATGTGCCCTGGAGATGGCTGGGGTGTGAACTACCTCCCCATTGAGCTCACAGCCTCACCTTCCCCGGGTAGGCTTGGGATGCACCTGCTGCTGACCAGCAGCCTCTGATACTTTTCCCATGGGGGACAGTGGCATTTATTTTTTTTAAATTCCCCCTCCCTTCGAAGGGCACTTGGCACTGATCTACTCCTGAAACTAAACAGGTCTGCCCTTGTTGGCTGTTGGATTTCCTAGGAGTCACAGGGAGCCTGTATGCCAGTTAATATAATATAATATAATATAATATAATATAATATAATATAATAATCCAAAACATCTGGAGAGCACCAGGTTGGGAAGGCTCGCATTTGTTTTCTCCAACTTCCTTCCATCTTATTTTTCCCCTCTGGCAACTGTTGTAGCCAGTGTGGTGTAGTGGTTAAGAGTAGTAGACTCGTAATCTGGGGAACTGGGTTTCTGTCTCCACTGGGTAGTGATAAAGAGGGATATCAAATCCAAACTCTTCTTCTTCTTCTTCTTCTTCTTCTTCTCCTCCTCCTCCTCCTCCTCCTCCTCCAATGCTCTCCCCCCCCTTTTATTTTTATTGATACAGAGGCATGATTTGTTTCCCTGGAGCCCAGGTTACAGTCCTTACTTAATAATCACACTGGTTTCCTGTTTGTGCACCACGCAGTTCTAATGAAAAACTTCCCCACAACCAAACCTGCAAAGAAACCCGGAGGTTTTTGTATTAGTTTATAGAATAGATGATTCACCGATGCACATTTGGTAAGGAACATAACATTGTTAAAAGTAGGCATTTCTCTTGTTCCTGTGCCCAGTGGTTTCAAAAAAGAAGGCACAATGCACTTCCAAGTCATTCTATGCAGAAATTCCAAACAATGTTGATTTAAAAATCAACCTTGTTATCAATTGGGGGTGGGCATGGACACCAGGGTAAAAGGATTTACTTCCAAGAAATCTGCATAGAATTGCAGCTTCTATTATTCAGACAGGTGCAGTGTGAAATGTTTTGCTGAAATGATCTGATAACTCTATTTGTTCAGGATAATATTCCTCTGAACCGCTTACACATTAGTGAAATTCTGTGTAGAGCAGTGTTTTGATTTCCTAGGAGACTAAGCGAGGGGAGCGTTAGAGCCCCATCATACTGATTTGGGTTAAATTTCACATTAAAACCCTTCTGCATTATGTAGTTAAGCTGTTCAATTTCAATAGAGCAGGAGGATGTCGAGCTAATTGCTCTAGGAACTATTTCCCCACCAACACCACCAATACAGCTCTCATGGCAGTTAAGATCTGTTGGGACACTCCTGTTCTTGGTTGCTATGGCTGAGCTTTCTATAAACAGCAACTGAGCTTTTCAGAGCATAAATGCTTCGTTCATTAGGGCTTCCTCTGCTCTGGTAATGTGCCAAAATAGCATACACAGAGAGAGAGATGCAGGATACAAAAGGTGATTCTATTTATTTTATTTTTAACCTGGGCCAACGGCTGTTGGTTACGGAATGAAGAAAAGTGGTATTATTACTCTTTGATGTACGTTGAAGTGAATCTTTGAGGCTTGGGGAAGCTGACAAACTTCCCACTAGAAATGGTTTAGCTAAAGGTGTCAGGCAGCAAAGCGTTCTCCACCCTCCATCCTGGCAAGTAAACAGTATTAAGTCAGTTCAGGAACACATTTGAGTGAAGCAAAAGCACCCAGGAAGAGCATAGAGTAAGACCAGTGAAGGGTGTAGCCTAGAAGGTGGCCTGGCAATTGCAATATGCAAATGTATAAATAATTATTATAATTTAAGTGGAAAAATCTCACAACAGTAGAAAAGACCGTGACCAGTGTGTCCTTGCTCTGCCTGCAGTCTGGATGCTAACGGCTGATGGGCAACATCTGAACATGATGCATGGTGTATGTGAAGACTATTATAAATGTTCAATCTCTGCACATGCGTATCAGCATGTCAGATGGAACCACCCCACAACCCTCCTCTATGCTAGTGCTTTTCCAGACACACACACCCCTGAACCAATTTCAGCCAATGAGAGAAGCACTTGCACAGGGCTTTTGCTGGTGGGGTTAATTAGGTGAATCCCACCCGTGTTATTTTGCAGGGTGGGAAAATGCAAATCTGCTAATATCTGTATTGCCCTCCAATTACTTAGCACCATATCTAAGGTGCAATGTTGTTGTTGTTTAGTCGTGTCTGACTCTTCGTGACTCCATGGACCAGAGCACGCCAGGCAC
Organism: Podarcis siculus; assembly: GCA_034642415.1. Taxonomy (NCBI): domain Eukaryota; kingdom Metazoa; phylum Chordata; class Lepidosauria; order Squamata; family Lacertidae; genus Podarcis; species Podarcis siculus. The sequence goes on along the minus strand of JAXCMG010000003.1, from coordinate 88,230,684 downwards.
TCCTGTCTGCCCATTCATGGATCACTGCCTTGCTGTGGCGAAGGGGCTTGAATAACTCAGAGAAGCTATGAGCTATGCTGTGCAGGGCCACCCAAGATGGACAGGTCATAGTGGAGAGTTTTGACCAAACGTGATCCACCTGGAGCAGGAACCGGCAAGCCACTCCAGTATCCCTGCCAAAAAAAAACTCCATGGACAAAGAAAACAGGCATATAAAAGGTTAAATGAATCAAGTATAAATACATGGAGAAAGGGCAACTACTAAAATATTGTTTAAAAACCCTGTATTTTGTAAAAGTGCCTTTTCTTTCTTACTGCAGATAAAACAGTTCACTTCACACCAGCCCTGTAATCAGCTAAATGAAGGTTTTTTTAAACAGCAGCTTTCTCTGAAAGATACTTGGGGATTGTAGCTAAGCCCTCACAGAGCTTCAGTTCCCAGCAGCCTTAATAAACTACAGTTCCCATGTTTCTTGTGGCGGCGAGAGATGTGCTTTAACTGTATTGTGTGCATGCAACCTTAAGGAAAGGAGCTACAGTTCAAAATACTCTTGTGCTGGCAAATTTACCTATTGATTCCTATGGAGTAAAGTCACAGATGTGGAGGCATGGATCTGCTTCTGTGCATCACAGCTGCCATTTTTGGAACAAATTACTAGATTGTGCTGTGCGTCTGCATTAAAACCAATGGCAGAACTAAACTGTGTGATTTAGCTGAAGTTGAAAATAAGCATTACTGTACAGTATCGAATGTAATGCGCCACTGAATTTAATGTGCACCTCAATTTTCAAAAGCTTGAAACCAAAGAAGAATTTGCTGGCGAATGTAAATACGCCATCAAATCTAATGCGCACCCTAATTCTCGCGACGTAATTTCGCCAAAAAAGGTAAATACGGTATTTTTTCAGCTTTGAGTCTGCCTTACCAAGAAGATAGCAAGGTTTGGGATGGTGATAGGCTGCAAGGTACAGTGTACATGGCAATGAGCTTGTTGGGTCAATGGCCTGACTATGTATGATGCTACTTCCCATGTTCATAAGTCCAGATGCAGAGGGAGAGAGGTGAAGGGAGAAAGAAAAGATCAAAATGCCAGGTTTTGCAAAGGGTGTCAAATCTTTTTGTTTGCGAATCCCACTGCCAGCTGGTCACACTCATTGTAATATAAAGCAGAGGTGACAATGGACATACCAGGATCCTGGGAGGTTGAATCTATAAGGAAGAGCAGATAGTCCGGTTGGTTGGCATCCATATATTTTGGGAGACAAAGGAGAGGAGGGCGCCTTTGGGGGTGAAGTCAAACTGTTGGAAGGTTACATATAATGTTTGTTGGTCATTAAGTGCACTTAGTTTGTGTTTCAATTAGAGTCAGGTATGAATGCCAGATTTCCCTTCCAATTTTACTGCTTCACAAAGGATTGTACCCAAAGGAAATATCTGTTCCACACACCCCCCCCCCGTGCCACTCTCCTCTCATGTGGGAATCAACCTAATCCCAGCTTCCCATGTTCATCCAAATAAGATTTCATAAAGACCTTTCATAATAAAGGTAAAGGGACCCCTGAACATTAGGTCTGGTTGTGAGCAACTCTGGGGTTGCGGCGCTCATCTTGCTTTATTGGCCGAGGGAGCCGGCATACAGCTTCTGGGTCATGTAGCCAGCATGACTAAGCCGCTTCTGGCGAACCAGAGCAGCGCACGGAAACGCCGTTTACCTTCCCGCCAGTGTGATACCTATTTATCTACTTGCACTTTGACGTGGTTTCAAACTGCTAGGTTGGCAGGAGCAGGGACCCCATCGTGGGGATTCAAACCACCGACCTTCTGATCGGCAAGCCCTAGGCTCAGTGGTTTAGACCACAGCGCCACCCACACCCTACCCCTCCCCAAATCAATATTTGGTTCCTCCACCCACTTTTTAAAGGGAGAAGCAGGAAGCAGGAATCTGAACATACCAGGGTTAGTTTTAAAAGCATTTTAATGACATAGCATATATTTAACAGATAGGGTAAAAGTCTAGAGGTACAGTTCCATACAACCGAAAGCCAGTTCCAGTACTATCCTGACTACAGGCCCAGTCATTGAGAAGTCATTCCTATTAAATGTATTTCTTTTCTTTTTTTTCTGATTGTGCAGTAAGATGAAAATTGTTCATTACAATAGTTACAGTGACAGAGAAATGCACACTATGTATCAAAGAGCAAAAGGTAATGTAGCAAAATTATAACACAGTGTAGCTGCTGACAAGCAAGTTAACCATTGGAGTAACATTTTTTTTGTTTTTGTTTTTTTTTCTTCCAGTAAATGCTTCAGTTCCACTTTTACACTTAATCGATGATTTTAAAGGGTTTTGTTTTTTTTAATTATACATCTAGCCTTATTATACCTTTTTTACTAGAATTATCTGAAACATACAATATAATGTATTTCAGCAAAAAAAAAAAAAAATCAAAATTACAGATTATTTAAAACCGTTATCAGTATGCTAAGTCTTTCTTTCTTTTTTCCAATACCAACATTCTTAACTGTCGTTGCCGGATGTGGGGTTTTGGCGGGGGGGGGGGGCGGGCGGTGACGGGGGGAAGAAAGCATCACGTCCATGTTTTAAGTTCACATAAACAAGATGCCCGGATATAGAAATGGTTTTGGCCTGTACGTTAAATGTTGAGCTGCACTCTTTTGTCACGGCAGAAGAGAATATGCCACCATTTCATTTGCCAGGGTTAGATTCGCAGTGGGGAGAACCAAGTAGCCAAGGCTCAGCACGACAACCTCAGACGGAAGTGAAAAAAGTGTCTCTGTGTGTTTCTGTGTGTCTGTCTGTCTGTGTGGGCTTAGGAACTTTGCAAGCACCTTGTATTCCAATAACACTAAAATAGTGATGGGTTGGGGCGAGGTGGGGCACTGTTGTTTTTTTCAAGACAGCCTCAAAAAATCGAGGAACAGTTTAAATAGTAAAGATCTAATCTACATTAACCTCGTTAAAAAGAAGAAAAAAGAAAAAACCAGAGAAAGAAAAGGAAGGAAAACAACAAAAGGAAAAAAACACAAAAACCTGGCTCTTCTCTTTTACTCAGAAGCTGCCCAATGCACCTCAGACGTATTTGTAACTTTTGAATTTTTGTGTATTTTTTGTTTTGTTTTAAATGCTCTATAAATAAAAAAATTTAAAAAAATTAAATCACATTGAGGAACATTAGGCACAGAGAGTAATGTATTGGTTCTGAGCTTGCATGCTGGAATTCCACTGGAACGGTCGAGAGAGGTGCAGCGTGTAAAAGATAGGAGGGAGTTCACTTCTTTTTCCCAAAAAGGCTGAATCTCTTCTCTTTGTCTTTCTCTTTCTCTTTCTCCCGCTTGCCAGGACTGGACTCGCTGGTTATTGTCACACTGGCTGGCAGGGTCTGGGCGCGGCTCGTCGCTGGGGTGCTGTGTGTGCTTGTGGACAACTCGGTTTTGTCCGAGATCGCAGAGGCAATGGCCTGGATCCATGCGTTCATTTCCTCCTGTGGGGGGGGGGGAGAGGCACAACAGGAAGGTGTTTAAAAAGAGAGAGAGATTTCATGGAGCCCCAGGCCTTCCCATGCTTTGAAAATAAATAGCTTAAGGCAGAGGTTCTCAACCTTTTTGTGCCCATGGCTCCCGTAACCAACTACAGTGGTACCTCGGGTTACATACGCTTCAGGTTACAGACGCCGCTAACCCAGAAATAGTACCTCGGGTTAAGAACTACTTCAGGGTGAGAACAGAAATCGCGCTCCGGCAGTGCAGCGGCAGCTGAAGGCCCCATTAGCTAAAGTGGTGCTTCAGGTGAAGAACGGTTTCAGGTTAAGAACGGATCTCCGTAACAAATTAAGTACTTAACCCGAAGTACCACTGTATAGTGAGACTTTCGAAAGTACTGTATAGTGGTACCTCGATTTTCTAAAGCCTCCGTTGCTGAACGTTTTGGTTTTCAAACACCGAAAACCCAGAAGAAAACGCTTCCATTTTCAATCGCACCTCAGAAGTCAAGTGGCTTCCGCTGAGATTTTTTCAATTTTCTCTATTTAATTTGCAGACTGCCCTTTGCGCCTCGCTTTTCGAAAGTTGAACAGTCTTCCGGAACAGATGACGTTCGAAAACCGAGGTACCACTGTACTCTGTTCCTGCCGCACCCCTGTGGGGCTCAGAAACCCAGTTACGTCACCCCTTGCCTGCAGAGCTGACAGCGTCTCACACCCACTTTTCTGTGCATTCCCAATAGCAAGTGCTGGCGGACTGACCATCTGGGCTCCCTCCCTTGCCCGCTTGCTTGCTTACTGCAAGGCCGCCTCAGCTCCTGGCAACCAGCGCCCCCTGCCCAGTCCCAGAGGCACCATTCACCTGGGGAGCTTGCAGTCAGCGCTGCTGCAACTAACAGCCACACAAGCCTTTGGGAGGCAGATACGCGACAGGGCATCAGAGGAGGGAGGGAAGGAAAGAGGGACAGAGGCCAGTGTTGCTTGCGGCACTCCTGACCATCACTGAAGGCACCCCAGGGTGCCACGGCACACTGGTTAAAAACCACTGGCTTAAGGGATTGTGGTGAACTGAGGCAACTTTCACACCATTCATTTTAAACAGCCCCACTCCAACCTCCAAGAGAACTCCAGGGCTTCCTGAGATTTCCCCAGGGATTGGTTAAAGGTAAAGGTAAAGGGACCCCTGACCATTAGGTCCAGTCGTGGCTGACTCTGGGGTTGCGGCGCTCATCTCGCTTTATTGGCCGAGGAAGCGGGCATACAGTGAAGCGCACGGAAATGCCGTTTACCTTCCCGCCAGAGCGGTACCTATTTATCTACTTGCACTTTGACGTGCTTTTGAACTGCTAGGTTGGCAGGAGCAGGAGCAACAAGAGCTCACCCCGTCGCGGGGATTCGAACAGCCGACCTTCTGATCGGCAAGTCCTAGGCTCTGTTGTTTAACCCACAGCGGCACCCGCGTCCCTCCAGGGGTTGGTTACCTTGGAATAAAGGTCAGTGGAGACTGTAGAGCTTAGACTATGTTCCCCCACTCTCATCACTGCAAAAATTCTGCAAGCGCCCCCTGAAACATGCGTGCCCATCACAACAGAGACAACAGAAATTCCAAAGCTGTCTAGCACTGTGATGTCATAACACATATGCTGAGAGTGAAGGTGTCTGTCAAGCCAGCAGCCCCGTGTTTCCTAAATTTGGGTCTTCAGCTCTTGCTGGACTACAACTCCCATCATCCTTAGCTAGCAGGTCCAGTGGCCGGAAATGGTGGGAATTAGAAGTCCAAAGGCAGCTGGAGCCCCAAGTTTGGAAAACACTTCAGTAGACACCGTACTGGGACGCTTTTAATGCTTGGCGTTTTATTGTTTTTATATTTTCCTGGAAGCTGCCCTGAGTGGCTGGGGAAACCTAGTCAGATGGGTGGGGTATAAATATCAAAATTATTATTGTTATTGTTATTATTATTATTATTTCAAAAGGGGAAGGGCTGCTGCTCAACGCACATGATTTGCATGCAAAAGGTCCTGGGTTCAATATTTGGCATTTCCAGGGAGGGCCAGGAGAGGCGCCCTGTCTGGAATGCCAGGCAGTATCAACAGTAGTGAGTTTGATGATTTGGTGTATGGCAGCTTCCAGTGTCCTATTGCTTTATGCAGAATGCAGCTTCAGGAGATCGCGGTGACAGCAAGACACCAGCAGCACCAACATGACTTTAGAAAAAGAAGAAGAACCCAACCAGGGACAGAAACTTACATCGTCTTTGGCTTGGAAGAGGTACTCATTGCCGTCAGTTAACCTGCAATTCAGAATGACAACATCAGGATAAAGAAGGTGGTCTTGTCAACCAATTGGGAGCAACAAGAACTGCGGACCTTGTTCTTCTTGCACCAGTAACCCCGCGAAAGGCTCGTTGGCGGACGTACTGCCCACCCCAGTTTTAGAGGCACCGTGCGTATCCCGACACGTCCTTGTGTGCTCCATCCCTGAAGTGGACTGAGCACCTAGTTCCTCTTCTCGATGAACAAAGCCAGAATAAATCATGCAAAACTTGTGGGATAAATTATGCAATAATTCCCAATTTGCACAAATTTATTCAGCTCATACCTGGCAGGGGTGTTTTCTTGGTGCAGAACTAGGATGTCTAAAGCTGGACTGTTCGTTTTTACATTTTTACTTCCCCTTGAAATGTATTTAACAAGATTTATATACCTCTTAATCACCTCTAAGTGTTTTACATAAAGTATAAAATACACATTAAAATTACTGATAAAATCAGATTATTATTATTTTTTTAAAAGCCTAACATTTTTTTCAAATTAAAATCAGCGGTTTTAAAATTATATATTATAAAATAAAATTATATATGATGATGCATGTTGAATTCCTTGAAAGAGTGGAACAAACATTAGGTGCTCATCAGAGGTCCTTTCACATTTATTCTGGGAGCAACACATTTCAAGTGGCTGATCGGAGGTTCCAGTGCCGCTGTGCTCCAATTCAGCGGGAGAACGTGATGGGATTCTCAGTCTCAATGAGATACAAGAACTAGAAATCCTTGCTCGTTCGGACTCTCTTTGGCTTCAATGAAGGACCTTCACAATTTCCGAAAGCGTCAATTCTGCCCCCCCCCCTTTATGGGTTGGGTGCCTCTCTGTTGCTCTCTGCTATTTTAATAAGCATAATAATCTCTCCCCTGCCTTTGTGAACTGCTTAGATAAGGCTTCCTTGCTTTGCCTTGTCTACTTAGGGCTAAGGTAATGCTGAACCATTTTCGACACTGAACCATTTAATGCATGGTGCTGTGGAAGGGATACACGCAGAAGCACACTTGAGAAGCGTACTATAAACCTTTGAAGAAGGATTAGACTGCCCTGCCGCTTGCTGCCTGTGCTCGGAAAGCCAAATGGTGAGGGCAGGGGAAGAACGAGGACCCGAAAGGTACTGGTGCTGAAGGCACAAACCAGTGGCTGGTGTGGTGGGGATGCTAGAGATCATAGATCATGGAATCATGGAACTGGAGAGTTGGAAGGGACACCAAGGGTCATTTAGTCCAACCCCCTGCAATGCAGGGATGCTACCCTCTCTGATGCCTCCAGCACAGAGAATCAAAAATCACTGTAGTGGTACCGTTGCAAGTAGAAGAGCTGAGGACATTAAGATGCTTGTGGGGAGCCCACAAGCAGCATCCACATGAGGATTTATTGCCCCGGTGTATATTACTTCGCTACCTTACACTGAGTTGCATTTGCCATTTCAAAGCCCTTCCAAAAGAGACCCTTTTGCAATCTCTTTTTGTTCTATTGCAAAGAGCATCCTGGCAACTCTAGGACCCCGAATCTGTATGCTGATGGCAGTCCTTTGCAGCTTTGGAACACCTTCATGGTAACATGGGATGACAGGGGGAAAAAGCAAGGTCCTATTCTGGAGCCATATACGCCAGCCTTTCTCAGCCTTGGGTCCCTAGATGTTGTTGGACCACAACTCCCATCATCCCTGAACACTGGTCCTGCTAGCGAGGGATGATGGGAGTTGTGGTCTAGCAACATCTGGGGACCCAAGGTTGAGAAAGGCTGATATACACTAACAAAACATGTCAAGAGTTTACCAAGCCTATCAAGTTTTGGAAGAGAATGGTTTTTGAGTAGGTCCACTGCTGGAGGCAGTAGGCCTCTGAATACCAACTGTTGGGAATCACAAGTAGGGAGACAGCCATCTTGTTGGTCAACAGTGAGAACAGAATGCTGGACTAGATGGGTCTTCGGCTTGATCTAGCAGTCAGGCTCTTCAGCCTGGATACATCAGTTAGTTAGAGTGTGCTGCTGCTAACACCAAGGTTGCAGGTTCGATCCCCGTACAGAACAGTTGCATAGTCCTGCACTGCAGGGAGTTAAACAAGATGATCCTCAGGGTCCCTTCAAACTCTATGATTCTATGATTCTAAAGTCCTTAAAGGGTAAAGGGACCCCTGACCATTAGGTCCAGTCGTGACCGACTCTGGGGTTGCGGCGCTCATCTCGCTTTATTGGCCGAGGGAACCGGCGTACAGCTTCCGGGTCACAGTTCCCACAGCGCCACCCGCGTCCCCTAAAGTCCTTAAGAGAGGAATTAAAGGGAAAGAACGAGGCCCAGCCCAGATATCCCCTGTTAACTGATCTCGGGACATTTCTAGAGGGCCATGTCATCTGCAGCAACCAGGGGTTGTGCTGTGAATTGTGGAGGTAACGCTCTGCTTTGCGAAGGCAAACCTCGCACCAGACATGCAACAGTATGTCAAGGAGCGTTGCGGCTGCTTTCCCTGACCTTTTGCCTTCTTGCCTAGAAAACAGGGTTTCCCCCCTGACCTTTTGTCCTTTCACAGATTTCTTTACTAGACATAATGCTTGGCTAGAGCATGGCAGGGAACACAGACGTAATCAAGTATCGGGGAACATTCAAGGGAAGCACCTGCTGACACGTGTATTTGCTAACGCTAGAAATGTGCGTAGATGGAAATAGGTTAAGTTCAGGGTGGTTTCACTACTGTTTCCAATTGTTGACTTCTGCTAATAAAAGGAGCTTCTACAGAGCTAGCCGGCAGCTTGCTTGGAGCACACTTGCCAGCGTGATTCAGCACAGCTCACTTGCATTCAACCTCCTGTCGTCTCCGTTATTCCTACAGTGAATGCAGTTGCTCAGAAGATTGGTGGATGTGGATAATGTCTGCAAACCGCTGGTGCAGGGCGCCTGGGAACTATCAGTTCCCATCCCTGTTGGGAAAAGGAAAAGTCTCTCTCTCTCCTTCTTCTGCAGGAAGAGGTGCCTTACCTTAGCTTGAACACATGCTTTTTCTTCTTGTATTCAACCGCCACTTCGCATGCCGCTTCTTTCAGGCTGACGGGGATCTCGTTGTGGTAGGGGATGCCCGAGGAAGCAGCCTTGGCATCTTTGTAAAAGCCCATGTCTTGCTTGTTAATGACACAGTAGACGTTATGCCAGGATCTTGGGAGACAAATGAAACAACAAGGCAAGCATTAAGGCCGCCGTCGCGGATAAGCGCAGCTTCCTCCTTGCTTTTCTAACGCTGCAGCATTGCATAAGCAAATCAAAGCTCTTTTTCTGCGAGAAGATAAAACGGGTTTATGGGCAAGAAGTTTGCACGACACAGCTCTGTTATAAAAGGGAGAGGGAGACAGAGAGAACAGGTTGCCTGCAAAAACAGGAGAGATTTCTCAATGCTATGCCATTAGGGTTTTTGCATCTTAATGAGTTTATGTGCTGCGCCTAATGGTTTTCTAAAATGTTTCTATATTGCTGTACCCAGCGCTGATATTTTGAGAGAGGGTAGATAAATATCAGCGCTATTTGGAAGTAAACATGCTGAGTGTTTTCAGAGGGGAAGCTGTCAAGCCTGAAAGCTATCAACTTGGATGCATCATTTATTCAACATTGCTTACTTGGTTATTTCTATCTTGCCTTTTTCGATCCAAAAAGGATTCTGACACGAAACTAGCAGGATGCAATGAAATCTACTTAAAACCTCGACATTTCAAGACGAAAGTAGCCAGCAAAACCAGGGGGGGGGGGAATGTGTGATGCTGTAAGCATCTGAGATAGAACGGGAACAAAATCAAACCTATCAACAGATAAATAAACTCAGTTTATTTATATTATGCACATGCCACCTGACATCAAAAATCCTTGAGGCGTTTTGCGTTTGGCTGTGAATCCTTGTGAGCAGGAATCTGGAATGCTCACCCCGTCCGTGGAAGTCTTTGCAGGAGGGCCACTGCAATAAATGAGGACAGGATAGCTGGCGGTCACCCCTCTCCTTTCAGCCATGCAGAGAGAAAGTGACAATGCTAAGGGAGGATATTCTTAGGCTTCAGGAAGAGTCAGAAAGAGGAAAGCCGAGAAATGCAGGAGAGCAGAGAGGCATTTGGGGGACACACATTCCGCCCTGCTTGCAGAGTGAGCAGGAAGCAGGAACAGGGACCACGAGGTGGATACTTCGGAGCTTGCAATGTATGGGAGGAGGAAGATGCAGGAGATTATCGGGGGGGGGGTGCCTGTGTGCAAGGGAGGTTGCACAGAAGGAGAGGCAAGGAGGCACAGGCATGGGGTGGAAGTGAAAACAGGGTGTAAAGTGGGACCGCGGAACAGCGCCCTCTAAAGCAGTGTCCAAAGGAAGAGGAGAGGAGAAAAGGATATTTGGAGGTTGGGAAGGGGAGTAGCGAGATTAGTAGTTGCATGCGGAACAGGGGGCGCTGGCGGGCGGAGTGAGCAGAGGTACAGCCCCTTGTTTCAGCTCGTTCCTTGCTGCGGCAACTTCAGGGGCCCGTGTTTCCCCGAGCACAGCCTGAAGCCTGCCTCCAGCTCGAACCTCACCTTGTCCTACACCCCCGTGGAGCCTGGCCACAGTGCAGAGCGGGACAGCGCCCTCTAAAGCAGCGTCCAAAGGAAGAGGAGAAAAGGATATTTGGAGGGGGCAGCCCTCGCCCTTTGAGCAAGTAAGGAGGGAACAAGGAAACAAACGATATTGGGAATCGGGGGTCTGGGACCAGAAGCCTTAGTGGCGGCAAGCCTATAACAAGAGGTTGGTGGGAAATAAGGAAATAGGGGTGGGGGAAGGAGGATAAAGGGGAAACTCGGGGGGGGGGGGAAATCCAGTGATGAAGCGGCAATGATCCCCACTTGTATACCATGAAGGAAGAACATACTGGAGCTCTGGGGATCCTCCAGAGGTGGATAAGCACAGAGCGAACCGAACAAACCTGTTTGAAGCCTTCTTGTTGTGTGACTCCCATTCATGTTTGCGGTGCAAGAAGCCCTCCATCAGAGTGGAAGGGGCTTCTTGCGTTTTGGCCGGGAGGGTGGCGGCTGTCTGGGCCTGGAGGCCAGCCTTGGCTTTGCGATCGGCCGTCGGCGACGGGACGGGACTGGTCTCTTTGGAGCTTGTCCTCTGGTCCGCTGCTCCATTGACCATTTCGTTGGCTTCCCTCGACTCTCCCATCTAAGAAACAAGAGCGGGACACGTCAGCCGCTGTCCGGCGGCAAGGCTGTTGCACGCAGCACTTTCTTGTTTAATCAAAGAACATCTTAAATGTTCCGTTTGCAAGGCTGTGTACCAAAGCCTAGGGGGTTCCAATAAAACTACTCTCGCCCCCTCCCCATTGAAGAAACAGAGGGCTGGAGGAATTAGAACGGTATCATTTAGATTAGTACCCAATTGATAGAGGTGAAGGAACAGGAGAAAGGGAGAGGGGAACCCATCTGTGAGAGTTTTACCGCTCTTGGCTTGGCTGATCAAATCCTGAAAATGCCATGATTGAGCAAAGTCAAACTGTACATGCAACAAGGACTTCTCTATTAAGAGGCTATAGAGAACGCAATTCTTTGCTGTTCCGAAACTGGGCCCAGGATTGTGGCCACACTCGTCAACTGCAAGCATTTTTGACTGTTCCAATATTGCAACAGTAAGAATCTCACTTCTGTTAAGTTCAGAAAGATCATAAAAAAGGAGGGGAAATCCAACTGATTCACGTCAGCCGCCTTTCAATGCATCTATAACGTTACTGCAGTTGGGACTGTGCAGTACCTCTATACAGTGGTACCTCCGGTTACATACGCTTCAGGTTACAGACTCCGCTAACCCAGAAATAATGCTTCAGGTTAAGAACTTTGCTTCAGGATAAGAACAGAAATTGTGCTCCAGCGGCACAGTGGCAGCAGGAGGCCCCATTAGCTAAAGTGGTTCTTCAGGTTAAGAACAGTTTCAGGTTAAGAATGGACCTCCGGAACGAATTAAGTACTTAACCCGAGGTACCACGGTAGATGCATTAAGCCAGTGAAAAGAGTACTGCTGACAGCATTCACAGAAGCACCCCGATGTGACCCGGACCCACCTGCAAATCCCCCCACTCCAGCACACCCATCCCCAAGGTGACAACATAATCAGAAGACAACATGCAGAAATGGGTGGGGAATATCCGAGGGCAGCATGCAATTTCACCATGTCCCCCGTCCTAGTTAGAAGAGCTTGGATCGTCAAAGACAGGCAGGTTTAGAGGGGAGAGGAAGGTGGAACGAGGCAGGGTGGACAGTTAAAACGTTAATTTATCTCAAAGTCTCTTATTGTCGGACTTTGGAATCGGGTGGATCGGATCGGGTGTTAAAGGAGCCAGGAAAACACTACAACCACTCAACTCCACACGTCTATTTACCCCCAAGACAAAGACAGAACCAAGGCCTTGGCCATCTCTCGCCTTGCCGGTCTCGATGCCTGCTGTACTGTGACTGAGATGCCTAGTGGGGCCAGCTCTGACTGGGCAGATCCTTGATGTCTTCAGCGGCCATTTCATCACCCCAATCATTTACCACCGGAATCCTGAAACTTTAATCTTTTGCAACAGTGGCTCGGTCCCAGGTGGGACGGATAACATTGATTAAAGGAGTCGGGACTTGGAATTCTGTGCCGCAGAAAAGCCACTGGTAGCAGCCCGCAGAGGAGTGTAGGGATTGTGGTTATTAGCAAGTTACTAAAGCCCAGCACCGCTCAATGCTCTAGTAGTGGATTACAAACACTCTGCGCCATTTTTAATTTTTTTTCACATCGAGGACAAGCAAGGATTCGCCAAGGGCACAGTAATTAAAAGACATTTTTTGCTGCTCCGGCCAGGATTCAGACAATTCAGAAGCAGCAGAATTATTACGCAGCAAGCTGTACATCTTCTACTTTTGCTACAACTGTTTGGGCTGGTCCTTGGGAAAGGTGGCTGGTACCATTGACTCCCATTCCAGTATGTTGGCCAATTGCTAAAGGCCTCCAGTCATCCATGGGGTAGGGCCTTCTAGGTAGTGGCACCCGAGTTTGAAACTCCCTCCTTTGGGAGGCTCAGTGCGCCCTTTCCCTCCCAGCTTTCAGTCACAATCCTACTCCTAGTGAACTCAACTTCACTGGAAACAATGGGATTTACAGCTGGATAAATATGCATCAGATTCTGCTGTTTTCTAAGGCTGCGGTCCTATACTCTCTTATACGGAAATAGGAACTACTGGACTCTGTGGGGCTTACTTCTGAGTAGACATTTACAGGATTGCAGTGCAAGCTACCCAGAGCCTTTAAAAAAAAAAAATAGCTCACCTCACCCCAATCCTTTGAACCAAGAACTAGGTCAAGTTTTGCTGGCACAGTATCAACCCCCCTCTCCCCTTATGAAATAACTTAATGTCCCAGGAGGGAACCCAAATCCTGAACTAAATTTAATGTGTGTAACTCCCCCCACCATGTTAACTCTTAGTTTTGCGTTTTTTATGGTTACTCTCACTTGGAGATGAGAGATCCGGAGAAAGTGGGCTTTGCTCAAAAACTAGGGGAAACTTCCTAGGATTAGTAAGAGAGAAATCAAATAATGGAACTAGTTTCCATGGTAGAGACACTTGAATTCGCTTCCTTGGAGGTTTTGAATGAATGGGCAAGAGACATTAAGTCAGAGGTCTCTAGGTATAGAGCAGGCTTTCCCAACCTGGTGCCCTCCAGATGTTTCGGACCATCGCCATGCTGACTAGGGCTGATGGGAGTCATAGTCCAAGTGATCTGGAAGGCACAATGGTTGGGGAAGGCCGGTAGAGAATATACTGCATTAGAGCAGGGAATGTAAAAAGAGAGACTTGTGAGAGCCAGCAGGGGCTGGTGCCCCTTGGGACTGGCAGGGCAGAAAGTGGGGAGACCAACAGAAGGTGGACCCAGAACCCAGGACAGGCACAGCCAGAGCCAATGGGAGGCAAAAGCCAACCAATTCAACTTTTGTCCTCATCTTCCTCCCGGCTGAGTTTTACAAGTGCAGCACTGAGGCAGGAGAGGAGGAAGGTGACATGCAGTTCAGGCCCCGTTGGCCTAGCTGCAAGTAGGAGGACAACTGGTGGTGGAACAAGGAGGGCAGACCAAAGTTGGTGGGGCAGTGCCCGATTCACCAAAAAGGACCAGGCTCCACTGGTGGAAGCTCCTCCGTTCAGATTCCACCAACTGGGGAAAATAAAGGAATTTTGTGGAGTGGAGAATCAACTATATATGCAAACCAGGCCATCAATATCACACCGTATTTTTCGCTCTATAAGACGCACTTTCCCCCTCCTAAAAAGTAAGGGGAAATGTGTGTGCGTCTTATGGAGCGAATGCAGGCTGCGCAGCTTTCGCTGAAGCCAGGAGAGCAAGAAGGATCGGTGCACACCGATCCCCCTTGCTCTCCTGGCTTCAGCGAAAGCAACGCGAAGCCTCCGGAGCCCAGCGGGAGCGCTCCCGCTGCGCTCAGGAGGCTTCGGGCGGCTATCCCTGAAGCCAGGAGAGCAAGGGGGATCGATCCCTCTTGCTCTCCTGGCTTTGCTTCACTGGAGAGCCGCTGCACAGCTTTCCCTCTCTGCGCAGCACCCCTTCAGCAAAGCGGGAGGAGAAACGGAGCCCCCTCCATTTCTCCTCCCGCTTTGCTGGAGAGGCGCTGAGCAGAGAGGGAGAGAACATTTTTTTTCTTGTTCTCCTCCTCTAAAACTAGGTGCGTCTTATGGTCGGGTGCATCTTATAGAGCGAAAAATACGGTGCATTGTGGTAATGCCACCTTCCCAGCAGTACAGGTGGGTCAAGTCCGAGGGAAACCTGAGAGCCAGACACACAGCCTCAGTATTCTTGCCTGTTTCTGGCAACTTCCAAGGCTGCTCATCTGACTCCTGGGTTGCCCAGGGCTTGCTTGCCTGCGCTGGCAGAGACTAGGGAAAGAAGCATAGGGAAAGCACTTGTGCTCATGCAAATGAAGACTGCTGTAGATCTGGCTTTAGCTCGCTGCAGCACGGCCATCTTGTTAAGATTATGAACAAAGCTGTCGGGTTGCTTTTCAGTATTTTTGCAGCCTGCTTCCAGAAAAGGTTTCCGCAATGAACAGAATAATAACAACAATAATAACAAGCATGTATGCAAATGATGCATGGTGACACACGGGGGAAATAATAAGAGCTAAACAAAACTTTAATGGAAACATGCTTTGAGCATGCAGACAAAACACCATGGGTGACAATGGTTAACAATAACAACAACAGATAGACACAAGCATGTTATGAATACACGTTGTCATCATTGGAAGGTTAACTGCAAGTCAGCTGAGTTTGTTAGCTGATTCTTGAGGTATTTAAATCCTGATGCAACACAGCAGCGGGGGACGCAACATGGAGTACATCCCCGCTCCCCCCGAGTTTGCTTTTCAAAGTGCATGAATCAAGATCTACATTCAGTCGTCCACCTCCTTGAGCCTCTGTACTGTTAGATGAGGAATCAAGGGATCTGCGTAAGGGAATGACAACCCACGCGTTGTTCTGTGAAATGCCACAGTTTTTCGGAACCAAAAAAATGTAGGCAGTTATTAACAGAGAGGACTGCGGTGTCCTTTGCTGCCTGAGATTCAGGTTTGAGGTATCTTTTCCTCCAGTTTTCCCCTGAATGCTAGAGCTCAATGTTGCCATTATATGAGGAAAGTGAGCATCCCTTAGGCATTTTTGGCTACAGGATAGAACAGGTTTTGGAACAGTCCCTTTGCCTGGCTAAGGGTCAAAAAGGCACCTCTGGTTCCTGCAGGGTTTAATGCACTTTGAGGGGCAGCAACCTAGAACTGGTGTAAAGGAAGCACCAAAACATGTCAACACATTGATATAAGGAAATCTAAAGAGCATTAAGAAGTTATACGGTGATATCCTGATGAGAGGGGGAGGAAGAGAGAGAGAGAGACATGTATGATAATGAAGAAAGACATGGTTGCATGGAAGAATAAAATCCTAGCCTTCTCACTCCTCACAAATGTTGCCAGGTAACTAAACTGATAACCGGTACACCTTAATGTAGACTTGGAGGTCCAGCAAAGGGAAACCAGATTTATCAAGTGTGGTTTGCTAATTATAAATGTTAATAACTAACTAACCCTTATACAGGTGGTAAAGATTGCAGCAGAAATTCTTCATGGGAGGAAACCAAGGCCATATTGAAAACAAATGACAATTATTCTTTACTTTTACCAGCTGAGGCAACCACCCATCGACTAGGCTACAATCCAAGTTTATGTAAACAAAAAGTCTTCTTAATGCCACTTTTGTGCAAAATTACTGAAGCTGAAGTTGCAACCCCAGAGCGCATGTTTAGCAATCTTTATCGCTACCCACAATCAAGGGAGGTTAAAGAAGATCCCCCCCCTTTAAAAGTGTGGAATTTCTCTACTCTTTCAATGTGTCTTTTCATGTGGATTGATGGTCCTAATTCAGAGGTGAAGACTGCCAGATGAACCCTGGGTTTCACTGAGGGCTTCAAACCCCTCACCTTTCTCCTCCTACAGTAGCAGCAGATAGACTCACAGTAAATACCAATTCAACTGTCATTAATTCTCTCCAAATAATCCAAACAAGTCTCTGCTACAGCCTCTGCTACTGCCTTAGCCCCCTCACGGAACTACATTCCCCAGAATTCCTTGAAAAGAAGAATGTCACCACCCTACTACTACCCAAAAATCTGTAATTTGATACTATGGTCACCATCCTCTGTTCTCCACCTTCACACAGAATGGAAGTGTCTAGAGCAGGTGTAGTCAATGTGCTGCCCTCTAGATATTGATGGGCTCAAACTCCAACAAGCCCCTGCCATAATCAGGGATGATGGGAGCTGTTGATCAACAACATCTGGCAAAGCCTGGGCTAGAGTGTTGGCATTTGGATCTATGGAGCTCAAATTAAGATCCCCCACTCAACCGAGAAGTTAACTGAGTAGTACCTCTCAGCCTAATCTACCTCAAGGCTGAGTTCCTTGTGTGGGCTTTTTTGGCTGTGGCCCTGATCTGGTGGAACGCTCTGTCACAAGAGACTAGGGCCCTGCGGGACTTGACATCAAGACAGAGCTGTTCCACCAGGCCTTTGGCCAAGGCACAGTCTGACCCCCTCCTTTGGTAATCCTCATAGAACTCTAGCCTAATGGTCGCCATTAATTTGATTCTGAATTGATTTTAGAATGAATTTTAATTAATTGATTGTGATTTTTTTGTAAACTGTGCTACTTTTACTGTTGTTAGCTGCTCTGAGCCCGGCTTCGGCTGGGGAGAGCGGGATATAAATAATAATAATAATAATTAAAAAAAAAAAAAACTGGAAACGTGTAATAGCAGATTCACGCTTTTGATGGGCGCCTCTCCCCCCCCCCCTAACTCTTTCCCCTGGTGGGGGGGGGGGGGAATGAGAGCAGGGGAATGTGAACCTGCAGCTCTCCAACGTGCTGTTAAGACTCCAGCTCCCATCATCAACCTTATCCAGCCCAGCCAGTGGTCAGAGCGATGGGACACAGAGTCTAGCAAGATCTGCAGAAGACACAGGTTTCTCCACCCCTGGCCTTAGAGTCAGTGAGCAGAGGTTTCAGATATGGGCTATGAATCAGCCTTAAAGGTATAAGCCCCTCAACCTAGTGCAACCTCAAAGGGCTGTTGGGAGGATTAAAAGGGGAGGCAGGGAAAGTGAATCATGTATGCCACTTTGGAGTAAAGGTGGGATAGAAATCTAATAATTAAACAAACAAAGAGGATGCACCTTCTGTTTCCCTTCACTATTAATACGTTTTCCTACTCTCCCTACCCCCTTATCCCCTTACACTTCTAGGAATGCGAAGGGCTGAAGTCATGGAAAAAGCCAAGGTCTCTGCAGCCTAGTAGGGTGTGGGGAGATTCTTAGACCCAGCAGGGCCAAGTCTTGGTGCCTGGCTGGAATGTGTCCTCAAACTCTGGCAATGCCTTTTGATTTCCTGGGTGGAGGACAGAGAGGGGGGTATGTGTGCGAGAGAGAATGTAGAAACTAGCCTACTGCGCAGAGGTAAAATGTTCACTCATTGCCCCACCCACTTTAGCCTCTGGCTCCTCCCACCGCTGGCAAGTGCCTCTGCCCCCGCCCGGAAGGGAATGTTGCTCCACAGTTTTAATGGCCCTTTGGCATTTATTTTATTTTACTGCAGATTGCACTCTTAAACATGCTTCCTTGGAAATTAAAGCCCACTGAGTGCAATAAGGTTTGCTCCCTAGTAACTGTGTTCAGGAGGGCTGCCTGAAGGATGCTGTGAAGAAGACCTGCTCCTGCACAGGAGGTGAAGAGGGTTGTCCTGTGTTCAGCCTCACATGATCTGCATGGATTTCTCTCTCTCTCTCCCCCCTCCAACCAGGCCCTACTTTAAAAGGACTAAGAGAGCCCCATGGTTTTCAATGGGGTTTATGCACCAAATAACCATCTCACTGGCTAGGGAAGAGGAAGACTGGAACAAGTTGCCGAAACAGTAAGATCACACTGACTACTAATTTTGTAGTGTCCTTCCATTTAAGCTTTATTGGCGGTTGCTGGGTTCACACTGCTTGGAATGTTCAACAACTTACTAACTTCTAGGTCAGGGGTGGAGAACCTCAGGCCCAAGAGCCAAAAATGTGGCCCTCCGGGGCTTTCTAACCGGCCCTCAGCACTCTCCCAAGCCACGTCCCCTCACTGGCCCTGTAATGCTGTTGCCTGGCTGGAGTTTGGCCTTGAACTGTGATAATGCCTCTTTGGATAGAGGACAGAGGACTGTGGATGCATGTTGAGAATCGTCTGACTTTTGCACGGCTGGGCTGCAGCCAGCACACTGTACTAACAGCTGTATCTCTTACTCCACCCACTTCTCCCTCTGGTCCTGCCTGCTTTTCACCTCTCGGACCGCTTACCATGGACATGCGGCCCTCATAAGGTTGCGCAGAGCGTAGTGTGGCCCCTGGGATGAAAAAGGTTCCCCGTGCCTGCTCTTTTGGTGCAGATGGTTCTCCTTGGCCCTGAATTCCACACCCCCAGTTTACATATCCGCATCTGCCGGCTGCTTTCTCTCTGTAGACTGGATTGTGTGCCTGAAGGCATTTGCCGATATCTCAGCTGGCTTCCTGGCTCAAAACCGTTAGTACAGCTAGGGACATCGTACCTGTCGGTCTCTATTTCTCGTCTTCCGCAACGGTGAGATCTCATTACATCTCAATTACTCACATAAACGGGGCGGCTTTAGCGGCAGAAATCTCAAAAGCTATTAACAAAACGAAAAACTCACAACAAAAGATCATTGAGACAGTCGCAGTGCAACCGGGGTGGGGTGGGTGGGGGAGCCTTGAAGGCGTTCAAAAGGATTTAGAGTTGAGGAAATAGAGGGTGCCTACATGGGCACTGGAGCGAGTGGCTGGGTGTGATGGCGACTCAACTGAACACAAGCTGAATGCAGTGGGGTGTGTGGTTGCAGTGGGAGATAAGCAGTAAAGGGAATTTGGAGGGCCGGCAAATCAGGGAGGAACAGGGGAGAAAAAACAGCCCGTGGCCTTCTGCAAACCGCTCTGCGTCTTTCAATGTCCAGAACGAGGCCGGTCACTAGCCGTCCATCTGCCACTAAAGTTTTTGTAGTTTTGGTAGGTTTGGGAGCGGTAACTAACCCGAGGAGATTCCTGGTCTGGTGGCAAACCATTCTGGGATACCTGCTCTCCTTTTGTGCCGTCCCTGTGGGGAAAGAGAGAGAGAAAGAAAGTGAGAAAGAGATTGGAAAGGAGAAGCGCAGGTGCAACACTGTAGACCAGGCCATTTGCCATGGGCATCCAGGAACACTGAAGAAAACCCTGGTGAGCTGCCTGGCCTCTGTGACACATTCTGGGGGCATACACTTCTTTCCTGCAGGGGTGCCTTGGCAGCCATGTGGGATTTCACTGCCCACTTTTGCCTCTGGCCCTTGGAAGATTGCCCCAAAGGAAATCCAGGCCTTGGGCAGATATAGGGTGCCTGTATTCTGCATGTGCAACTGGCTTTAGATACCAATTAGATCCATAAATCACCATATAGCATATATTCAACACAAAAAACAGTTGACAATTTGTTGTTGACAAAGGACAGCTGGACATGTAAAGGGCCCCATTACTTTCAGTAGCTTAGGGCCTCATCAAACCTAAATCCGGCTCTGCCGCTTACCATTGCTGAGACTCCTCTCCGGTCTTGGGGCTTGGCTCCGGAGAAGGAGGCTGCCTCTTCCTCTCTTCCTCTTCTTGCTGTCGACGTACTTCCAACAATTCCAACTGGGGAGCAGAGAAGAAACAGTGAAACTTTAGGGTCCCTCCGTTCTCAAAAATGTCGGCCATCTTAGATCCTCGTTAGCTTCCTCAACATGCCACTCCTGCAAGAACCTGATTAGCTGTTGGATTGGATTGGCTCAGGGGAAAAAAGGTGAACTATTCTCCCCCCCCCCCCCCGCCCGCAGAAAACAGGAAATCATTCAGTTTATTTCTACCAGAATCTAAATTTAGCTCTGTAACGTATTGGCTGTGACTCCCAGTAATTGGAGCTAAAACAAAGCCATCGTGCATGTGCACAAGTGTCCCTGAAATGGCTCCTGCGACTCACCGTAGTAAGTCTTTCAAGCGCCGAAAATCTCTCGTCCCAAGTTGCGGCGGACTTCTCAAACGCTTCGTGCCTCTTGATGAGCTTCTCCACTTCGTCCACGCTTTGCCCGATCTCGCGGCTTGACAGGTACGGCTCCTGCCCCAGCAGCCAGGCCTCGGCGACGCTGGCGTCCCTCGAAAACTGGTGCACTTCCAAAACTAAGCCAAAGGCAGAAACGTCGGGTGCTCAGGGCTGGCAAGTGCTGTGCAATGATAGGCCTAGCCTCTTAAGGCAGGCGCTTTCTTAAAGACATGGCACCTTTCTCCTAGCTCTTGGGGGTCCTGTTTCATCAGGTTGGTACTAAACCAATCTTTTGGGAATGTCCTAAAGAGTCACCAATATATTTTCACCCAGGGACATCCCCATGGTGGACAAAGGAAGCCAGAAATATCATCATCAATGATCTGTCCTTCTCCCTAAGGTCCCATGTTGTGTTGAATGGACATTCCATGTATCTAGACCAGAGTGGAGAACCTACAGCTCTCCATTTGTTGTTGGGTACCCATCACCCTTGACCAGTGGGCAGTCTGGCTGGGGCTGATGGGAGCTGGAATTCATCACCATACAGAGGGCCCTGGCTTTCAACTCTTTCCTACTCCTCCCAGACTTAAGTCAGCACTCCATGGCTGCTGTGCATGCCCACACCCCACACCGGCTGTTTTGAGTTCTTTCCTCTTGGTTGTATCTCTGCAAGTCTTTGGGTTAGCTTAACCCTACTGATACGCCCTTTTGTTTCAGTCTCCCATTCTGTACTATTATTGTTGTTGTTTATTAATTTATATACCTCTTAATTGCAAAGGTGGCTTTTAAGTGGCTGGCTTTGTGCTTGCCATATGTCTTCGGCGTTCACATCACCAGCTTTGCAACAACGGAAAACCGCATACACTCCTGGCAGTGTATTAAAAAATGCCGACAACACTCAGGAAAGACTGCTGCCTTAAAAAAACTACACGAGATCTCATTGCTCTAATAAGACAGACAAAGCGGGGGGGTCTTACTCAGTCTCAGCCACTCCCATCTGTCTTCCCATTTGTCAATCATTTCTTTTCTCTTCTCTGTGAGCTGCAATAGCTTTTCCTTGATCTGCAAGGAATAAAAGAATGGAACGTTAGCATTGTGCTACAGGCTTCTTCTTCTTCTTCTTCTGTCTTATATTTGACTTTAACAGAACTGCATCTGACACCTGGGATCACGTTAGGAAAAGTACGCTCCGTGTTTCACATACAGACTTAAGCAAGAAGTCACTGGTGGACAGTGTCCATTGGGTCTGGGAGGGTGGGGGAAAACAACATGAGCCCTGGTTTGGGATGATGCGACAATAGACTCTGGTTTGTTTTGTCCATGGAGGAGAAGGATGGGAGGAGCACTATGAGAACACTTCAGTAGCGTGTATGAGGAGAGCTGGCGTGTAAATTGATTAGATTAGCTAGCATGGGACAGAGCGACAGAGATTGAAACAATAGGATTAATTAGATAGAATAAAATAGTATAGGTATGACATATTAGATAGGACAGGACACAATAGATTAGCTAAGATAGAGTAATAAAAAGGGATTGATTATATTAGGAAGTCAGTATACAGTTTAGATTGATAGGATAGGATAAATTAGATCAATAAAATAGGATACATTAGATCGCCAGGACAGATAGAGTCCATTAAGTAGGGTCAACAGAATGGAATGCAAAGCACTTTGGTGAAGTCAAGATACATAACAAAACCTAGATTCAATAAATATAGATGGTCCTTAGGTCTGAAACGGTGATCCTTATACATTGTTTTCTCAGCCACCACTCCTGCAGAGTTGCAGAGAGCAAGCACAGTGTACCTCTTCTGACGCATAGTGTTTCCTCGCCAGCAACGATTTGCCCAGCTCAATGCAAGTCGTAAAGCTGTCATTACGGGCATCTATTTCTGCTTTGATTCCCTGGTGATTGTTCATCAGCAGTTCTACGGAGGAAACATCCCTGAAACGAAACGGTGGTTCAGAAAGTCGCACGCTCGGTTTATTAAATGCTTTTGCAGCCCACCGCCAACAGAAACTGAAGCCTAGTTCACATGGAGGCAGTAAGCCTGTGATCCTCAGTTGTGCCACCTCCACCCGTAGGTGGGGCTCATAACCATTTTACAGACAGGAAGACTGAGGTGGAGAGTTAGCAGTCAAGTGTGTCGCTGGCTGAGAACGGATCTGAACTCAAGCCTCCTGAGTCCAGTTCAATCCCAACATTATGCTTCAAGAATGCTAGGTAGGCCTCACCAGCAACAGCCACATGGACACAGCTAGAGGCCTAGTGGTAACATTTGGCTTGTTGATTTACATTACCAGTGCTGGATTTACACATAAGCTAAACAAACTATATCTTAGGGCCCCACTCTCTTGGGGCCCCCAAAAAATTTAAAGGAAAAAACAACTGGATGTGCATTTCTAAAATGTAAGATAATACAAATAAAACAAAACCTACATACAGCAACAGTGTTTTGTGTTGTGTAGCCTCCTATGATGTAAGTCATGGGCCCTGCCTGCTAACCTGCTCCCTAAAATATCACTGGTTTGCTCATTTCTATATATAGTGTGCCTACATTCTGCATGTGCAAATGGCTTTAGATACCTATTAGGCCAATAAATCACCATATAGCATATATTCAACACACAAAAACAGCGGCAATTTGTTGTTGACAAAGGACAGCTGGAAATATAAAGGGCCCCATTACCTTCAGTAGCTTAGGGCCTCATCAAACCTAAATCCGGCCCTGCACATTACCTAGGCTTCTCTTGGGCTTCAATCTGACGAATGACATCCTCCATCCAAAGCATGAGATCTCGGACCATGCTGAAGAAGCGGAATTTGTCCCCGGTGTCTACCAGCCTGACCCTGCGCCCCTCGCAGGCATCCAGCAAGGTCTTCCACGCTTCCAGAACCTCATTTTCACGCCTTTGGATATCGTCGGCCTTGTCGCCAGCGTAAGCAGACTGGAGGCGGGCGGCATCTTCTTGCAGCTGCCTTACCTGGCGAGGGAAGAAAGAGAAACCCCATCAGCCAACGCGATTGTTGGAAGGCCTGCCATGGAATTATAGCCAGGGCTTCATCTAGGCTGCAAAACCTGGGAGATGAGCAGTGTTGCAGAATGTGGCAGCGGGCACAGAATTAATTAATTAATTAATTAATTAATAATAATAATTTTTATTTATACCCCGCCCTCCCCAGCCAAGGCCAGGCTCAGGGCGGCTAACAAGCAATAATAAAAACAAGTTGAATGAATACAACTTAAAAACAAGATTAGAATACAACATTAAAATATTGAAACATTAAAATGCAGCCTCATCACAGGAGGAGAAAGGAAAAAGAAATAGAAAGAGGGGGAGGGAATCAAATTGGCTCCAAGCCAAAGGCCAGGCGGAACAACTCTGTCTTACAGGCCCTGCGGAAAGAAATCAGATCCTGCAGGGCCCTGGTTTCATGAGGCAGAGCGTTCCACCAGGCCGGAGCCAGTGTTGAAAAGGCCCTGGCTCTGGTTGAAGCTAATCTAACTTCCTTAGGGCCCGGGACCACTAGGGTGTTGCTATTTATGGACCTTAGGGTCCTCCGTGGGGCATACTGGGAGATATGACCACCTTGGCTTCTTATTTCAAAACAAGAACCAACCACCAAGTTCCTATCCCTTATGACTGTGAAGATAAGTGTCGGGGAACTGCCATCAGCTCAGAGGCGAGAGGTGGAAGGGCAGTTGGGTTACAGGGAGCCTCCAAAGATCGTGCGAAGCAGCACTTCCTCTGCGGAGGAGGGAAGCCACGCCTCCAGTGGGGAAGGGGTGCAGGGCTCGGAGGATGCAAGGGAGAGCCGGAGCACCGAGCATGGATAAAGCGGGGGGCAGGCAGGTCCCCCTCTGCCCACGCCCTCTCTGCGCAGTCGGTTTACGTGCAGAGAGGGGAGGCGTCGGATGGGGGTCAAAAGACTGCTCTGCTGGGGAAAGTTTAAGGACCGCCCACTCCCAGATTCTGCTAGTGACTGAGTAAGACATGGACTTGAGACGTCTTGCACTGTGAATGTTTTTGCACCAATAATAAAGCCTTTGAAAAGACCAGTGGGGGTCTACAAAGTTCACACAGAAGCATAATATTGTTTACTTTAACTCGCCTATGGAAATAACTCAGAAGCTATTAAGAAGAAGAAGGATAATAACAAGAAGATTGAAAGATGGGACTGGTGAACACTAAAAGCAGCAGAAATATGAGATGATTGGACCCTACTGAACTCGAAGCATGGGAAACCCCAACAAAAAATTTATAATTTGGCAAAATATTTGGACTTTATAATATGTATTGGTATAATTTGGAATAATTAATGTGATGCGATTGGATTGTTAAAATGGAAAACTTAATAAAAATTACTATAAAAAGAAAAGAAAAGGCCAGTGGGGCTCTTGCCTGTCCGCTCTCGAGCAACCACGCCGGCGACATAACAATAAGCTTTAAGACATATGGGCAACCAAGACCAGCCCAAGTCATTTTACTGCCTGAGGCAAAGGACAAGATGGCACTCGCCTGATTCCACATACGGAAGCCAATCAGATTGACCGATGACTCTTACTTGAACATGGGGACAGAGGGCAACAGACCAGCTTAGGTGGCCCAGGGAAAGCTGTGTGGCACACAAACACAGCTGTGCCCTCCGACGCTTTACCACCACTACCCAACCCCCAGCATTTGCCACCTGAGGCACTGTCTCATTCTGCCTAACAGCAGGGGCGGCCGAGTTCCACAAGGGAAGCATTGAGTCTATGGAGAAGGAAGCTTGCAATGTGCTACCCCCTTAGCTAATTGTAAGAAGGCAGGTAGGTAAAGTAAAGGTAAAGGGACCCCTGACCATTAGGTCCAGTCGTGGCCGACGCTGGGGTTGCGGCGCTCATCTCGCTTTATTGGCCGAGGGAGCTGGCGTACAGCTTCCGGGTCATGTGGCCAGCATGACTAAGCCGTTTCTGGCGAACCAGAGCAGTGCACGGAAATGCCGTTTACCTTCCCGCTGGAGCGGTACCTATTTATCTATTTGCACTTTGAGGTGCTTTCAAACTGCTAGGTTGGCAGGAGCAGGGACCGAGCAACGGGAGCTCACCCCGTTGCGGGGATTCGAACCTCCGACCTTCTGATTGGCAAGTCCTAGGCTCTGTGGTTTAACCCACAGCGCCACCCGCATCCCTTGGCAGGTAGGTAGGGGTAGCTAAAAGTAGATTGAGGTTGGTGGGCAACCATGGGGGACCACCCTAGAAGACCAGAAAACAAAGGAGAGTTACTGGCAGCCCATATCAATGCACAATCTTCTTTCTTGACCACCTGAAACCACGTAGATCCCTGCATTAAGGGGGCTGTGCTAAAAAATACTGTCTCAGCATGCACACCTGTGTTCCTAAGGCCTGAATGTCGTGTTCGAACGTTGTATGCATCCTCTGCAAGGTTTCCACCGTGTTCTGGTCCCTCCCAAGCTCCTCGGGCAGCTTCTTGTGTTTGTCCTGTATCCGCCCAAAGATCTCCTTGGCATCGTGGTAAAATTTGTGCAGTTCATAAGAGGCGGCGAGGATCTGCGTTCTGGTGTCAATGAGTTCCAGGAGGTCAGCCCAGGCCTCGTTGAGACCGTCCTTCCACTCGGCGATGGTGGCGGCATCTGAATGTCCGGAGTTGATGAGCTCATCGGCCATGTGGTTGACGGTGTCCACGCGCTCCTGCCCAATGTTGCCGGTGTCCCGGGCAAATTCGCGGAACCGCTCTTGCAACATCTGGAAAGAGAGAGGCCATTAAGGAAACAGGTTCCAAATCAAGTGGAAGGCCACTTTCCAGCTTGCTTGGGTAACCATACATTACAGCATCAGTGTTGTTCAAAAAGAGACTGACATCAGCGACACGAGACTGTACCAGAAGCTGAAGACGAGTCAGATATGTGGAAAATATGCATGTTAGTAGTAATAATAATAATAAATTTTATTTATACCCTGCCCTCCCCTGCCAAGACCAGGCTCAGGGCGGCTAACATCAAATATAAAAACAATTGATTGAAATACAGCTTAAAAAACAAGATTAAAATACAACATTAAAACATTAAAATGCAGCCTCATTTCAGTGGATACTCAATCAAAAAATATTTTGGGGATAAAAACATCAAATCTTCACCAAGGCTAACTATCCAGACTGGTCCTACACGGGCCAGAAAAAAGCCAGGGAAGTCCCCAAATAGGAGTTCCAACACAGAAGGAGAAAGGAAAAAAGAAAGAGGGGGAGGGAATCAAATTGTTTCCAAGCCAAAGGCCAGGTGGAACAACTCTGTCTTACAGGCCCTGCGGAAAGAAATCAGATCCTGCAGGGCCCTGGTGTCATGAGACAGAGCGTTCCACCAGGCCGGAGCCAGTGTTGAAAAGGCCCTGGCTCTGGTTGAGGCTAATCTGACTTCCTTAGGGCCTGGGACCTCTAGGGTGTTGCTATTTATGGACCTTAAGGTCCTCCGTGGGGCATATTGGGAGAGACGGTCCCGTAGGTACAAGGGTCCTAGGCCGTGTATCTATACATATGTATGTGCATGCGTCTATGTGAATGATGTACACCTGTTTACCTGAATGAGCATCTCCACCACCATTGTCCGGCCCAGACACTGAGGTCCAGCTCTAAGGGCCATCTGGCAGTTTCTTCACTGTGAGAAGTTAAGTTACAGGGAGCCTGGCAAAAGGCCTTCTTGGTAGTTGCACCTGTCCTGTGGAATGCCCTTCCATCAGATGTCAGAGAGCTAAACAATTATATGACTTTTCATAGACACCTGAAGGCAGCCCTGTATTGGAAAGCTTTCAATATCTGATGTTTTGTTGTGTTCCTTTATATTCTGTTGGAAGCTGGCCAGAGTGGCTGGAGCAACCCAGTCAGATGGGCAGGGTACAAGTAATAAACTGTTATTATTATTTACACATGCATATTATCGAGACTATTCCCATTGCCTGTATTAATTGTCAGATTGCGACACTTTGTACAATTTAACAGCAAGGGTCAAAGATCATTGCTTCTAACACCACAAAATGCCCTTTTTTTGCTCCCCGTACAAACACTGGGTAAAATGACCTAGCTCCAAGGAGGTTAAAGTGGTGTGCGTGGTCCCTGCCACCATTTTGTCCTCATAACAACTTTCTGTGGTAGGTTAGGTTGAGTGTCGTTGAGTAGCCAAAGATCAGTTGTGGACCTTCATGGCTAAATAGGGATTTGAACCTTGATCTTCCAGGTCCAAGTCCAACACTGTAACCACAACAGCTCTTATTTGTGTGTGTTTGTGTGTGTGTGTGTGTGTAAAACAGTGTGGAATACAAGTTTTGGTTTCCATTTCTTGTTCTGTGGCCAACTGGCCTTTCCAACCATGGACGTTACCTGTAGACTGCCTTGCATACTAACGAAATACAGGAAAAAACAAAACAACGGCAAATTGTGGAAAGCTGAAAAAATGGGAAGAGCCATCTGATCATCTTACTGTCACATGTTCGTAATCCTGTCCCAGCTCGTGGGATCCGGCCACCACTTCCCTTTCGGCAATCCACTGCTCCAAGTCATCCACTTCGCGGTTCAGCTGGAACAGCCTGTGTCTCTCGTCCAGCTTGCCTCTCCTCTCCTCAGCGAGGTCTTTCAGGCCGGCGTACAGCTTGTCTACTTTGGACTGCCGCATGCTAATGCGCTCACTGAGGGGAAGACAAGGGAATGTGTGAGAAGAGAGTCAAATCCATCCACTTAAAAAAAATTTTTTAACATACAATTTTATTTGGAGGCACAGTTCATCTTTCTTCTACAAAAGCGCCATGGACACTAGGCACAAAATTAAGGTTGCCATGTTTCAAACAGTGAAAATCTGGACAGAAAACTTGTTCAGCTTTTTATTTTCTCTTTCCTTGCCCAAAGTTGTTGAGCTTTTTTCTTGCAAATTCACAAAAAAGAGGAAGTTTTCGAGCTATTTTTGAGGGAAATCACCAATACGGGTTTCCATACGTCCGGATTTTCCCGGACATTTTAGCGCCTTCCGCTCAGACACTACTTCCGACGGCAGTATTCCGGTTACGTCCGGGAAATTCCAGACGTATGGCAACCCGACACAAAATGGCCACTGCTAGGATGTGGCATAATACAAAATGGCTGCCGCACTGTAAAGAATAGAAAATGGTACAGGCATGGCACCCCAGCCACTGCCATACACAGACAGAAGCTCTTTGCCCCTCTCATCTGCTCAGAATGGATGGGAGGGTGAATGTACAATTCGGGCAACGAGTGAAATGTACAAGGAAGGAGAGGCTGGGCCAGTGCAAACAGGAACTGAGCAGGAAGAATGGAGAGTCTCTCAAGCCCTGTGGATATTTTGAGGGGATATTTGAGAGGCCGACCTTTCATAGGTGCTGTTGGTGGTACTGGCAGGTACCCTGGAGCCGGAGGGGGGCACACTGGTGACTCCAGTGAGATGCAATCCGTGTCTGTCTAACTGCTGAATGACTAAATTTATTGTTTATTTGCTTTAGATATAAATGGGATCACTCATTTGGCTCAATTATTTCAGGTCCTAAGCAAGTGCTGATTACGTGTGTTGCCAGCACAGATATATGGTGAAATTGCTTACAAATTGCATTTTTCTTATTTTAGTGGTGTGTTTACTTACCAGTTAAAAAACCAGAGTTTTCTCATGCAGGCGCATTTAAGCTATATTCTCAAAGAAGCATGCAAACTGTATTTCTTAATTCCTAGAGTCCTAACCCTTTCTGCTTTTTAGTGGTTTTACTAAAAGACAGGTGGATTGGGGGGTGGGGTTTACTAAAAAAACATTTCACTTTATTATTATTATTTTTACATTGTAACAGTAACAGAAGAGCATGAGCCGCATTGTTAGGCTTTTTCTGTTTGTCAATTTGTTTGGGATGATTTGGATTTTTAGTGTCATGGTTATAATAGGTATTTTTCTGCATGTGCTCACACATTTCACATCCTGTTGATTCCCCCAAAGCCAAACAGACATCCAGAATTAGTTGTAAATAATAATGATCACACCTTATTGGACTTGGCTCTTGCACCTGAGATGGGGATCTTCAGGCCTGGGGGCCAAATGTGGTCCCTTATCTCTCTATCTGGCCCTTGGGACTCTTACCAGTCCATGCCCCTCACACTGCAAGCCACAGCCCTTTCCTAGCCCTGCTCTGCAGCAGCCTTAACTCCTTTTGCCTAGCTGGAATATGTCCTTCATCTTAGACAATGCTTCTTGCTTGCTTGGACGGAGAAATGTTTGTATGGAAAAAGCACGGCCAGAATATAGCCTACTGCACGAGCCTACGTGTAAAATCCATTGCTCTGCCCATTTTTCCTTCTGGCCCCACCCATGCGGCCCCTGAGATATTGCTTATGATATAATGTGGCCCTCATTCTGCAAAAGGTCCCCCCGCCCTGCCTTCCACCTTTCCAGTTATTGATGCAATCTGCCAGTACTGCATGCTGTCATATTTGGGAAGCTGGCGGCTCAGTAAATTTGTTGCGGGGGTCAAATCTGGCCTGTGGGAAACATCAGCCTATTGCCCCCGATCTAGTTCATCGATTGTAGTGGAGTTGGACGCCAGAACAAAGTTCACAAAATCTGACAGTTTCCAGTTTTGTTTGTTTTAAAAAGACAAGCCTGGGAGATGTACGCTAAGATACTTTCCAGACCTGACAGCCCGATTCTACGACTTTTTCCCATGACCCAGAGGAAAAGGCTCAGATGTCCAGGATTTCCGCCAGCAATGAATGCTATTGATAAACAGATCATCCACATCACTGGAAAGGCTTCTTCCGCAGCCTGAGTGTGTTTAAATTTCCAAAGGAAATGCAATGCAATTTTGATCGATGCATCGCTTATTTCCTGTCCAGTGCACGACAATTTAGGAGCACATGCAAGTTTGCAAATCGTTTCTGGATCCACGCAGAACAGGACAGAGGAGAAACTAACCCTCTCCATGAACCCTTTTCCTCCCAGTTTTCTCTGCCCAGTTTATACTGAATTCCAACATCAGCTGTCAAATATATGTACTCATGAATTATTTACCATTTCCTTTGTCGGACTGCATTTGGGTTTTTTCCCCCATTTGGCGCTCCCTGCCTCCAGTTTCCTTCTTCAGGGGACAATCGTCTCTGATTTATATAGCTGTTCATGTTAAACTTCTGATTACCTTTGTCTATTTGATATAAACGCCTCCATCTTACCCTTCTTTGGAACCTCCCTGCAGGTCAGTGGAGAGCGTGCAAGCGATACTCTGAATTCTACCTTCATTCCTTTTCTCTTTTTAATAACTAAATATGCATTTCTTTATTCTTATTATTGGAATTTGTAAGCCACCTGAAAGGATTCATTGGAGGCTAAAAGGGGTATTAAACGTAAAAAGCACAGCAAAAAGCATCTAAAAATATAAAAACACTCTTTGGACATCATTTATTTGCAGACAGGATAGGGAATGTTAAATATTTATTTGTGTGGTATGTTCCTATTGGCAGCTGTGTTGCTCAGGTTCAATATTATTTCTCCCAGTAGTCTGACAGAAGCCTGGCATTACTGGATAACTGATCAGCTTAACAGTTTAAACTAAACACAGTTCCCCATGATGTCCAAACTTGAGGAACTGGTTTGTTTAAACTATGGTTACTGAGCGCATACCTTAGCTCCAGATCCAACCTTGTTCTGAAACCACAGTATAAGCAAACCATGGTTTCCTGAGAACAAACGTCATGGGAAACTGGGGTTAGTTTAAAAGTAGAAGCTTTCAGTTCTCCTCTGGTGTGCAAAAGCAGCAATATTCACATAGTGGGGCACCATTGTTCCTAGTTATGTGTTTACTGGACCATAGTCTAAGCTTACCATTTGTTTGTTGGTTAGCCAGGATGGGGAGTGCAGAAAGGAAACTACGCTTGATGGACTTAAATCCAGCATGGCAGTTCTTAAAATTCCTTGGGGAAACGGCAAACTACAAATATAAAACAGCAAGAGTCACCTCTCCGGATGATTGTCTGCCACCAAAGTCCTGCTAGTCTTGGATAGCTGGTGCACGGTCTCAGCATAGTCTTCTACGGCCTGCTCCAAAATCTGGTGTTTCTTCAACATGGAAACTGCACTTTGTTCATCCTAAAGTGGCGAGAGAGAACAGTGTCATTTTCCTTGCATGGCACCATGGTGGAGGGAGTCATCTTGGTGTGCGTAAATAGAGAGGGCTTCACCTAACAAACCCTGTCAGGAGAATGGGGCTTCTCCCCCTTCTTCCCCTGTGTAACCCCCAAATTGGTTCGGGTGTGTGTGTCAAGAGAACCCCCAGAACAGGGACTGAGGGGAGAGGGAAATTGTTCTGCCTGACAAGCTGAAATGCTTGCACAGACGTAGTTTCTAATAGCCTGAAACCGCATTTCACCCGCAATGCATATTATAATGTATATTTTAAACTATTTTTACTTATACAGTGGTACCTGGGGATGCAAACAGGATCCGTTCTGGAGCCCTGTTTGCATCCCAAATGGAACGCAAGACACGACGGCGCATCTGCGTGTGCGCGGGTTGCGTTTCACCGCTTTTGCGCATGACGCCATTTTGAGCGTCTGCGCATGCGTGAGTGGCGAAACCCGGAAGTAACGTGCTCCGTTACTTCCGGGTTGCCACGGAGCGCAACTCGAACACGCTCAACCCAAAGTGCATTCAACTCGAGGTATGACTGTACTTGGGCATTTGGGGGGGGGTGTCAACTTTTTTGAAACTTCTGTCTTTTATTGGTAATTTTAAGGCACCGATAATTTTAATGAGACAAGTTGCAGGAGGTGTCCACTACCATGCACAGACGCAGGGCTGCCCCTCCGTCATCCTGCTGTCTGCTCCCAACTCAGTAATATCCAGAGGCAGACCCACACCAAGATAAGAGGGGGCGGAAAGAGGGCTGAAGTGCACTAGGGTCCAGGAGCAGCTCTAGGGGGGCAGAGTATAATAATATAATATATCGTATTTTTGGCTCTATAAGACTCACTTTTTTCCTCTTAAAAAGTAAGGGGGAATGTGTGTGCGTCTTATGGAGCGAATGCAGGCTGCACAGCTATCCCAGAAGCCAGAACAGAAAGAGGGATCGCTGCTTTCGTTGCACACTGATCCCTCTTGCTGTTCTGGCTTCTGGGATTCAGAATATTGTTTTTCTTGTTTTCCTTCTCCAAAAACTGGGTGCGTCTTATGGTCTGGTGCGTCTTATAGAGCAAAAAATACGGCAAATTTGTTATTTCAGTCACAGACCAGTTCCTGCTCACATACAATATCAGGGAAGTCATAAAACATGATAGGGATACATTTGAATTTGCAATCGGGTATAACAGGGACAATACAGATATAGCAGCAGTTAAAAATATGTAAGTTAAATCTTAATCACTAAAATATAACCTAAAATTGTCATTTAAGGCCTTGGTCAGTATGGTAGCACAGCTTGTTCCCTAAGTTTTATGGCAGTCGCACAGAATTTGGCCACCCTTCGCGTAATCTCTGGATCCTTGTCCTCTACCAGGGATTTTAGACATTGAAGTTCGGACCCATTTGGAGATTTTTGTATAGCAGGGATGATAAGTACCGAATGTATATCCCCATAGAAACGACAGCATAACAAGACATGGGAGACAAGTTTCTACCTCCATGAAGCCGCAGGGGCAGACTCGTTCTGCGTATGGTTTACCCTTGAATCTGCCCTGCAATAAGGCAGATGGCAGCACATTGAATCTAGCAAGGGTAAATGACAGTCTGTATTTAGGTACAGTGGCACCTCTGGTTGCGAACGGGATCCGTTCCGGAGCCCCGTTTGCAACCTGAAAGGAACGCAACCCGCGTCTGCGCACGCGCAGGTCGCGATTCGCCGCTTCTGCGCATGTGTGTGATGTCATTTTTAGCGTCTGCGCGAGTGGGGAAACCCAGAAGTAACCCTTTCCGGTACTTCCAGGTCGCCGCGGGATGGAACTTGAAAAAACGTATCATGA
This sequence comes from Podarcis siculus, assembly GCA_034642415.1. NCBI lineage: Eukaryota > Metazoa > Chordata > Lepidosauria > Squamata > Lacertidae > Podarcis > Podarcis siculus. The sequence continues at coordinate 88,197,217 of JAXCMG010000003.1, read as the reverse complement.
AGCAAACGTAACAAGAGGTATGACTGTATTTGTAATTTTGACAGATATATTGCTCCCATTCTCTTTTATTACTGGGTGTTTGTTCATCTCACTCACCTGACATTGCAGTTCCACATCCCAGATTGGAGGGGGGCAGAGTGAAGATGCAAGAAGAGCCTCCTGGCATCAGTGCCACTTACTGGGAGAGGCAGTGGCAAGGTCAGGGTGGCACAGATGCACCAGCAGAGCCAGACTGGCACTCTGAGTGGTATTTCTTTGCAGTCCTGACCATGCCTCTGCCAAGCTCCCCCCACCTTCTGGTAAACAGGAGCGACGCTGCCACCAGGAGGCTATTGCAATGAAGAACACACCTGTCTGAGTAGCACTCTTGGCTTGACAGGTGGCATATGTGCCAAAAGGCTGGGCCACCTACTAACTGCCATAAATTACTGAAGGAGGTAAGAACAAGAGAAGAGTTCGGCTGTACCAGGCCAAAGGCTCCATCTAACACCCTCAGCATCCTGATCTTTTCAACGCAAGGGTTTCAAATCAAGCTACAAGCCCCCTTTCCTGACTTCATGAAGTTTGAAAAAGAGGGGCATCTATCCAAACGAAATGGCTGAAAGCTCCAGAAAAGATACAAGCCACTGAAAAAAAAGGCAAACACAAGGAAACGGATCCAGGCCAAAAGACAGGTTGTGAATTGGCTGGCTAAGATTTATAAAGCAGAATCAGATAAGTGTTGGAAGTGGAGGGAATGTTCCTCCACACGTGGTGGACATGTAAAAAGGTATTGGGAAATGATTTATAATGAATTGGGGGGAAATGTTGGAAACTACTTTTCCCCCAAAAGCAAAAGTCCTTTTTGTTGGGGATAACTCAGACTGAAATTCCCAAGTGTCAGAAAAGGTTATTTATGTATTCAACTACCGTGGCCCATGTTTTGTTAGCCCAAAAATGGAAAGTGCGTGAGGTCCCAACTAAAGAGGATCGACAACTTATGAATATGAGCAACTTGCAGATTCAACATATAGAATAAGAGAGCAAGAACATATGTTTAAAGAAGATTGGAAAACATTTATTGAATATGTGGGAAATGCTTGTATAAAGTTGAAAATGCTGGCAGTGTTAAGATAAATTCAACAGAGTAAATATTTTTTGATGGATGTAAAAGTGGGAAATTGATTTGAATGGTTATAGTAAAATATGCAGGGATGTAGGGTGTGCAAAATGAACCATGGAAAGAGCAGAAGGGAAGTCACTGGATATTTTAAAGTTTGTAAAATGTTTATTTGAAATTGTAAAATGGAAAATTTAATAAAAATTATTCTAAAAAAGAAAACACAGGTTGTGAATTAGCTGATAGAGCCAGGTTAGGTCGCAATTATAATAGGACCTATAACCAAGGCAAGTCAACGTGAACCAAGTAGAGGAGTTCAAATACAGTCGTACCTTAGAAGTCGAATGGAATCCATTCTGGAAGTCTGTTCAACTTCCAAAACGTTTGAAAACCAAAGCGCGGCTTCCGATTGGCTGCAGGAAGCTGCTGCAGCCAATTGGAAGCCGCAGAAGCCTAGTCGGATGTTCAGGTTCCAAAAAACGTTCGCAAACTGGAACAATCGCTTACGGGTTTGCGGCGTTCAGGAGCCAAAACGTCCAAGTACCAAAGTGTTCAGACTGTATAAACAAACCTGGGATATTTTGTTTGTTTGAAAAAAGTGTTCACAAACTAGGGCTAGAAAAAAGGGCCTTTTTCCTCTACCCTAACAAAAACTTGAGAATCCACCACATATAAAGCATATAAGAGACGGGGCAGCGAAGGAAGAAGATGGGGCTTGATTTCTCTTACGTGGTTCAATCATGTTCTAAAACTGACTTCAGCCAAGTGCGCACTGAGAACTACAAGAGTTTTGGGGAACAAATGACAGGTATCTCCTGGCTCGCTCCAGCTACCCTGTGCAGTCGCGCTGTTTTGCTGTGGCTGTATTTTGTAAACTCACAGAACCTTGACATGTTCTGATTGTGTCTGGGTAGCAGTTCTTGCTGGATATTTCTGTGTCATTAAACATAAATGATGTCAGACTTTCCACAGAAGGGAGGGGGGACACATGCACATAGAGAAATAGAAATGTAGAAAAATTGAAGCTTTCAATCAAAGCAGCAAAAATAGAAACAGGCTGGAACATGGATTCTAGGCTAAATGATGCTTAGAACTGCGCCAAGGCATTAAACTTCTCCATCAGCCAAATGATTTATAGAACCTGAAAGTGATTTCTGCTGGGCAATAACTGTTACTCATTTATCTCATTCTACCTCTGCAACTCTCTGGGGAGGATTTCATAAAAAAATATGGGACCCCAATTGGCGTTGGGCAGTAGAATAATAGAATTGTTGTGTTGGAAGGGATCCCAAGGGTCATCTAGACCAGTGTTTCCCAACCTTGGGCCTCCAGCTGTTTTTGAACTACAATTCCCATCATCCCTGACCACTGGTCTTGCTAGCTAGGGATGATGGGAGTTGTAGTCCAAAAACAGCTGGAGGCCCAAGGTTGGGAAACACTGATCTAATCCAACCTCATGCAATGAAGGGAACTCAGCTAAATCATCCATGACAGATGGCCGTCCAACCTCTGCTTACTAACCTCCAAGGAAGGAGAGTCCACAACTTCCCAGAGACCGCACATGTAAGTAAAATCACATATAGTAGGGAACACCATCTAAAAAGCCAGTGAACACCTTCTAAACCTCTAGAAGCCCTTGGAAAACCCAGCAGCACTTATTAGCCATTTCCCCTTCTCTTTTTGCACCACTTTTGCAGTTTTTGAGATCGTATTCGAGCCGCTTTTGCCATTTTCGCCCCTTTTCGCCGTTTAAATCAAATTTATTTATTTATTTCCTAGTGCCACACAAAGATGAGGTCGCGAGTGAGTCAAATGCGCCTTAAGTGGGGAGTTGCCTACATATCCGTTGAGTTTTCCTGCACTAGGTTGCTGTACACTTGATGACTGAGGTAACTGAACTAACTCCATCCCAAGGCACTGTGTTTGAGATGGTATGTTGTGTTTGTGGTGTCTGATAACCGAATCATACATGCAAGTATAGCTAAATGAGCATCTTCACCCCGATTGCTCAGCCCGGAAGCTGAGGTCCAGCTCCGAGGGCCTTCTGGCGGTTCCCTCCCTGCGAGAAGTGAGGTTACAGGGGACCAGGCAGAGGGCCTTCTCAGTGGTGGCGCCTGTCCTGTGGAACGCCTTCCCATCAGATGTCAAGGAAATAAGCAACTATCTGACTTTGAGAAGGCATCTGAAGGCAGCCCTGTTTAGGGAAGTTTTTAATGTTTGATCTTGAATCATGTTTTTAGTATTATGTTGGAAGCCGCCCAGAGTGGCTGGGCAAACCCAGCCAGATGGGTGGGGTATAAATAATAAATTATTATCATTATTATATGAGAGAACATGGTTGCAATGTGTGCTTCTAATCAAGTGTACGGAAATCAGATTGACAGTACATGCCTATGTTGAACCAGTCCTAAGGACCTCTGGGGCCCATAGCTCTATGAAGGGTATATGGGATATTTGGCTACAAAATTGCAGCACCCCTCATAAAATGGCAGTTCCCAGAGTCCTTCGAAGCCACGTCAATTAGCCTGGTTTCCAAACTGGCATAAACCGATAGTGTGGATGTCCCCTGGCGCCCATAGGCCGCGTCTACATGGATGCCGACTTACCTTGGCCTTCTCTTCTGACATCATGTAGAGTTCCTGTTCGCTCATCCAGGCTTCGGCCTCCGCGGCGTCAAAGTAGTACTGCTGGGCTTTGTGGGACTCCTCAAGGCGCTTGTGGCGTTTCTCCGTCTCCTCTATCAGGAGGCTCCACAGCTGCTGCAAGTCTGCGAGCCGCTGCTGGATTGCTTCGGCATTAAGGCTGCTGTCTGTAATGATGTTTTGGCTCCTCTCAAAAATGTCGTCGATGCGAGGCTGGTGCCCCTGGATTTCCTTCTGAAGTGTCTAATGTGGGAAATTCAACACTCGGGTTGGAAATAGCTCATCGAACAAACACTTTGGAAAGAAAGACAACGGGAAGTCAGCCAGGAGGGCAGACTCCCAGAATGCTGTGTGAGAGAATTTGAGAGAAAGCGAGAGCACAAAATGTTCTGACGGGTACCTGTGCTTCCATCAGTCATTTTGGCCCAGGGGCATAAATTTCAGCGGGCGAAAGGACTCATTACTACTAGGGGGAAGGCAACTAGAGGACAACTCTAAGGTGCACTGCTTTTGGGCCTTCGAGTTGGCAACTAGAGGACAACTCGAAGGCCTTTGGGCCTTTATCTTACACTCGCCACAGAGACTGGTATCTCCAGGGTGACTGTCTCATCTTACAGTGTTATCCCTTAATACAGGGTTTTCCAAGCTTGGGTCCCCAGCTGTTTTTGGACTACAATTCCCATCATCCCTGACCACTGGTCCTGCAGGCTAAGGATGATGGGAGTTATAGTCCAAAAAACAAGATGGAGACCCCAGGTTGGGAAACTCTGATTTAATACAACACAAGATGTGTTTTGGGACTACAGACTTGTTATTTATATTTGCACACTGTCTTTCCACATAAATGGAGCCAAGGTGCCATCCATTGAGTTTCAACACCCGCTGTCCATGGCAGTAGAGTCCACATGCAGGAGAACCCAATGACAAGCATAACCTATAGAGCAGGTTGTTTTAATCGGATCTCTTTACCTTGGCCTTTTGACACCTGAAATGTATGTTTTTAGGGCCCACCCTCCTCCTGTGACTCTAATTTGTTTTAACTGTTTTTAACTCTGAATTTTAAATTGTTGTCACCAGCCCTGGGATCTGTTGGTGAGGGGTGGGTAATACACTTGATCACAGCCACCACCACCACCATCATCCATCCTGGAGACACGTTGGGAAGAGAGGATTCAACCTCTGGCATTGCCACTGATGTCTTAGGTGAGATCTGGGCGATATCTCTGTACCACCGGTCTCACAATCTGTAAAAAGGGCACAACACTTCTGCCAAATCTGACCACAATGCAAAGTGTACACTAAAGACTAGGAGGTGGGGGTAGGGAGATTTCAAAAATGGCAAATGTGCTTTCTGGGCTCTACTTGTGTGTTTGTGGGTCAAAGTGATACAAGTACTTCTTTTCGTCTGTCCACCTGCTCTACTTTGTTGGGTGATCCCTAGTATTATGAGAGAAAGCATGCCTAAAGGCCTCCCTTGATCGACTGCCCATTTGGGAATCACTGTACTACTTTGGATCCAGGCAGGTTTAGCCACTTACCTGATTCTTCTTAATGAGCAACTGCACAGTCTGGAGGTTGTGACCATGATCTGTCGATGTGGCAATGGGCATCCTCTCTCCAACCCACAACTAGAGGGAGGGAAATAAGATGGCAAAGTAACTCAATGGTAAGATCCATGGGAAATGAAGAGTAAATAGGCAGACCCAAACATTGCAGCTAGTAGCCCCTGGTGATCTTATCCTCTATGAATCTCATCTCCTTTTAACTTGCTGGGTGAAAATTATGTGCTACATAAAGAAGAACTTGCTTCTGTCTGTCCTGAATCGCCCGCCACTCGATTTCATTCGATGAAATCAGGTTCCATTACTATGAGAGAAACGTCTCTCTGCTTTCTCAGCAAGAAAGAACTTTGGAACTCACAATTTCGTCCTCCACATCCCGGTTGAACTGGTGGATCTCCTTGGAGGCCAGAAGATGGGCCTTCCTCTCGGTCAAGGGTTCCAGCAGCTCCACGAACTTCTTCTCCACAATGAAGCGTTTGCTGTCAACTTCGTCGGCACTCTTGCCCTCCTGGCTCAGCGCCTGGGCCTGGCTCTGCAGCTCCTCGATCTCTTTCTTACGAACGTCCATTTGGTTCTCAAGCATCTAAAATGGCAGGGAGAGAAATATACGTGTTCACTAGCTATTCTTTTCCAGTGCTGCAGCAGCCTTCCCTAACCTGGTGCTCTTTGGAGGTTGTTTGACTCCAGCTTCCATCAGTCCCAATCAACTTGTGGGGCTGTGAAGGAGTGTAGCCCAAAACATCAAGAGGGCACCTGGTGGGAGAAGGTTGTACTACTAGGAAAGTGTGTTGTTGTGGTTATAATAAATTAAAAAAATTAAAAATTGCCCAGTAGCACCTTAGAGACCAACTAAGTTTGCTCTGGGTAGAAGCTTTGGTGTGCATGCACACTTTTTTCAGATACCTGTTGTTTTTATCTTATGTATTCTGTGTTTCAATTTTGTATTTAACATTGCAACCTGCATTGAGACCTTATGGTGAAGGGCAAGTTAATAAATAAATAAATAAATAAATAAATAAATAAATAAATAAAATAGTAGTAGTAATAGTAATAATAATATTTTATTTATATCCCGCCCTCCCCAGCCGAAGCCGGACTCAGAGCAGCTAACAACAGTAAAATAATATAACATTCTAAAATCATTTCATTATAAAATCAGTTTAAATCAAATTAATGGCAACAATTGGGCTAGAGTTCTGTGAGGATTGCCAAAGGAGGGAGTCAGGCTGTGCCCTGGCCAAAAAGGCCTGGTGGAACAGCTCTGTCTTGCAGGCCCTGTGGAAAGATGTCAAGTCCTGCAGGGCCCTAGTCTCCTGTGACAGAGCATTCCACCAGATTGGAGCCACAGCCGAAAAACCCCTGGCTCTGGTTGAGGCCAGCCTAACCTCCCTGTGGCCCGGGATCTCCAAGATGTTTTTGTTTGAAGACCATAAGGTCCTCCGTGGGACATACCAGGAGAGGCGGTCCCGTAGGTACGAGGTAATAATAATAATAATAATAATAATAATAATAATAATAATAATAAATGCTTTAAGAGTGAGGAATTTCAGCCACCTTGGGTGCTCGGTGTTTGGAAAGGCAGTTGCGTAATTTTAATTTTAGAAACAAGGAAATGCATATATTCGTATCTTTCTCTATCTCCAACCACCTCTCCTCGCTGAAAGAAGCTGCTCCGATCACTTCACCTGTTGCTTCTTCAGCAGAATATTGACGCTGGTGAGGTCCTTGCCGTAGTCGTCTGACTGAATCTGGCTTTCCAGACCATTCAGCCACTTATCCAAGTCAGCGCAGCTCTGGGTGAACAGCTCAGCCTTGTTGGCATCGAAAAGCCGCTGGGCTTTCGTCTGGGTGGTGCTTTCAAGCACTTCCCACATGTGGTGCAGGCTCGTCAGCTTCTCTTTCACGATTCCCTCCGTTTCGGGTTTCTCAGCGATGAGCTGCATCCCTTCCTGCAAACGAACAGAAACCCTTTAAGCTTTGTGGGTTAGAACAGCCTGGGGACCAGAAACAAGTGGATGTTAATGTTTCTTTCTTTCTTTTCTGCATAACAACTAAGGGCATGTTTTGTTACTTGAAATTAAAAACCAGTTTTTTAAAAAAAATAACCAGTTGTTACCTCGCTGATTCAAAGAGCAGATTTGTGAAGCAGGTAGACATCATTTTCTCCACATTAATGGCTGGAGGGAAAGCTGAGAGGACAGCTGTTCTGCAGTGACTAAGGGGATTCCGAGGCTGGGATGAGACTTCAGCCAAAGACTTTAAAGCCCAAAGCTGGCATTCTTTTCTTACTAAATCAGCTAGGCCTCTCTGCAGCCTGGAAACGTCCCTGAGTATAGTAGCCTGGATCCTAAATATGCATGAAAACACCAGCCTTTAGCTGCCCAGGTGAAAAACGGAGCTCACTGTCACTGCTCTCACAAGGTAACCACAGGCAAGTCGGTGGGGTGAGGATTTCAAAACACTTTGTGCACAACAGAAGAAATTGTACAAATTCATAGCACTCGACACATTCGGGAGGAATTCTTTTGCCACATCAAACTAATATTAACCCAAAGGCTTGGCAGTCAAAATGGCGCTGTGTGGCTCCAAAGACATATGCTCTGAAGCATAAAATGAGCAGGTTTTTTTAACAAACAAACAGCAGGCATCTCAGAGACACTTCCTTGGACATCTTGTGGGCTTTCACACAGCTTTTCCTGCACACCCGCTCACCTTTTCAATTTTGTCAAGCCATTCTTTGTTGGAACCAAGCTCTGCCATGAAGGCCTGGTGTTTCAGCCACTTGCTGTGCAGGTTCCTCGCTTCATCGTAAGACATGTCCTGCGCTGTAAGCATCTTCTCATTAATCCAGAGCGACAGCTGGGGGAAAAGGGGAGAGAAGAAGAAGAGGGGTATTTTTTGTGTTGTGGCTGCGGATGCCTCGGGGCAGCTCCTCCAACCATATAAACCTCCCCTCCTCTAAGAAGAAGATGATTTGTTCCCATCGTTCTTGTTGCTCTGAGTGGAAAGGGAATGACAGAATGCAGGGACCTTCCTTGGGTGTTATGCCTCTCCTGCGATGGAGAGTTGGGGATAAGCATGGCGACTCTGCTACCTCTGTTGCACCGCCATGTCTGTCTCCACCATCCTCCTTGTGTTGGAGGGCGAACGTTTGCAGTGGGTCATCTTCTCCACTCATATAGGATCTCTGCATAATTTGGGTTCCTTGGTGTTATTGGACCACAGCTTCAATCCTCCGTGGCCATTGGCTAACTTTGCCAGGGATGGTGTGAGGTGCAATCCATAAACACCTGGAGACCCAAGGATGATTAAAACTCGTCAGATTCCCCAGGATGCTAAACTGGTGGGCAACCTACACAGGTAGAGTAGTCTCCCCACTGCAGACATTGGCTACATATGTACTATACATTTGTACTATATGTACATACTATATGTACTATACATTTGTACATTTGTACTACACATGTACTATACATTTGAAGCACATTTAGGAAGAGTCTGCTGGACAGGATAATGGCCCATTCTGTCTTCATAGTGGCCAACCAATTGCCAATGGGAAGCCCAAAAGTAGACCCAGAGTGCAACAGCACTCTTACCACTTGCGATGCCCAACAACTGATACCCAGAGGCATGTTGCCTCCAGCAGTGAAGGTAGAACATAACCAGTCTTGGTGGAGGCTGGAGTAGGTAGTACTAGGTGGACCAGTGGCTTGACCTAACGTAAGATGGTCTACACATTTACTAGCATTCAAAACTTGAGATGTATTGGGAATCCTTGCATTAGGTTCAATACAAGAAAGCCACAGCTCTTGAAGAAGTGTTTGGATTTGATATCCCGCTTTATCACGACCCGAAGGAGTCTCAAAGCGGCTAACATTCTCCTTTCCCTTCCTCCCCCACAATAAACACTCTGTGAGGTGAGTGGGGCTGAGAGACTTCAGAGAAGTGTGACTAGCCCAAGGTCACCCAGCAGCTGCATGTGGAGGAGCGGGGACGCGAACCCGGTTCACCAGATTACGAGTCCACCGCTCTTAACCACTACACCACACTGGCTCTTGCCTTTGCCTGGGGCTGCTGACCACCTGCTATTGCCAATGAACCTAGCCCAGATCAGCAGGCCCCAAACCCATTGGCTGTTCTTCCCGTTTAAGGTTAAGGAAAGCATGTGGCGTGTTTAGAAAAAAGCAGCGTGCTTTGCATCTCTCCAGCCAACTGCCCCAACAGGAAAATATGTGCACAGTTTGCTGCTTGCAGCAGAAGTCTCCCACACAGAGAGGACCTCGCCTAAGGCGGGCAGAGCGGAGCAGGATGGCGAGCCCAGCCACCCCTGGCTTTGGCTGACAAAGGGCATTTTTCATTCATTCACGAACATTTGCAAAGGTCACTTCATAAAAGGCTCGTTAAGGGCGGCAATAAAAGGGGAAATGTTCCGGAATTAGAAGAATCTGCCTTTCAGAGGAAGATAACAAAGAGGCCTGTTCATGGACCAAGGAGTTTCCTGCTGGGGCCTCTGTCCCCAGGGCAGCAACATGTTCCTACTGGGTGCCATATTATCCTGACCTATGGAAAGATGCTTTCTCAGGCTCCTGTCCTGGAACATCATGAGATAAGAGCATAGGAAGCTCACACTAAGTCAGGCCACTGGCTCAGTACAGTCTATGTTGACTGACAGTGGCTCTTCGAGGTTGCAGGCAGATGCCACAGATTGCCTGGATGCCAAGGAGCGGTGGGAGGTGCCTGCTGGGGAACCCCCAAGGGAACCCCCAGGGGAAGAAAGCTCAGAGCTAGGGAATTGGTGGTGAGATGACAATGAGTGACTAGAGGGAGAAGGTGCTGGAAGCTGAAGAGGTAACAGGGTTTAGTGAGCAGGAAGAGGCTGTGGCAGAGGGCAGTTCAGACTCGGAGGCAGAAGCAGAGGTTGAAGAGGAGAGGGGCCAAGAGGCAGAGGCAGGCTGGTGGAGAAGCCAGGCTGTCTCCCCCATCCGCTTGGTCTCCCAGAACCCGAAAAGGTATGAAGAGGGTGGAGCAAAGACAGACAAGGTGTCTGAGTCTCAGACTGCTTCGGAAGGAACTGGGGGACGAGGTGACTTAAGAGAGCTGTGGGAAGACAAGAGACCTTCCTCGTTTGGGCAAGATCTAGCAGGAAGACTTGCTGTGCTCTCTAGGCCTGAGCTGTTGTGTTTCTTTGAACAAAGCCTTAACTTCACGGGTGCCTTATGATTTATTGCTGGCCTGCTCCCAACACCTGCCCTGACAGCAGGAGACATTCTCAGCTCGACTGGGAGATGCCATGGATTAAACCATTCCTTCTCTTCTACCCTTTGCCCCGTCTGTCCCAGGCTCTGAAAGGCCTGGACGACTCGTATTCTACGATCACAGAGAGCTGCCTCATGCTATTCCACCCAGCCTGCACTGTCAACTCTCGGCAGGAGGCAGCTGTCAAGATCTCAGACAGATTAAGGCCTTTCCCAGCCCCACCCTGGGAAAGAGGTGGGGGTGCAATGGGGAGGGTGGGATTTCCTTGCCGCCCTCTGGCTTATTGGGGCTGCTTCTCATGAAAAATCTCTCTGGGCAACGCACCAAGAAGACTTTCTTCAATCTGAATGAAAAATGCATGTGGATTTTCTTAACAAAGTGAGACAATAAGAAGCTAGTCACCTGTGGACTTTGCATTCTGCCATATACAGATTTATTTTCCATGAACATAGCAGCGGGGTTTGGGGGGATTCACATTAGATCATGTCCATCTGGGAATTTTTGTTCTACCCTTTACCACCTAGATAGCATCTTAAAAAGTAGAGACATCACCTTGCCAACAAAGGTCCATATAGTAAAAGCTATGGTTTTACCAGTAGTGATGTATGGAAGTGAGAGCTGGACCAGAAAGAAGGCTGATCACTGAAGAATTGATGCTTTTGAATTATGGTGCTTGAGGAGACTCTTGAGAGTCCCATGGACTGCAAGAAGATCAAACCTATCCATTCTGAAGGAAATCAGCTCTGAGTGCTCACTGGAAGGACAGATCCTGAAGCTGAGGCTCCAATACTTTGGCCACCTCATGAGAAGAGACCCTGATGTTGGGAAAGATGGAGGGCACAAGGAGAAGGGGACGACAGAGGATGAGATGGCTGGACAGTGTTCTCGAAGCTACCAGCATGAGTTTGACCAAACTGCGGGAGGCAGTGGAAGACAGAAGTGCCTGGCGTGCTCTGGTTCATGGGGTCACGAAGAGTCAGACAGGACTAAACAAGTAAACAACAACACCTAATCTCCAGGATCAAGTCCATAGGGTGGACAATATCCCATTTTTAAAAATAAAAAGAGACAAAATTTCTTTAACCGCTAACGAAAAAGGTAGGCGGGGAAATTCTCTAATAACTGGCTGCCATTAGAGGGTAGGTAATCAATTGCTTCAGGGATGATGGGTCTTATCTATTATAAGTTAATGGATCAGAGATGAGAGACAAATGGAAACCCAAAGAGAAAGAGCGTGATTCTAAGCCAGCTTTGTTCAACAATAATATGAGGGGCCTTTTTTTGCCAAATATTCTTTTCCCTCAAAAAAACCATACCTCTTGGCAATCCTGAAGAAACTTTTGAAGATCTCTGTTGTCTTTTAATCTCATCAGAAGCTCGCTGGCCACCTCCCGGTTCTTCTTATGCCTGTTGAAAACAAAAACAAGGAAGGAACGTCTTAAATGTGGAAACTCTGGAGGACTTTTGTGGTTTTGATTATTATACGCTGCCTGAATGGAAGCCCTGTTGCAGCTCTGAGCATATCTCCCAATCTTTTGGACTCTCCAAACATCCTCTAATCGGGGACAACAGTCCTTGAAAAGAAGGACACAATGGCAGGCCTCAGAACTTTTCCCACACACAGCAGAATGAAGCAAAGCATTATGGAGAGTTGTCCGTCCAGAATAATGCAGGAGACATCAACAAAGGATGGGGCTTTGTGTTTAAGGTCTGTTCTGGGGAGGGGCAGCAGTTTGCAGAACTATGGATGCTGGAAAAATGAGATACATATTTCCTAAAAAAAAATCCTACATTCCTTAAGAGAGACAGCAGTTTAAAACGTTACAGTACTATAGTTTTTGGGCAGCCAAAACACTTTCCCCTCAGAAAGGAGCTGAGTGGGGGGCACAACTGAGAGAAGATCCCTTTCCGAGTAGGCGACATGTCCTCACAGCAGTTTCCTGTGCTTTGAAACCAGAATTGGAGGGGGTTGTTTTATTATTTATATGCCACCCACCTGACTGCGTTGCCCCAGCCACTCTGGGCAGCTTCCAACAAAATATAAAATCGCCAGAAAACATCAAACACTAAAAACTTCCCTGTACAAGAAAGCTCACCTTGCAAAACCAGACACACCCAGAAACACACACACATCCAGCCTTAGGTATTCTAGACCAGGGGTGTCCAACTCCCAAGTGACAGCGATCTACTCACAGAGTTATAAACTGGCAGTGATCTATCCCCCTTTTTGGGGGTTCAGGTCAAAGTAGAGTGTTTTTTAGGGAGAAGGAAAGCCCCGCTTTTGGGGGTGCAGGGCAAAAATGTTGAGGTTTTTTTAGGGGAGCCAAAGTTATTGAGCTTCTTTGGGGGGAGCCAATGATCTACCAGTGATCTACCACAGACGTCCAATGATCTACTGGTAGATCATGATCTACCTGTTGGACGTGCCTCTTCTAGACGTTTTGGACTACAACTCCTCTCTTCCCTATTCAGCCTGTGAAAATGGGGAAGAGTGTTCCCAAGCGGCACATTGCGGTCTCCAACATCAGAAGGTTCGCAGACGTTATTCTACTAGTAATAACCCTGCCCTGTACATCCATATTATTACTGCTACACGGCAACTGAAGACATGTTGAGCCCCAGAGGGTATGCTATCTAACTAAGGCTGCCTTCTCAATTCCGGTGAGATTTGAACCCAGGACTCTGTGATTTGCAGCTTCCTCTCTTGGTTACACTGGCTCTCGTATGTGCTAGAAGTGAAGGAAGCTAGGCAGAGAGATGGTCCCTTGCCAAAGGCCACCTAGCAAGCAGGAATTTGAAACCAGCCCCTCTCCCTGTTCAAGGCTCCAAAACTCTCACCTGCTGCACTGTAATGGCATTTCACTTCTAGAAAGAAAATATGAGGTCCATGTGGTTACACACGCTTCTTTTTTTTGTAGGGGAAGAGAACATAAGATTGTAAAACCATGCTGGTTACAGACAGTGGTCATGCTATTTCCTGTACATCATTTGAGCTATATTGGATTTAGCCACAGAGACTGGGCCAGCTTCCCCTGTGCTAATCAAATTAGGATTTCTCTCCTGTTGTACAGGGCAAAAATTGGTCCAACTTATTTTTTTAATATTTTTTATTTTAACCACATTAAAGTTAACATGCTTTGACCAAACTTGAAGCCTCTTTCCGATCCCATTACACATTACGAGGCTTTCTCACAGAAGACAAGTTTTCCTCAAAGGCTCTTTAATAAGTCACTGCTATGACTCAGCACCCCATAAACTTACTTCCACCAAGGCCAGCTCCAGCGGTTTCTATAATCCCTAAAGAAAGTAACAGCCTTAAGATTGCCTTGCAGGTGATTAGGCTTATGTAAGCGGAGGCTGTGGTTTTAAAAAAGAAAAACAGCCATAAAAATGTGTCGTTGTTTCCCCCAAAAAAGCTTATCGTCTTTCCAGACGCAGTCACAACATTAAAACGAGCAACCCAAACTTGAAACTGTATGCTGGCAATGCTGTAGAAGACCTCATGTTCCATCGCAGGAGAAGTTGGTCATCCCTATCCAGTGGCAGCTTTCAGGTGTTGCCGAACTACAACTCCCATCATCCCCAGTCATTGGCGATGCTAGCCGGGGCTGATGGGAGTTGGGGTCCAAAATGTCTGGAGGGCACTAAGTTGGCGAAGGCTGGTGTGGCAAGCTTTGTGAGCCTCTCTTGCCTTCTGGTTTCCTCATTTTGGCGGCCATTTTGTGAGGGAGAAACACAGGTGGTAGCTGACAGAGGAAGGAGTCTTATACCAAGACAGAGCGCTGGTCCATCTCATTGAGCACTGGCAACTCCAAGAGCACAAGAAGAGCTTTGCCAGATCAATCCAGAGGCCCTTTAGCTAAGCACCCTGCATCCCACAACCAACCGGATATGCCTATGGGAAGCCCACAACCTGAGAGGAATTGCACTAGTAATAATAATAATAATAATAATAATAATAATAATAATAATAATAATAATATATTTATACCCCACCCATCTGGTTGAGTTTCCCCAGCCACTCTGGGCAGCTCTCAATCAAGTGTTAAAAACAGTACAGCATTGAATATTAAAAACTTCCCTAAACAGGGCTGCCTTCAGATGTCTTTTAAAGATAGGATAGCTGCTTATTTCCTTCACATCTGAAGGGAGGGCGTTCCACAGGGTGGGCGCCACTACCGAGAAGGCCCTCTGTCTAGTTCCCTGTAACCTCACTTCTCGCAATGAGGGAACTGCCAGAAGGCCCTCAGCGCTGGATCTCAGTGTCCAGGTTGAACAATGGGGGTGGAGACGCTCCTTCAGGTATACAGGACCGAGGCTGTTTAGGGCTTTAAAGGTCAGCACCAACACTTTGAACTGTGCTCGGAAATGTACTGGGAGCCAATGCAGATCTCTCAGGACCAGTGTTATGTGGTCCCGGAGGCTACTCCCACTCTTCCACTTGTAATCAAAAGTAACCAGTATTCAGAAGCATGTAACCCCTGATCTGGGGCAGCAGCTATCCAAGGTTACTCAGGGGTTGAAAAAACTCAGGCCTGGCAGCTGAATCTGGCCCTCCAGGCCTCTGTCTGACTTTCAGAACACTGCAACACTGCCCAGACCACACTGCTCACTGGCTCACCCCGTGTTTTTTGCCTGGCTGGAATATGTCCTTGAAATCTGCTCCCCCCTGGATTTCAGCATGTGTAGGAACTAGCCCACTGCCAAAAGGTAACCGTTTTCACTTGTTGTTCTGCCGCCTTCTGTCTCTGGCCCCCCTCCCCATAGGACAGGTGGCCCCTCAAGCAGCTGCCCAGAAGGGAATGAGGCCCTCGGGCTCTTCATCCCTACTCTAAACGAAGATGCCCAAGGAAGAACCTCGGATGTTCTCCGTGCAGACATGTGCCTTTTCCACTCAAGTGATGAGGCTCAGCAGCTGACATCCCAGAGTGCTGCAGCCTCAAGGGCCAATGTCAACCCTTCGTCCTGCTGTGTCTCTCACACTTCCATCTGGCAGCGGTTAACAGACAACGCTGTGGATGGGGGGGGGGTGTGCACTGCTCACGGCTAACTTCCTAAGTCTAGACAGACTTGGCAGGGACTGTCGGTGCAGGAGATGTGTTGGGTGCAATTATGAGGTGGCGTCGATAGCATCTGTCAACACCTCCCATTACAATTAGCGGTCCTGAAGCAATGGCTTATGCGCCGAGAAGGTCTGCTGCTCACGGTGCAATCTGAGAGCCTTTCATAGCCAACATTTTCTAGAACAACCCAAGCAGCCTTATAAAAGGCATGTGTACCTGCTGCCCTTGGGTAGCTGCCGGGGCCACAGCACCATAGAAGGGCCTACAGCTGGCATTCACCCTGGACTTCCCTTGAGGGAAGGTCTGGCCTGGTAACACTGGTCAAGTAAACCTGGATAGCCATAATTTAATTGTGCACTGGATAATCTGGATATAAAGCCACATGTACATTTTGTAAAAGCAGACGAACACAAATAAGGAAATGGGGAGAGTGTAGACCCAAGACTCACTAAATATTCTCAGCAAAGTCTACCTGTCATCAATGGAGTCCACTTTCTCTTGGATCTTGTCAGAGTTGATGTTGCCATCGCTAACCAGTCTCCTTCCGGTCTCTACAACTGCGTTGATCTTCTCCTCGTTGGCATCCATTGTGGTCATGAAATCCTCCTGTTTTTTGATTGCAGCTTCTGCCCCCTCCAAAGTGGTGGGCATTTCAGTGTGTGCCAAAACATATTCCTGTAATGATTAAAACAGATACAGTGAAGCCTTTCCAACAGTGACCCTCTTGGCACAAATATCACTTCCGTGAATTCTCTATTGTATGCCAAGGGAGCAGCACAACACCTCCCAGAAAACTTTTCAAATCTGTGTTGAGCCCAGAGTGGGCAAGTCATCTTCACATATTTATGGGGTATGTTAGAGCATTCACAAAACCATGCCACGTATCACTGGTTACATTCAGATGCTCTATTCCCAATCCTCCAGAACACAGTTTAGAGATGACTGGGAACGAGTGTCAAATTCAAACTTTCCCTCCTTCTTCCCCTTTCTCCACTATTTGTCATGCCTTTTTAGAAGACTTCTTGGTTCCCTTAAACCAGCGGTTCTCAACCTGTGGGTCCCCAGATGTTGTTGGACTACAATTCCCATCACCCCTAGCTAGCAAGGCCAGAGCTCAGGGAAGGTGGGAGTTGTAGTCCAACAACATATGGGGACCCACAGGTTGAGAACCGCTGCTAAACCATGGTTTGCTATTAAGTCTGAACCATCAAACCATGGTTTGCGTAATCCCTCCAAACCAGAACTGGAAATCAGGACCAAACTGCGGTTTGCTAGGTTCACTCAAACCACAGTCTAGCGACTGAAACTTCACGGCAAACTATGGTCTGAGAAACCAGGACATCTTCTATTGAGGCATGCCAGAGAGGGAAGGGGCAGAAGAGGAGCCTGAACCATAGTCTGGAGAATGCAGCCAACAGATCAACTTGAGAAGATTAATTTGTAAGAAAATGGTTCTGTGAAGCAGCTCTTGAGGATCAATTAGGAAACTGCTTCCTGAGTTTTCTGACCTTTACACCATGGACCCGGATTCCAAATTAGTTTTGCTGGTACCAAAATGTGCGTGCTGCTATGAAGAAATAACTTACAGCGGAAGGTTAGATCCGGGATTTAAACCTCTTTCAGACACCATGCATGGCAAATAGGCCCCAGAATTGCTCATATTACTTGACTGTCCTCACCTTTGACAGGCTAGACAGATAGTACAGTCATACCTCAGGTTAAAGTAGCTTCAGGTTAAGTATTTTCAAGTTGCGCTCCGCAGGGACCCAGAAGTAACGGAGCACGTTACTTCCGGGTTTCGCTGCTCGTGCATACGCTCAAAATGTCATACACATGCGCGAAAGTGGCGAATCGAGACCCGGGCACGCGCAGACGTGCAGTCGCAGGTTACGCTCTACTTAGGATGCGAACAGGGCTCCGGAACGGATTCTGTTCACATTCAGAGGTACCACTGTACTTAGGAGCCTAGGGGACTGCCTTACACTGAGTCCATCTAACTCAGCATTGTCCACTCTGACCGGCAACGGCTGTCTGGGGTTTCAGGCAGGGGACATTCCCAGCCTTGACTGGGGATACAGGAAATGAACCTGGAACCTTCTGCCTGCAAAGCAATGTTCCACCACTGAGCTATGGACCTCCCCGCTCCCCTTCTTAACATGACACCCGCTCACCTGGTTGTTAAGGAAAGCTTCTGCTTGCTTTGTGTCTCTGAGGAACAGCTGATAGGCATGGGACTGGGAGAGAAGGTTCTGCCGGTTTTCCCACATCTTGTGCAGCTCGTTCCATCCGGTGTCCAAGGCCTGCAGGCGCTGGTGCAGGAACATGTACTGAGCATCCGTCTGCCCTTGGGTCACCATCTCGCCCATGTCTCTCATCTTCTGATAGTCCTCTTCGTAATTGTCAATCTCGTTCTTGATGTTCTCATGCTGTGTGAGCAGCTTCTCGGCCTCCGTCAGCGTGTTCGGCATGTCTTCCGAGGCGATGGCCGTCTGGGTACGGGACAGCCAAGACTGGAAGTCGTCCAGGTCGCGCAGAAACTGCTGAAGCTTGCTGGCCTCCCCAAGGGACTCTTCGCGGTTCTTCAAGGTCGTCTTCATCTCTTCCCAAACGTCGTTGATTTCGGCGAGCCTCGACAGGATGGCCCGAGCTTGGTCGGGGTGCTCCGATTCCAACTTTTCGGCTTCTTTCTGGAGGTCGCTTAACTTGGCCTCGATGGCAACCAAATCGCGCTCCATTCCGGTCAGCTTCCTCTGAAGAGCGATAACGCCGGCCAGGTCGTTCCCAAGCTCTTGGGTGGATTCAATGACCTTTGTCTTCTCCCTGATCCACGACTTGGTTTCGTTGCATTCAAGGTGGTAGTTCTGGATACTGAGGGCTGAGAGCAGGGCCTCTTTCTTCACGTCAACCAGCTCTCTGAACTGGCTCCACCTTGTACAGAGAAACACAGGAGGTAAGATGGAGAAACATAACATTTATCACGGCTCCTCCTTCCCAATCTGCCAGATGTGCTCTTTAGTATATGAGCTACTTCTGCTCCCTCAGCTCACAAATAAGTTCATGGAAGAGTCTCAGGTAGACCCTTTTCCTCATTTTGATTTTGGAACTTTGCTCCCCCACTTTAATGGCTGTAATTCTAAACAACCTGAAGCAGTTAAGACAGGGGTCAGCAACCTAAGGCCAATGAGCCGCAAGCGGCCCACAGGGGGTCGTTTAACCAGCCCACAAGCTGCCCCCAAACTGAGCTGCCTGCTTGATGAGCCCCCGCACGCTGCACTAAACTGGCGCAGCGTAGGGACTTGCTTCTGTGTCGCAGGAAAATCGCAGGCGCGTGCACTCGTGTGAGCGCACGTTCCAGCCCACAGAGGAATCTCCGCTGGAGTGAACCGGCCCAGGCAAGGTAAACCTTGCCTACCCCTGAGTGGTACCTCGGGTTACATACGCTTCAGCTTACAGACTCCACTAACCGAGAAACAGTACCTCAAGTGAAGAACTTTGCTTCAGGATAAGAACAGAAATCTTGCTCTGGCGGAGCGACAGCAGCAGGAGGCCCCATTAGCTAAAGTGGTGTTTCAGGTTAAGAACAGTTTCAGGTTAAGAACAGACCTCCGGAATGAATTAAGTACTTAACCCGAGGTACCACCGTATATAAATCTCTTTCCACTTACGAGGTTTTCAGCCATTTGGGGCCCATGGCTCCCTTGACCAACTAGATTCTTTCTGCGGCACCCCTGTGGGGCTCAAGAGTGCAGTTATGTCACCCTTTGCCTGCAGAGCCAGCAGCCCCTCACCCTTTTTTGAACACCCTCCCTTGTGGAGGGTTCCCTCTTCTCTCCCGTCTCCTTGGGAGTCCTCTGGGCAGCTGCAGCTGCCGCCCCTTGTCTTTGAGCTTCTCCCCCACCCCAAAAAGAGGTGCCTCGTCCCAGTGCCCCACAGGGGCCTGAGAAGCACCCCCTGGCCAGCCCCAGAGGCACCATTCGCCAGGGGAGCTTGTAGCTAGAGCTGCAACAAACAGCTGTGCAAGCCTTGGGGAGGCAGAGATGTGAGAGGGCATCAGAGGAGGGAGGGAAGGACAGAGGGACAGAGACCAGTGTTGCCTGCGGCACTCCTGACCATCACTGAAGGCACCCCAGGGTGTCATGGCACACTAGTTGAAAACCACTAACTTATAGACTTTGCATGGACAAGTATACCGAAATTGGAACCCATTTATACAAACTACAGTAGGTTAAAAAAAGTTATACAGTGGTACCTCTAGTTACAAACTTAATTTGTTCCGGAGGTCCGTTCTTAACCTGAAACTGTTCTTAACTAGAGGCGTGCTTTTGCTAATGGGGCCTCTTGCTGCCGCTGCGCTGCCAGCACACAATTTCCGTTCTCATCCTGGGGCAAAGTTCTCAACTCGAGGGAACTCTTCCAGGTTAGCTGAGTTTGTAACCTGAAGCGTTTGTAACCCGAGGCGTTTGTAACTCGAGGTACCACTGTATATGTCTTTGGATAATAATATTTATATATTAAATAAGCATACGTATATAGAATTGTAAATGTTAATTCTTTTAGTGTTATAGTGTGCCTTTCTTTTCCCCACTCACATATTTACTTTTTATGTTGTTGTTTAAAACATAATAAAATAATAATAAATATGTACAGTAAGTAAATAAATTTCTCATCTTGATCTGCAAGAGCAAATCCAGTTAAGCAACACAAAATCTGTCACGGATGCTTTAGCTGAGATTCCTGCATTGCAGGGGGTTGGACTAGAAGACCCTCAGGGGTCCCTTCCAACTCTACAGTTTTATGAATCTATGAAACAGGGTATAAAGGTAAAGGTACCCCTGCCCGTACGGGCCAGTCTTGACAGACTCTAGGGTTGTGCGCTCATCTCACTCTAGAGGCCGGGAGCCAGCGCTGTCCGCAGACGCTTCCGGGTCATGTGGCCAGCGTGGCAAGCTGCATTTGGCGAGCCAGCGCAGCACACGGAACGCCGTTTACCTTCCCGCTAGTAAGCGGTCCCTGTTTATCTACTTGCACTGGTGTGCTTTCGAACTGCTAGGTTGGCAGGCGCTGGGACCGAACAACGGGAGCTCCCCCCGTCGCGGGGATTTGAACTGCCGACCTTCTGATCGGCAAGTCCTAGGCACTGAGGTTTTACCCACAGCGCCACCCGCGTCCCTATGAAACCAGGTATAGACCAGTACAAAATGACATCAGATCTATGTGGGTTGGGTCCTAACACAAAAGGCAGGAAAGAACCAGTACTGCATTCATCCCTGAACCCACCTTGTGTTGAGCTTATCTTGCTGCGCCTTGATTTCCTTCTCGCCCGGATGGCCATTGTGGATCAGCTGCCTAGCAATCTGGTTCACCACAGCAACCCGTGACGCCTGATTGTTCATTTCTGGCTCTAAGCTTTCAAATCTAGAGAGGGGGTCAAAAGAAGAAAAGGAAGCATGAGCAGAGCGCCGACAACTAAGCGATATTGGGCGCTGAGCTGCAATTACCCGACGGAGCCCATCTCAGCCCTTAGCCTCTCACCTGTGCTGGATCACCTCCAAATCTTCCAGTTTCTCAGGGATCTCCATGTTGATCAGCCACTGTTCCTTCTCGTCGATCCAAAGCTCGCAGGCATCCGCTTCACTGAGCATCTTGTACAGGGCCAAGGTGTCCTGCAGGGCCTGTTTACGGAGCCGCGTGAGCTCAGCCACCTCCTTGTACCTTTCTTCCATTCCGGACAGCCTGCTCTGCACATCGGTCGACTCCGCGTGCTCCCGCGGCAAGGCTCCGGCCTGTTCGTGCAGGGAATCCATGATGGACCTGTAGCTTGCGATCTCCTCCGCCACGTCTTTGTGTTTCTTCACCAGAGACTGAGTGGAATACTCGTCGTGGCCCACGTCGCTGCTGGAGACAATCTTGAGGATGTCCAACATCCAGGCGTCGATATCGTCGGCGTCTGCCTGGAACTGGTGGAGGAGGGAAGCTTCTTCCAGTCGCTTCTTCCGGATGGTGGAGAGCTGCTCCAGATTGGCCCACTGGTTCTTGATGTCCGCGATCCTCTCTCTGATCTTCTCTGACCCAAAGTGGTCCTCGGCTATCATGTCCTCCCCTTCCTTGATGGCCTGTTGGAAGTGGCTGCTCCGACCGCTCATCTCATCCTCAAACGCCTTATGCTTGCTGAGAAGGCGGACGATGCTGGTCAAGTCTTTTCCGTAATCGTCCGACGACAAGATCTGCTCTTTCTCCCGTATCCAGCCCTCCTCTTCAGCCATCTCCCAGAAGAACTTCCAGAGGCGCCGGGACTCTTCCAAGCGAGCTCGGCGCTCGGCCGCTAACTGACACAGCTCCTGGTAGCAGAACTCCATGTGAGCCACTCGGTCTCGGATAACTTGCGGGTCGCAAGGCTTGTAACCTGTTGGTAGGCATAAGAGGCATATGGAAAGTCAAACGGCAGAGCAGGCCAGATTATATTCAGCAGCTGATGTTAAGATAATGCGCGTGCTCATGGGCGCTGAGGACCAAACAGATTCACTTTAACAGATGCAATCTTCTGGGATGCCTTACATGTCGAGGCAATTCAGACTGCTGGGACATGTTTGGAGACCCCACTCATCGTTCTTCTGCCAGCAAGAAGCACACAAACAGGTCCAAACCCACCCATCCCACACTGCATCTGTCATTATCCTGCACCTTTCATGCAGGTGCTCCTATATCCCCACCCTGCCTCGCCCGCTACTTTCCTCTGTAACGTGATGAGAGAGAAGTGCCACCACCCCACATGCTCTGCTGTAGGAAATTCCGAAGGAGCCACATGCAAAGTGGAACGTACGTACAGTCGTACCTTGGAAGTCAAACAGAATCTGTTCCAGAAGTCCATTCGACTTCCAAAACGTTCGGAAACCAAAGCGGGGCCTCTGATTGGCTGTAGGAAGCTCCTGCAGCCAATCGGAACCTGCGGAGGATGTTCAGCTTCCAAAAGAACGTTCGAAAGCCGGAACACTCACTTCTGGGTTTTGATCATTTGGGAGCCGATTTGTTCGGGAGCCAAGGTGTTTGAGATCCAAGGTACGGCTGTATGTCCACAATGGGAATCTCCCAGATAAAGGAATTACAGCATGTGCCCAATAAGGGAAAATGGAGCATAGTATAGTAGCCTGACTGTAGGTAGAAAAATTTGGGGCTGAGGAGGCACAGTGAGCCACAAACCTTCTGCACAAATGCTTTATTGGGGTATAGAGGCACCTTGGTCTACATCAAATTAGTTTATTACACTTGTAGGCCAACAAATAGCTCAAAAGTGGCTCTCTACCAAAGGATAAGTAAACAAGGGCTTCCTAGCCCAAGCTGCCGTTTCTTAAAACAGACTTACCTTCCCCGTCTGTGGCAAATTTTTGGGCTGATGCATTGACCCCTCTCACTCTCTCGGCCTGAATGGAGATGTCAGCCTCGACAAGTGTGTGTTTCTGCAATAGGTCTTCTACTCCGAGGAGATGCTTGCCATAGTCTTGAGACAGCAGCAACACCTGTTTACACAAAACCACCCAGTCAAAACCACCATTTTTCTAGAGTTCCTGGGGGCAAACTTTGTGTTTTATGGCTGGCTTTTTCATTAGAGAGGTGTATTTTGAGATCTCAATGGTATTTTGTGCCCAAATATGCATGCTTTGCTATGAAGTACTGGTGTTTCCCAGGTAAGCCTTGCAAATGTCGAATTCAGTCTCTCACACCTGCCTGATTCTACACACACACAACTCTCCTAACTGGCTTGAGCCCCTGTGTATTTTGGACCCCAATATGATGTGAGAACCAGGTCCCAGTGGGATGGGCGCCACTGCCATTTCACTGAGCGTGAACGTCTGGCGAGGCAACCTACAAACAATTCAAGATGGCAACCTTGCTGTATGTCAGTATATGTTTGCAGGCTATGAATCAGCAACTAGAAGCTCCTAAGCGAAAACCAGCCTTGCAATGAGTCCTGGCTGGCTTCCTAGCTGCCAACCCAGGAGAAAGGTATACGGAGGAGATGGTGTCTGTGGTAACAAGGACTCTTTACGGAATGGGGATCATCCGGTCTGCTCTCAAAGTTGCCGTTCCTTGAAACTAGTTGTGGGAACTATTCAAATGATCACCCTTCCATCACTCTGGCACTTGCCTGAATTATCAAAATTAAACAGTGCTATTGGAATCATGGCAATTAAAAAGTGCTTTGTTTGCTAATATGTTTAATTTAGTATGACCGCAGAATCTGTACCGTATTGGCCTGAATATAATCCGCACTTTCCCCCCAAATTCTGACCGTGAACAAGTGCGGCTTATATTCACGACCTTATGATACTGCTGCTGAAACAGCTGTCCTAGGTCCGTGGCCCTGTCTTGCCTTCCAAGGCTGGAATAGAGAGCGCCCCCCCCCCAGATGCCATCAGAAGGGCTGCCGGGGGTGCAGAACAACGGCGCCCGTCCCAATGGTGGTTCCCAAGCCTCCCCCGAACCGCCGTAAAGGGGAAAAGGGGGAAGGCCGCTGGCAAAGTGGCATGGCTCTCCCCACCCCCCCGGAAGCAGCCCAGGAGCTTTTTTCCCCTCCCACCCTCCATTTTAAAGGTGCGGCTTATATTTGGGTACGGCTTATATTTGGGCCAATACGGTACATCCTTAGTTGTGAGGCTTGGCTCTTTTTACTTTTAAAAAGATGGTCAAAGAAAATAAAAACCTAGGCTAAGTAATTACAGTCTAGAAGGTCCAACCCTCATGTTAAATTATTTTTGTGTGCCACAACTGCTCCTCGAATGTTACTAGCTAAAAAGTGGAAAACGCAAGAATTACCAATGGTGGAAGAATGGCAGATGAACATGATGGACTTTTCGGAGCTAGCCGACCTAACCGGAAGAGTCCGCGGCCAGAAGGAGGAGGAGTATCAGGAAAAATGGTCAAAATTTAATGATTATTTAGTTAAATATGTTAAGTTAAATTAAGTGGAAACAGCTTGCAGATACTTAATGGGCTTAGGATTTTGTATAAGTTAAGTGATGAATCAATATATTTAATTTCAAAATGAAAAGATTTAAGGATGTTAATCTTCAAGTTAAATTTTATAAGAACTGTGATGTGTAATTTTTAATAAGGTTATGATTTATGTTTGTTTGTGTTTTTTGTGTTTGTTTGTTTATAATTATGTGAAAATCAATAAAATTTTTGAAAATAAATAAAAAGAGAAGGTCCAACGCTCTTTCTGAGCCTATTTGTTCCCCACTTCTGCCAATTACCTTCATCTCATCCATCCAGTCCATGATGTACAGCATCTCCTGGAATATCTTCTGCAGACCAAGGTTCATCTCCAGCCGTTGCCTGCGTGCCCTGAGCAGCTCCAGGAGGTACTCCCATAGGCGGAAGACGTTGTCTTTCCTGGCCGTGATGCGTTTGATGTCATGGTAGTTCTCAGCCTCCAGCTCCTTGGCCACAGCAACCACCGCCTGGACCCTTTCCTCGTAAGCGGCAATGTCCGTCTCGATGGCTTCGTGCTTCTTCGTGGCAGCCTCCACAGCGGGGAGGTCAAACCCAAAATTGTCCTGTTAAAAGACAGAGGTTCAGTTGTTTAATGGCCCTGTGACAAGGGTTACTGAATGTGGGAAGATTTACGGACGGTATTTCTTCACGCAGCAACAAGTTAGACAGAAGAATTCCAAACCACATGGAGGTAATGATGGCCAACAACATGGATGGCTTCAAACAAGGAGAAGACAAAATTGTGGAGGATAAGGTTAGCAGCTAACGGCTATGTTCCCCCTCCACTGCGGGAGGCGCTAGGCCTCTGAATGCCAGTCCCTGGCGAACCCAAACAGAGAAAATGCTGTTGTGCTCATGTCCTGTTTCTTGGCTTCTCATGGGCATCTGGTTGGCCAACAGGGTGCTGGACCAGATGTGCCATTCTTTCAGATGTGCCTTCAGATTTCTTTTGTTTTGTTTCAATTTTATATATAATTTCTCCTAAAATAAAATACAATTGCTCAAACATTTTCCAATACCTTGGAAGTCGAACAGAATCCATTCCGGAAGTCCGTTTGACTTCCAAAACTTTTGGAAACCAAAGCGCGGCTTCTGATTGGCTGCAGGAAGCTCCTTCATCCAATCAGAACCCACAGAAGCCCCGTCAAGACGTTCGGCTTCCAAAAATAGTTTGCAAACTGGAAGAGTCACTTCCGGGTGCCAAAATGTTTGAGAACTAAGCTGTTAGAAAACCAAGGTACAACTGTATATATATCCTTGAGAGTCAACTTCCCACCCTCCCTTCCATGGTTTCCTCAAATTATCTGTTGCTGCTGCATATTATAATGAATCTATACCTTCCTTCCTCCACCTTATTCTCAGAGTAACTTTTTCTGCTGAGCTTACTCCAAATCTGCTAGCGTTTTAGCATGTTTACAATAGGGTTTTTTAAAAATAATCTACACACATTTTCCAATACTCCTTAAAAGCTGTCTCGTCTTGTTCTCTAATTCTGCTAGTTAAGCTTGCTAATTCTGCATATGGACCAGTTGGGCCCATATGGACCTTAGAAATAGGCAACACTTGATGAGCAGTCGGACAAGCTTTAATTTTCTCTGAATTCCACAAGGGGGTTCAACAAGCTGTCAGGAACTCAGTGCGAAGTGGGTTGGCCAAAAAAATGTTACTTTAAACACACACACACACACACACACACCCCAATCTCACCTGAGAAACCAGACGCTGGTTTTCGCTCAGCCACGTCTCCCTCATAGCTGCCTTGCGGTCGAATCTGCGGGCGAGTTGTTCCAGTTTCTCCTGTCGGATGAGCTCGTTACGCAGTGCCAGTTCTCTTTCATGTTCAGCTTTTTCCAGTCTTTCCCAGGCCTGGGTAAGCCAAAAAAATATGCATTTTTTTAAAAGAAAAAGTCTGTGAGAAATTCTATTAAGTGCTGAAGCATCAATGCACAATAATATTAATAAGGAAAGATTCGGATGGTTGATGTTAATTAGAGAATAGAAGGCACAGTGCGTGGATTTGGGGTGGGCCAAAGTGTCACAGAAGTTAGTTTTGCCTTTGGTACTTTACTCAACAGACACAAAACATGCCTCTTTTATCTGGGTCATTTTCTTTTTATACTCTATTGGAATAACTCTGGGGCTCTGCACGGCAGTAAACATATGTTGACTCACAGAACCTGAGGGCTGACACAAGGGCCAGAGAGTAGCTTTATTTCTTTTTTTAAAGGACACGTTTCTAGATCTCATGGCTGCAGCAAAAAACTGAAGTGAAGTAAAAGTGTAAAACCTAACAACACAGTATTTAATTCGGGACGGATATGAAAAACAAGGCATAAGCTTCCTTTCACTGTATCCCCTTGGACCTGCAGAAAGAAAATGCTAAGAGCTGGGCAAGTCATTTGTATGGAACTCTCTGTTCCTTTTACTGAATGTGAGGCCCCATCCCCCCTAGTCCTAAGCATTGATTCTGCTTATTTAGAAAATCTCAGAGTGATGTACAAAGCAGAAATCAACATAATGCAAAATCATCATCATAAACAACCTATCGAAACAACATTATCCTGTACCAAAATTAGCAGCGATCAGGCCAGGATTAACTTTCTGGGAAGCCTTGGTGAAATAAAAATGTCTTCAAGAGGGGTGCCAAGTTCCCAAAAGGGACAGCGCCTGTCTTGCTATCTTCTGGAAGGAAGCCCTATAGCACAAAGGTTGCTATGCTACTGATGGATGTATCCATCACATTTATATCCCACCTTCCCTCATGGTGGTGCACCCTCCTCCTTCTCGTTTTATCCTACAACAACCCTGTGAGGTAGGTTAGGCTGAGAGATCGTGAATGGCCCAAGGTCACCCAGCTGAGTTCCATGGCTGAGCAGGGATTTGTCTACTATGCAGTGGATGCTGGCAGGCCCCTGATGACCCCAGTGACCACACCAGCAGACAGGGCTAAGCTGACATCTCAGATACCCTTGCTTCCCAAGCTGCAAAGGGTTTTGTTCAGTTGTGTACTTTGAAGCCAGAACCGTAACAGTTCAGTGCCTGAATTGCTAAAAAGCAAGCCAGCCTATTTGTCACGTAAAGAAACAGATCTGTAATTAGCCACATGCCGTTCCGGAGGGCTTTTCCTAAATGCTGGGGATTGTCACGCTGCCTGGAACACAAGGATCTGCGGGATCTTACAGACAAGGGAGTCTTAGCAGACAAATACGGGAGTGGGAGAGTTTTATAGCTTGAAGCGATCCGGAGCCAAGCTTGCGGATGCAATCAACAGCTGCCCTGCGAATTCCAGCCAGGATGAAAAAGCAAATTAGGAAGGCTTACCCTGTTTTAAAGCACTTTGCTATTCCCCCCAGGGATCTCGCTGAGCTGCTTGCTGGTCAGCTGGCTAAACCAGAAAAGCAGCTCCCCGGCTCTCCCCACCCCTATCCCGGCATCTTTGCTGCACTCCAACGAGACTCCCTGCAAGATGCCCCCATCGTACACAAGGGTCTTCTACAAGGAGGAAAGGTTATTGCATTTGGGACTTTTTAATTTGGAGAAAAGGCAGGCAAAGAGGTGACATGATTGAAGTGCACAGAATTATACACAGCTTGGAGAAACTGGCTTGAGAGGAGTTTTCTTATAACAACAACAATTGCTTGCCACCCATCTGACTGGGTTTCCCCAGCCACACTGGGCTGGGGATATTAAAAACACGATAAAACATCAGACATTAAAAACTCCCCCCTCTCTCTTTCAGAACACAAGAATGTGTGGACACCCAACGAAAATGAATGTGGGAGGCTTCAGGACAGGCAAGAGAAAGTGCTAATTCACAGTGATGATGGCCATCAACTTGGATGGCTTTAAAAGAGAATTAGAGATATTAATGGAAGGTAATGTTATCAGGGGCGACGGCCCCTAATGGCAATGTTCTGTCACCTCTTCCTTATCACAGAATCATAGAGTTGGCAGGGAATATGCAGCTATGCTTTATGGGGATCGAACCCGCTTCAAGTTATGAGAAAGGAGATTCCATCTCAACATCAAAAAGAACTTTCTGATGGTAAGAGACAGTGGAATGGTCTCCTTTGGGAGGTTGCAGACTCTTTTTTGGAGGTTTCTAAGCAGAGGTTGGGTGACCATCTTTCATGGATGAGATTCCTGCATGGAAGGGGGTTGAACCAGATTGCTCTTGGGGTCCCTTCGAACTCTGCAATTCTATGATTCTATGAAATGGGGTTGCTTTAGTGGAGCTATGTGTACATAGACAAGGAAAGGTGTCCCTAGAGGGCACTTTTGAACTGTTGCAGCTCCTTTTCAGTGGTGGCTCCTTGTTTTTGCAATGCCCACCCCAAGGAGGCCTACCTGGAGAGATTTCACATACGGCACTTGTGTGCCATTTCAGGCTTGTTCTTGGCTGGAGCTCGTGGCTACTACAGAGATATGGTATGGATGGCATGTGAAGCTAAACCTTGGTTTAGTGAGGTGTGGGAGCAAACAGGATCAGAGAAGGGGACATCCTCTCTGAGACCAAGCACACTTGTCCATCATTTGGCTTATTAATAATAATAATAATAATAATAATAATTATTATTATTATTATTATTATTTTATTTATACCCCACCCTTCCCGGCTAGAGCCGGGCTCAGGGCAGCTAACACCAATAAAATTACAGTAAAAACATAATAGGGGGAAAAAACCAATTTAAAATACAGGTTAAAATACGATTTAAAATGTAGCCTCATTTAAAAGTAGCCCATAGATCAAGACCATAAGGGGAGGGAAACATAAGGGTCAGACTGAGTCCAAACCAAAGGCCAGGCGGAACAGCTCTGTCTTGCAGGCCCTGCGGAAAGATGTCAAGTCCCGCAGGGCCCTAGTCTCTTGGGACAGAGCGTTCCACCAAGTCGGGGCCAGTACTGAAAAGGCCCTGGCCCTAGTTGAGATCAATCTAACCACCTTGCGACTTGGGACCTCCAAAATGTTGTCACTTGTGGACCTTAAGGTCCTCCGCGGGGCATACCAGGAGAGGCGGTCCCGTAGGTACGTGGGTCCTAGGCCGCATAGGGCTTTAAAGGTCAAAACCAGCACCTTAAACCTGACCCTGTGCTCTACCTGGATGTGTTATGCAAACCAAGCCACTGTTGTGGTGGTGGTTTTACACCATTTAGAGGTGCTTTCTGTATATAAAAAAGCAGTCTGTAATTTTTAAAATAAGAAAATGAACACTACGAATAAAGGCATGCTAGAAATCCTATCCCTGGTCCACCTAGGACTCTCCGCATGGAACAGCCTGATCCACAAAGTACCCATAGCTCAGCTGCTAACACTACAGAAAACAATTAATCCAGGAAGTTGTATATTTACCTTGTTGATATCTGAGATGAGTTTCCCTTCCCTGGGCATGTATACTTTCTGATTATTAGCCCTCATTTTGCTTTGGATGGTGAAGAGCAGGACTTCCAAGTTTCCTTTTTCTGTGAATCTAAAAGAAGATAAAAAAACGAGGGGAGCCGAAAGGGAAACGTTAACTCTCTAAGGAAGCGACCAGACATTTTGTCCCGAGATCTACGTATTTTATATGGTTGACCGTTCTTGTTTTTTGAATCCCCCCTTCCCGGATTTTATATTGCCGTGTGCAAGACACATGTGCTCAGCTAGAAACAGCTGGTTCAAATGTCACAATCCGGACAGGTCAGCCGATCGACCGTTTGCATTTAGCTCCCAGCAGATGAAAGGAACAAGCTTTTATTATTATTATTAAATCTTTTCTCGCACTGTCTGCTTTGTGCGCACTTGCTGACCGGTGAATTTGAAGCCTCACTATGCGATTCCTGCAGCTGACGGCAAAACGCTCAGCTAGGTTTCCGCCGCAGGATCGGAGCCTTCGAGCGTTTACAAGAGGCACGCATCCTGCTTTTCAATGCTGCACAGTTTGTGCATTTTCAAAGAGGCATGTCGGAGTCAACTTGATAAACATTCTGGGTTTTGCTCTGAAAATCACCGGTTTAAACTTACTGTGAGTTATGCTACCGTGAGATAAGGTACATGGCTCAATCCTGAACAATACGCTGGTATGTACATAGAGCTTTTTTGCGAGAGAGGGCTTCCCCCTTCACTCCAATGTCCATGCATGAAATGAATGTCCGTGTCTGGGGCCTCTGCTGAAGGTGAAAAAAACGAGGCAGCAGCTCCTGGCACATTAGAGGTCCTGTGAGTCGTGGTGTATTTATGATGTCTGATGCCCCTGGGCAGAGGACAAGCTTACTCACTTCTCCAGGTGTGTATGAAATTACCTGGGAGTAAGCCACTGATCTCAGTGTGACTTACTTCTGAGTGTAAATACAAAAGAGTCTCCTGTAAAATGCAGGAGCAGCGTTACCCCCAAACAAAACACCAATAGAATAAGGCTGGCAAAACCAACCCAATCAAGATCAGTAAGATAAAAAGCTAACTAAATACTATCTGAGAATAACTTTTGGGCATATAAGGGCGGTTGCTGGAATGTTGCCAAAGAAAGCCAAACGGATTCCAAAACGCTTCAGATTAAAAACACGTGCATTCGATTAATGTGTTTGGTACAGTAGAAAGCTTTCAAGATGCACAGGGCTCTTCTTCAGTCCAGAAGGAACAGCTCTGTGCGACTCAAAAACCTGCCAACTTCTCAACACATAAAAAGTAATAAGCTACTATGATTCCTGCTTCTGTTTGTTGGCATACCAGGTATTTGCCCAATAAAAGGTACTGTATTAAACATTTGGGACTCCTACGCAAAGATAAATTGTCGTGGGCTGCAGGGAGCTGCTCCTTCCCACACCTTTTCTGCCTTGTGGGTGTGTGCAACTGCTTGCACCCCCTTTTGTTTACATGCTGCAGCGGAGACAACTGCAGTCATCTCCAGCATATAATAATGACCACTTAGGGCCTTGCGGTGCTGTTTGTGGAGACAATAATTTGGTGGCGGGAGAGACCACAGAGGAAGTAGTACACGAAGAAACGAAGATGTTAGCAAATGTCAGAAGGCATCTAACCGTGAACTAAGGAGGGCTTGTGAAACACTAGCTTCTAATTGTCTGGGATCGGAAGATGCAAACTGCCTAAAGGCTCCCAAACTGTTTTGATCGAGCTGGGATTAATTCCCGAAAAAGGACAGTGTCGGACGAGGCCTACTTGGGTGGCTTCTCCACGGTGCGGTAGGTGTTGAACGCCTGGAGCTGTTGCTGCACCCCAACCAGGGAGTTGGCAAACTTGCGGTTGTTCAGGATGATGATGGTTTGCTCAATCCACTCGAGGAGGTCAGAAGCCAGCGACTCGTACTTCTCAATCATCTTCTCTGTTTCGATGGCGTTGTCAAGCACCTAGGACAATAATAATAATAATAATAATTATTATTATTTATATCCCGCCCTCCCCAGCCGAAGCTGGGCTCAGGGCGGCTAACAATAATAAAATAGTACAACATTCTAAAATCATTTCATTATAAAATTAATTCCAATCAAATTTATGGCAACCATTAGGTTAAAGTTCTGTGAAGATTGCCAAAGGAGGAAGTCAGGCTGTGCCCTGACCAAAGGCCTGGTGGAACAGCTTGCAGGCCCTGCGGAAAGATGTCAAGTCTCGCAGGGCCCTAGTCTCTTGGCACAGAACGTTCCACCAGATCGGGGCCACGACTGAAAAAGCCCTGGCTCTGGTTGAGGCCAGCCTAACCTCCCTGTGGCCCGGGACCTCCAAGATGTTTTTGTTTGAAGACCGTAAGGTCCTCGGTAGGACATACCAGGAGAGGCAGTCCCGTAGGTACGAGGGTCCTAGGCCGTGAAGGGCTTTAAAGGTTAAAACCAGCACCTTAAACCTGATCCTGTACTCCACCAGGAGCCAGTGCAGCTGGTATAGCACCGGGTGAATGTGATCTCGCTGCGGCATTCTGCATCTGCTGGAGT
Organism: Podarcis siculus; assembly: GCA_034642415.1. NCBI lineage: Eukaryota > Metazoa > Chordata > Lepidosauria > Squamata > Lacertidae > Podarcis > Podarcis siculus. The sequence continues at coordinate 88,164,684 of JAXCMG010000003.1, read as the reverse complement.
TTCTGGGTCAGTCTCAAGGGCAGCCCCGCATAGAGCGAGTTACAATGATCCAGTCTGGAGGTGACAGTCACGTGGATCACAGTGGCTAGGTCAGGGCGAGAGAGGTAAGGAGCCAACTGCTTAGCTTGGCGGAGATGAAAAAATGCCGCCTTTGTTATAGCTGCAATCTGCGCCTCCATGGAAAGGGAGGTGTCGAAGATTACACCCAAACTCTTAACGGATGGTGCTCGCACTAATTGCACCCCCGCAAGAGATGGGAGTTGCCCCCCCAATCCCATATCGTCACCTCCAGACTGGATTATTGTAACTCGCTCTACGTGGGGCTGCCCTTGAGACTGACCCAGCCAAAAGCAGGTGGACAAGCAGGCAGAAAGGGACATCTGAGGGCCTAGGACAAGTGCTCCTCGTGGGGGACAGGAGACAGGGTTGGAAAGGAAGCCAGCAAGGCAAAACCACCGACTCCTGACAACACAAAGCAATGAAACAGTAGGAGAGGAGTGTTGACTCAGAAAGAGCCGTGTTTCCATGAGCCCAGGTTGCTCCGGGGGGAGCGGGACGGATGGGGTCTTATGACTTCAGAGAACGCATCTCTCCTGACTGCAACAGCAGCAGCTGACCTGCAAAAATGCAGCATGCCGTGACTTTCCGAGTGCTAACGGAAAATTATTTTTGTCTGCGTTTCCAGATTGGGGGAGGGAGGGGGGAACAGACGGTCACACAATTCCGCTTTCAAAACAACAGTTCACAGAAGGTTTGAAACTGGGGCTTTGGCGAGATTATATTACTCATAATATTTGTGCATTGCTTTTATCCCAAGTTCGCGTCCTGGTCCCATGAACAGCGCTCGGGATGGCAGGAAGCCACAGTGTGACTGTAGCAGCTGCCACAGGCTCCTGCAGAGAGTTCCCTTCTGATTGCTTTAGTCCTATCACTTGCCCATTTATTTGACTATTTTCCCCTGGCAGTGCCCAGCTTCATCTAGGGCTCTGAGCAAAAAAGGAAGTTGCTGTTCTTTGTTACTCCAAGTCCAAGGAAAAGGCTGGTGGCTGACAGCAGGAGGGCAAGTTTGCAGAGAAAAGGCAGGAAGGAGGCTCCCTGTAGGCAGCTGTAGCCGCTGCAAAACTGCTAGCTGTTACAGTCACTCAGAGGCTTCCTGCCACTTTCACAGGCCCCTGTGTCAACTGGGACTTAGGTGGAATCTACACACATATAAAAAAGGCTGTGAAAATGCTTTAAAAAAAAAAGTTTTGAAAAATACATTGAATTTTGCATAGCTCACTGTCGCCATCTTGTGCCACATTTGTGCATTGCACTTCACAACCCATTTAAAGCGTTTTATTTGCAGCTGTGTAGATGAGGCCTTAATACACAAAATACACGGTTCTGCTGACATCCAGCATAGCCGCGTGAGGAAGGTCACTCGTGTTTTCGTTTTAGAGGAGGAAAACAAAGCAAAGACAGTAAAGCTAAGCAAAGTTTTGCAAACAAAGGCCTATGAAACTGTAGAATGCAAACCTTTCCAATGCGCTTTCCTTCCACGGCTAAAGCTTTCATCTTGCTGAAGTAGTGGTAATATGTCACAACGTAGGTGATGATGGACTTTTCATCAGGGTGGTCAACACTGATATCTGTTAAGGTGTGGGAAGGGAGAGAGAGAAGGGGCAATAAACCAACAAGATGGTGTTACTGCAGCAGAGAATTGAGTTTCACGTGATTCCAAAACCATTTGCATCGTGCTGGCAACTTAGGCAAGGCCTGAGAATTCAGCTGGAACTAGAAGTTAACAGAAAAAGCTGCTGCAAGACTGTCTCCTCCCTCCCTGTAGCATCTCAAGGAATTTACCCTGCCTCCTGATGTCACAATCTGCTGTGTTTATTTACCATACAGAAATCCACTAAGTTACACGAACTCTCAAATGAGTCCCCCGCTTTGGCCACACCCACACCGTGCATTTAAAGTGGTACCGTACCACTTTAAGCAGTCACGGCTTCCCCCAAAGGATTCTGGGAGGTTGTTAAAGGTGCTGAGAGTTGTGAGGAGACCCCTATGCCCCTCACAGAGCTAAAGTTCTCAAGAGTTTCCTGTGGAGAGGGAATGATGGTTAAGCCACTCTGTGAATTGTAGCTCTAGGAGGGGAACAGGGATCCCCTAACGACTCCCTTAACAAACTACAGCTCCCAGAATGCTTTGGGGGAAAGCCATGGCTGTTTAAAGTGACACGATACCACTTTAAGGGTGGGTGTGGTTTTCGTGCCATTGGCTCCAGCTGGTGGGAGGCAGGGAAACACGGAGTGATTTCACAGCACAAACTAAGTTCTTGCAGGCATTACTGGGGATGGAGAGGAGATAAACCTGTCTGCTGCCGCTTTTTTTCTTCTTCTTCACTGTGTTTAGAATAACATCCTACTTCTGGCCTATGTCAAAGCTCTGGAGTTGAGGGTTTGAAACGAAGTCCAGATTTATTCCCCAAATGAAAATATATACAGAATCATTCACCCAGCCTGGAAGTTACTCACGATGGATGGTGTGATTTGCCTATGAAGGCAGAGGTGGGGAGCTTTTTAAGCCCAAGGGCCACATTTTTTCTGAGTAACCTTCTGAGAGCCACATGCCAGTGGTCGGCAGGAGCAGAGGGTGCAAGTGATCAGAAGAAATGGATTTTATAAATGGCACCTTTGTGCAGGAGGCTCCTTTCTGTGGATACTCAGGTGCCCCTCTCTATCCTCCATCCAAGAATGCAGGGGGAATTTTCAGAATTCAAGGGCATACTCCAGCAAGGCAAAAACACCGGAGGAGGATGTGAATCAGGGCTAGGGAGGGGTGTCCTTGGGGAGGGTGTGTGGCTGGGGGAGAGTCCTGAGGGCCAGGGAGAGATCCCTGGAGGGCCATGTTTGGATCCGGGCCAGAGCTTCCCCGTCCCTGCTACACAGACGTACATATTTTGTGTAGGCCTTACGCTACAGCAACGAAATAAGAACCAGGTCGCAGAACCCTGTACATATTTGCTGAGAGATGCTGGCCTCACTGTTTGACAACTAGAAGACATCTGAAGGCAGCCCTGTTTAGGGAAGCTTTTAAGTTTTAATAGATTATTGTACAGTGGTACCTCGCAAGACGAATGCCTCGCAAGACGAATGCCTCGCAAGACGAAAAACTCGTAAGACGAAAGAGATTTCCGTTTTTTGAGTCGCTTCGCAAGATGAAGTTCCCTATGGGCTTGCTTCGCAAGACGAAAACGTCTTGCGAGTTCTTGCGAATTTGTTTCCTTTTTCTTAAAGCCGCTAAGTACCGTTAATAGCCGTGCTTCGCAAGACGATAAATCCGCAAGACGAAGAAACTCGCAGAATGAATTAATTTCGTCTTGCGAGGAACCACCGTATTTTAATATTCTGTTGGAAGCCGCCCAGAGTGGCTGGGGAAACCTAGCCAGATGGGCGGAGTATAAATAAATTATTATTATTATTATTATTATTATTATTATTATTATTATTATTATTATTATTATTACTAGGTGACTTGGTTGACTCATCTGCAGAATGTGTTTGCAATCTGTGCCTGACCTATTGCCACACTTGCTGCAGGGAACGTTGCACCCTTCTTTCTTGGATGGAGGATAGAGAGGGGCACCTGATTATCCACAGAAAGGAGCCTCCTGCACAAAGGTGTCATTTATAAAATCCACTTCTCCTCCTCACTTCTGCCCTCTGCTCCTGCCGACCACTGGCATGTGGCTCTCAGAAGGTTACTTAGAAAGGAATGCATTGCATCTTGCTCCAGCGACCCTTTCCCAACATCTTCCTTCAGGAGTCAACAAGTAGCGAGAAGAGGCTCCGGGAGGAAGGGGGCGTTGAGGGCAGGGGAGAATACGGAACACACTGCTGCATCAGTGGCAAGCCATTCTTACCTTCCGGGTCCAGGAGTTTAGTAAGGCCAAGGTGCTGCTCTGCCAGGTTAAAAGCGTTCTGCAGATTGTAGTGTGCATTCGATTTCTTCAGCTTATCAAAATCAATTAGGTCGGGCCTAAGCAAGGAACAGGAGAACGCCAATCACTTTGGGCCATTTCCCATAAAGTGAACTAACTGAGTCAGAACTATGAACGACAGAAGCAGAAAGACCAGGAGTCAAGTCTCCTAGAAAGGTTGGTCACAGCTGCACATGATGTGCAGTCGCTAGTGGGAGGCAGTGCTTATGTGACCTCCCATCAGCGGTGTTGATGTAATTCTGCCATCCGCTACTGTGCACAGTTGCCAACTTTTCATAGACAAACTCATCTGTGCTGCACGGTCCTTGGGGCAGTGAAGCGCTGCCCCAAACAGCATGTGGGTTGAGGAGAACCTGATGCTGGGAACCGGGAGGGGAGGGAGAGATGGAAAAGAATGGCAGGCGAAAGACGGAGACATGAACATGTGCAGCAGGCGAAGAGGCATTGGGGAGGGAGCATGCACCAGGAGTAAGGTAAGGGTAAGGGGACTCCTGACCATTAGGTCCAGTTGTGGCCGACTCTGGGGTTGCAGCACTCATCTCGCTTTATTGGCCAAGGGAGCTGGCGTACAGCTTCTGGGTCATGCAGCTAGCATGACTAAGCCGCTTCTGGCAAACCAGAGCAGCGCACGGAAATGCCGTATACCTTCCCGCCGGAGCGGTACCTATTTATCTACTTGCACTTTGACGTGCTTTCGAACTGCTAGGTTGGCAGGAGCAGGGACCGAGCAATGGGAGCTCACCCTGTCGCGGGGATTCGAACTGCCGACCTTCCGATCGGCAAGCCCTAGGTTCTGTGGTTTAACCCACAGCGCCACCTGCATCCTGCACCAGGAGTAAGTGTGGTCAAATAACAACGAGGGGCAGAGATTCCCCTTAGCTGGAAGGGAAAAGGTTGTGTATACAGTGGACGCTCAGGTTGCGAACATGATCTGCAGTTGCGATTCGGCGCTTCTGTGCATGTGCAAAGTGCGATTTAGCTCTTCTGCGCATGCACGACTGCCAAAACCCGGAAGTAACCCATTCCGGTACTTCTGGGTTTCGGAGGTCTGTAACCCCAAAAAATGCAACCTGAAGCGTCTGTAACCTGAGGTATGACTGTACAAGAAAAGCCCCCCCCCCCAGCCAATGATTGGCTACAGGTTTCTAGTTTCTAAATAGAGGAGAGGATTTCAAGAGGGTGTGTATGAGGGATGGTAAGGAACCTTGCAGAGAGCAAGGCGGGTTCTTCCTCGTCTCCCAGGCAACTGCTTCCCCACTGCTGAAGAGGCAATCCACTCTTCCATCAGAAGAGCGGCTTGTGTTTTCAGCAGAGGAAGCTGCTACCGCATGCAATAACCAACGAAGCCCCAGTTGTCAGCACCATTCTCTCTGAGCAGGGCGCACATTACTTCTGTAAATACTAATGCAACGTGCTACAAGGTCAGTTCCAGAGCAAGGCGAGCAAAATTCAGGTCTCTGCCTCAAGGAGCTTACACTGCAATTTCAGGCAGACAGCAGAGAGAGAGAGAAGGAAGGGTAAAAAAGGGATAAACCCTGAGCCAGTGCAGGATATACTGTATTTTTGGCTCTATAGGATACACCCGACCATAGGACGCACCTTGTTTTAGAGGGGGAGAACAAGAAAAAAAAGTATCTCCCCCTCTCTGCTCAGCGCCCCTTCAGCGAAGCGGCAGGAGAAACAGAGTCCCTTCCATTTCTCCTCCCACTTGGCGGAAGAGGTGCTGCGCAGCTCTCCCTCTCTGCTGAAGTCGGGAGAGTCTTACTCTCCCGGCTTCAGCAAAAGGAACCCGAAGCTATCCCTGAAGCCTTCGGAGCACAGCGCGAGTTCCCGCTGCGCTCTGGAGGCTTCAGGTTCCTTTCGCTGAAGCCGGGAGAGCCAGACTCTCCTGGCTTCAGCGAAAGCAACGCAAAGCCTCCGGAGTGCGGAGGGAGCGCTCCCTCTGCGCTTCAGAGGCTTCGCATTGCTATCGCTAAAGCCAAGGAGCCTGCATTCGCTCCGTAGGACGCACACACACATTTCCCCTTAATTTTTGGAGGGGAAAAAGTGTGTCCTATAGAGCGAAAAATACGGTACTTAGAAATCAATCCAATGTATGCTTCGCTGGGAGTAAGCCCCACTGAACGCAGTAGGATTTGCCTCCTTGTCTACATGCATAGGATTGGTCCGTTGCGGCAACAAAGGGAGTAGAAGCGAAGTCTTTTGCAGAGAGAAAAAGAGGTGGTGCGAGGCAGCTGTTCTGGAAGAGGGGAGCCAGCACTGCGGCTACGCCATGGGTTGCGATTCTGCATCCGCTGGTCCAGAGCTTAAAAACGTCATCACCGTCTCCGACAAGTGCCCACCTGTGTTTATGGATTAGCGCGTTGAAAGCCATGCCGTCCCTCCAGCTGGTGGTGAAGTTGTGAATGTTGACGTTGGGATAGCTGGCACAACCAAAGAACCAAAGATGGAAGGGTGGGGGAGAGAAACAAAACAAAGAAAACTCCATCAGTATAGGATTAAGGCTCAGAGATATGAATAATGAGAGGCGTCGAGTTAGCCGGAAAAAAGGTTGCGCTCAAGCAGCCTTCGGGTTACCATTTTGAAGTGGAACTGCAGAAGGCAAAATGGGAAACGCCCTCCTGGAGAACTCACTGGCAATTCCTCTTTTTAAAAACAGATGCGGAGGTTTCAGATATGGAATAGATAAAGGACTTACTGACGCCTGGGAGAACAGAACTATTACTAAGATGGGAAATCCTGAGGCCTCAATTGGATAGCCTTGCCTATTATTCCGCTGCCCAGTCATTTGATCCTTGGGAGAGATGCTCTAACAGCACTGTATGTTCCCAAGGTTCATCTCGCATCTGTAAACCCGATCAATGGCTACTGATCATAATGGATGATGGCCATTGCTCTGCCTCTGTGGTTGGAAGCATCAATGTTTCCGAATACCAGTTGCTGGAAAGCACAGGAGGGGAGAGGGCTTGTGTTCAAATCCTGCTTGGGGGTTCCTCACAGGCACCTGGTTGGCCACTGTAAGAACAGGATGCTGGACTAGGTGGGCCATTGGCCTCATCCAGCACAGCTCTACGTTCCTATCCTAGTGTGCGGTCACAGTTTATACAGACGGAATTGTTTTTAAATGTTTGCGTTGTTTTTATATGCGGAATTGCGTTTACACTGGTTTTTATTGTTGTAGCGGTTTTGTTTGTTTTGTAATTGTAAGCTTTATTGTAACGACCCACCCTGGGACCTTGCGGTGAAGAATGCGTAAGAGATCAAATAAAATAAATGCATTTTTAAAAATAAAATAAAAAGACTGGGACATTTAGTGTGAACTTTTGAAATCTGCTTCCCATAAAAATCAGGTAGGTAGCTTTCTAATGTTCTCCGTAACCTTTTTTTTTTTGCTACCCATGGCAGCCATCTTGTGGTGGCACCCACAGGGTTTTCTTAAAAGATCAAGATAGGAGTAGTGGCACCTCATTTTAATCCCTGAAAAACTGCCTCCCGGGTGCTAAGATCGAAGGTGGATGCCCTCTTGGTTATTACCAAGTGTGGTGTAGTGTGGTGTAGTGGTTAAGAGCGGTAGACTCATAATCTGGTGAACCAGGTTCGCGTCTCCGCTCCTCCACATGCAGCTGCTGGGTGACCTTGGGCCAGTCACACTTCTCTGAAGTCTCTCAGCCCCACTCACCTCACAGAGTGTTTGTTGTGGGAGAGGAAGGGAAAGGAGAATGTTAGCCGCTTTGAGACTCCTTAAAGGGAGTGAAAGGCGGGATATCAAATCCAAACTCTTCTCTTCTTCTTCTTCTTCTTCTTACACCACCTTCAGAAGCTCAGTGAGTGGAGGCCTGGGAGGGGGCATTCTCTGTGGTGGCCCCTAAGTTGTGGAACTTTCTTCCCATGGGGATGAATCCAGCACCCTCATTCAGCAAATACTGAAGAGACGCCCTGACCTTTGACACTTGAGATGTATATTGTTACGGCCCACTTTATTTCTGTAATTTAAAATTGTTTCCAGCGGTTTTTAATATTGTGCAATGTTGTGTTTTAATGTTAACATTTTGTTTTAATAGCCGAAACCTTAGGGTGAAGGGCGGATATTAAATTATAATAATCATAATTTTCTTTACCAAAAAAATAAATAAATCCCTGCAGGTACTTCCAAAATTATCATTGGGGGCTTGCGTAACACTCACCCGTCTACCCAGGCAACCCCTGTGGCTATTATGATGTCTTATAAATATGACCTACTGGATCTGTGATGCATTTTGCACTAGTTTAACAAATGTAATTTTTGCTGTTGAGTTTTATGAGGTTCACCCCCGTGGCATTTCATCTCCTTCGTGCTGGAGGGGTAGACATCTTTGCAAACAAATAAATAAAAATTAAAAAGCACGGGGTTGCCGCAGGTGGCAGGGGAGAGGCGGGGAAGGCGTCTGTCAAGGAAATGGAGCCGTTTTGGCGACCGAATGGCAGGCTAGGATACAAGCAGGGGGTGGGAACCAGGCCTCAAAACCTGCGGCAAGACTTGGGCAGCCCAGCAGGTTGACCGATCCATGCCAAAACTAGGAAGCAAGGAGATGGGGAGGTGGTTCTCAAACGGGGATAGAGAACCCTTTGCAGCCCAAAGGCCACATTTATATCTGGACAAATTTCTGAGGGGGACGTGTGACAGAGGAGGCTGGGGCTGACGGCATTATTAAGGGCAAATTGGGGTGCACATGTCCTGGTTTTTCTACCAGGTCTGGGCTTCAGTGTCAAGGTTTGAAAATGGAAGTGGATCCACCAGGTTACATTCTCCACCACAGAGGACTGTGGGAAGCTGCCTTAAACTGGGCCCAGTCTATGAATCAGTCAATAACGCATGTCGGAGATTCAGACAGGGTCCACCAATCCCCACCTGAAGATGGCAGGGACTGAACCTGCCTGGGGCATTTTGCATGCAAAGCATGTGGTCTGCCACAGAGCGACAGCCCCGGAGGCTTCTGGGAAGGCAGCCATTTTAAACGCACAACTTCTGTAAAGCATTCGGCCCCTAAGTTCCGTATCTTAGTGCCAGCGCTCTTAAGTGTTGTTCTCAGCCACTGTATTCACAAAAACGACCTCTGTTGGCCCATATCGTCTGCAGGACAGCACAAGTTATGACGCTGCCCTGGAGAAGAAAGTCTTGCTCCCTGCTCTGCCTTAAGGGAAGCTGTTCATTAACTCGGGACACTGCACTTAAGGAGAGACCGAGGCCTGTGTGTTTTAAATGCACTGCAGCCTCCCCCAGCCTGGTGACCTCTGGATGCTCCGGACTACAACTCCCATCAACCCCTGCCAGCTGATGGGATTTGTAGTCTTAAACACTCAGAGAGCAAGAGATTTGAGAGAGGTTCCCCCAGCATTGTCTAGAGGACTACTGGGTCAAAACTCACCCGGCTGTCTTCATCTGGCACCATAGTAGCAGTGCATCTTTCGCAGACTTCTTCTCTTTGTTGTCTTCTGTTTCAACACTGATGTCTTGGATCTGCAATGCAACACATGGATCCGCAAGTCAATTTTCCCCCAGCCCATTTATTTCAAACTTTCTGAGAGAACACTGTTGCCAAAGCAACTGCAGAGTAGGAGACTATAGGAACACACACACACACACACAGGTTGAAGAAACGTGCTAAGAGGAAGGCATGCTTGGCAAATCCACACCGTGATCAGCTCCTGCCCAGAAACCTATGTCCCCATTGTGGAAGGACGTGTGGATCCAGAATTGGCCTCCCCAGTCACTTACGGACTCATTGTTAAAACCGTGTTTATGGAAGGCAATCTTACTCGGCTACGAGTGATCGCCAAAGAAGAAGAAGGCAGCAAGTGTGCACCGGATTCCAAAACAATCTGAAAGTTTCCTCCCCTATATACGTACAAAATAATATCGTGAACAGAGCTGGCTACTTCCACTTTTAAAGGAGCATGCTTCACAAAGCATGAAAATGACCCAGCCCAGATAAAGTACACAAGCCCCACAGATTTCTAAGTGCGGAACTTTGGTTTCTGCCTATAAAATCCAGCAGGTTCAGCTCCCTCGTAAATCTTTCTGAACTGTAGCCTTGGCTCCGTAGGAAATCGCGGCCCTGATCTGCATAATGACGTAACAAAGTGCTGAGAAGGAATGCCCCGTGGGGAGAGGTTGAGGGAAATTCTCTCTGAAGGGGAAGAGGCAGAAATAAACTGGATTCCCCAAAGTAGCTTGCTTTGGTGGGATGGGACCGCTAATCCTGGTTTCCTGGCAGGTGGGTCACTGTTCCTTACCAGGAGGGAGATGGGGGGTGGAGGTTGGTGCCCCAAAAACAGACCAGCAGGAGCAGCCCACCTGCCAGAACACTAGCATGGTGGTTTCATCCCACCCAGAGACCCCCTACCACAAAATATGTTAAAGGTAAAGGTAAAGGTACCCCTGCCCGTATGGGCCAGTCTTGACAGACTCTGGGGTTGGTGCGCCCATCTCACTCAAGAGGCCAGGGGCCAGCGCTGTCCGAAGACACTTCCGGGTCACATGGCCAGTGTGACAAAGCTGCATCTGGTGAGCCAGCGCAGCACACGGAAACGCCGTTTACCTTCCCGCCAGTAAGCGGTCCCTATTTATCTACTTGCACCCGGGGGTGCTTTCGAACTGCTAGGTTGGCAGGCGCTGGGACCGAGCAACGGGAGCGCACCCCGCCGCGGGGCTTCGAACCGCCGACCTTTCGATCGGCAAGCCCTAGGCGCTGAGGCTTTTACCCACAGCGCCACCCGTGTCCCTTCAAAATATGTTGCTGTGGCACAAAATGCTGAACGTTTATCACGGGGCTACACCTTTGTCTTTTTCCTTAATTAATTACAGGTGTTTGTGTGGGGTGTTGGTCTTACTGGAAATACATTATTATTTCAGATTATTTATGTATCTCCCTTTGCACAAGCCACAGGACAGTTTATAACAGTGTTTCCCCAAGTTAGATGGTATCAGACCTGAAGGTGGGGGTGGGGATTACTGGGAGGGGGCACTAAGAGGCAAGCCTTGGTTGTTGGGAGATGTAAATGGTTACCAGGCTTTGACTAGCTCGTATCACTGCAACAAGCTCCTCAATTTTGTTGAATTGATTAAACTAAATAGCTTCAACTGGATTTTGAATAAATGCGCCATTTGAAATTTTATTGCCTACTTTTGTAGGTCACGCAAACTGCTATTCTGAATCATGCTTTTTATAGGGTAGGGGGCACTCTGGGTGGGTTTATGGAAGCAAGGGGACAGCAGCCCCCCAAAAGTTTGGGAAGCACTGGTTTTCAACCAGGCAAAATTCAGTAAAATCCTTAAAATAAAACAGTCCTTAAAAATGCATAAGAAACCAAAGAAAAATAACTATTAATAGAAGCAGAAGCAGCAACCAGTGCACAGGAAGGCTTCACCCTCCGCTATCAGAATGGGAATTTCCCAAGCTTTCAGTGCGGCTAGGAGTATTTTAGGGGGAAAGTTCCTATCATTGCCAGTGAGAACTTTCTCGCCATGGTTCCCAGGCATGCAAAGGTGTGTGGGGTGATTTTAATTTCGTTCCGCAGCTTAGGAATGAAGAAATCTTCCTCCCCTTCCTATTCGAAGTAAGAACCAGCCCCAGCCTGTATAACTAATTATAAACAAAATGCACCATGCATCCCGGGCAACCCTAAAGTGATTCCGCTAAGGCTGATGATCTGGGAAGCCGGGAATGATGAGCGTGACTTGCAGGGAAACGCAAGGTCCGAAGGTGATCTCAGATTTACCTGGAACCTCAAGATAATAGTCCAAATAAGGCCGAGGGTTAGTCTGTGGTTCCCGTCCACGATATCGTGGGACCCCATGTTTTCGAGATGCACCCGCTGCTCTTTCAGGAACTGGAGGGCTTTGTCGACGTTCTCCAAGCAGTGAATGCGCATCCTTCCCTTTGTTGGCTTGGGCTGCAAGAAGAACATTCAGAAGAAAAAGAAAGCAGGGAAACGAAACGTCAGTGCAAAGGTGGTCAATCAAGGGTGCATGAATCCAAGCAGCCAACTCATTTTCAGTTCTGTGGCTGGTAAGAAGAAGAAGAGTTTGGATTTGATATCCCGCCTTTCACTCCCTTTAAGGAGTCTCAAAGCGGCTGACATTCTCCTTTCCCTTCCTCCCCCACAACAAACACTCTGTGAGGTGAGTGGGGCTGGGAGACTTCAGAGAAGTGTGACTGGCCCAAGGTCACCCAGCAGCTGCATGTGGAGGAGCGGAGGCGCGAACCCGGTTCACCAGATTACAAGTCTACCGCTCTTAACCACTACACCACACTGGCTCTCCCAAGAAACTCCTGCACATGCAAGGCTTTCCCACCCATTTTAATGGACAGTTCTGCATGCGGACAAGGATCCCGGTTGTCAGACAGCCCCCCTCCAATGAAGTGCATGGGAAGCCCTTGATGGTTAATTTCTGACCCTGCAAGGAACAGATGCATGGTGGCAATGCCAATCAATTTCAATGGGTCTACTCAGAGTATGAATGATGCAGCCCGCTGTATCCTGCTTCCGATGAATTTGCTGTAATATGAGTGACTACGAAGCAAAGGCAGCCAAAGCTAACAAGGGTGATTATCTCCCAGCATAATAATAAATAAAACCTTCGTTCTTTTGAGCTCTTCGTCCACCACTAGGAACTGTCTCCACTCGTAGTCCCCGCATGAATGGAGGGATAATTTTGGATAAGTTATCCAAAATACCTCAGGAAGTTGCCAAAGGAATGCTCATTCAGAGACTCCTCGGGCTTTATCATGGAGCTGGAGAATAAATACTTGTCTTTGTAGCAGGGAGATTTTGCTTGGCGCAGAGAGAACTGGTGTGAAACAGCTTGGCTGACTGGTTTTTATTTTATTTTTCTGGTCAAAAGGCTAAGGAGTAAACCCGACACAAATCCGGACTGGAGTCCCTAAGGCGGTTGGATGGCGCCTTGAACACTTTCTCCTGGCAACTCCTGTAGCCAAGCTGGTGCCAAATGTATTGCTTTCCTTTCTTTTGGACCCCATCAGCGAGGCTGACTTGTCAACTGGGCAGCCCAGGGCCTCCATACACACTGCCCAAGCTTTCACCCCAGGGAGGTCACTTCAGAGCTGCTAACACAGCCATTTAACTTCACCCCTGCAGGCGTACTCCATTGTTTCTTGAGGCAGATAGATGCCGACGATGACGACAACTAAAGGGAGGACAGCAGGACCTATGAAGTTGGTAGAAGAGATCTGAACTCAGATCCTGCTGGCCCAATGCAATGTGCTATCCACTGCCCTCATGCAAGCCAGAGGCTGCAAATCAGAAGGCAGGGGAAAGGGGACTTTACCACCTGCCTTGAACTTCGGATTGCTCTCTTTAGTTCTCACAAGGGCTGGGCGATAGCTGGTTTCCCACTTTGCAATATATCACCAGCTAAACATTGCAATATACCAATATATCACCATGCCTGAAATAACGATGGAGCTACTGGATTCACTGTTTTCCCTGCATCATGATTTTTGCCAGCGCCCGCTCTTGCAATTTGCTTCCTCCTGTGGGAGGCAAGGGAGACCTAAGTCGGCCAAGTTAAGGGGGCTGCAGAAATCAAGAGAAGCACTGGTTTTTCCCACATTGTGATTTTTGCAAAACACACACGTCATGATTCGCAATAACTTGCCAGGTACAAAATTATGAAACCGATATCATAATTCAAACGGGTTTTGGGTGATATATTGATATATCGCCCAGCCCGAGTTCTCGCTACGCAAACATTCCTGCAAAAAAATAAATAAATCACACTTTGCAGCCGGAATAATTGGTCAAGTGAACCAAGAACATGTGCAAGTTTTTACCAGGTATCAAGCTGGATACAGTATTTGATGATGCAATCTTGAAGGCAGGCCCCTGGCAACAAATTACGTTCCAGTATGCGGAGAGCTAGAAGAAGAGTTTGGATTTGATATCCCGCTTTATCAGCACCCGAAGGAGTCTCAAAGCAGCTCACATTCTCCTTTCCCTTCCTCCCCCACAACAAACACTCTATGAGGTGAGTGGGGCTGAGAGACTTCAGAGAAGTGCGACTGGTCCAAGGTCACCCAGCAGCTGCATGTGGAGGAGCGGGGAAGCGAACCCAGTTCACCAGATTACAAGTCTACCGCTCTTAACCACTACACCACACTGGCTTTTGGTGGTCCCTCTTAAAGGCTTCCGGTTCTGCAAAATTTGCAGCACCCACTCTCCACAGGTGCACACATACCTAGACAAAGACTTTGTTCCCTGGCTTGCCTGAAGTTGGGTTTTAAAATACAGCGTGTACATGATGCTAGTTAAATTTAACTGGAACACCCCCATTCTTGTGTCCCTGTACTCGCATTCCTTGCAGTGGTGGGAAAGTGCTAAACAAGCAAATAAAGCTCTGGCTGCTCACAGTAATGAGAACTGGGAGGACTCCAGGAAATGCTGGCTGCCAACATGCAAACCTCTTTTTAAAAAAGGCCTGGTCAGACTCACAGCCACGGCTGATTGAGTAGGCTCTGTGAGAAGCGAACTTAACAACTTCTTTTGGGATCCTATATATATATATGAGCAAGATGGATGTTAGGAAGGAGAAATTCGTTCCAGCTCTCTCCCACGAAGGAACAAGAAAAGGAGGCACATAATCCGGCGGGGTGGTGAGAGCGAAACGTTGGAGACAAGCTGCAAATTGGGCAGAAACCACATTTAAAAAGCATCTGTCAAGTTGCAACATTAAAGGGCTCTGTGTGCAGCTCCTAAAGAGGGGAAAAAAGAAAAATGGGGAGGGGGGGTGAGTCAGCGAGCTAACTGCCTCCGGAACAATTGCAATTTACTACATTGAAGTTAATTGGAATTCGTGGGATTGCTTTGTGAGGAACAGCAGAGCTACAATGCTTCCCAGAATTCATCTAGTATAATGAGTCAGGATTCTCCGTAATGATACGATATTAGCAACATGCCCCCCTCCTGATGCAGATCATAGAGACCAAAGATGAGGAACCTGAGGACCAGGGGCTGAATGTGGCCCCCAGGCCTCTCTATATGGCCCTTGGGGCCCTCTCCAGAAGCCACACTAATTGCTAGCCCTGCCTTGCACCAGGAAGCTTTTGCTAGTTGAAAAAGTGTCCCTAAACTCTGATAATGCCTTTTGCCTATCAGGACGGAAGGCAGAGAGGGGTGAGCAATTGTATGTGCAAACAAGCCTAGGGGACAAAGGTAACATTTGCAGCTGCTGCTGGGCCTATTTTTGCCTCTGGCCCCACACACCATTAGCATGTAGGCCTTAGCAGCTTGCCCAGAAGGGAGTGTGTCCCTTGGAGCTCTGGCCCAAGAAACAGCTTTTCTGTTCCCACTTCCTTTTCTTGACTTGCCCATCAGGCCAAGCATTCAAGTCTGCCAGAATACATCACCAAGATATATTCTGCCTGGGTTCCTGCAATGAACCCCAGGGGAGGCATAACATTAAAACACGTTGTTTTCTGGGGTGGGGGGAAGACTCTGGAGTCCGCTGGCAGTCCCAAAATGCCACGACTGTTATGTACTGAAGTTCTCAACCTGGGCCAGCAGGAGATACTGTAGATAGTTTTCACTCAGGTCCACATATGCAAATAAGGGATTGAAAGTGACGTTCAGTGATTGGATAGTTACAGAAAATGGTTACTGTTGCGTTCTAGTGAAGCTCTATACAGTGGTACCTCGGTTTACATACGCTTCAGGTTACATACGCTTCAGGTTACAGACTCCGCTAACCCAGAAATAGTGCTTCAGGTTAAGAAGTTTGCTTCAGGATGAGAACAGAAATCGTGCTCCGGCGGCGCGGCAGCAGCAGCAGCAGGAGGCCCCATTAGCTAAAGTGGTGCTTCAGGTTAAGAACAGCTTCAAGTTAAGTACGAACCTCCAGAACGAATTAAGTACTTAACCCGAGGTACCACTGTATAAGCAGGCTGGCTGAACCCTTCAGTTCAGTTCTCTTCTGGCCTATGAATAAACAAGAGCTGTTTGAAGAATCGCTGTGTCGTCTGATATGTTCACCCACAACTTAACAACAATCCCACTTATGGCAGGGGCTTCTATGAAGAGCTACATTCCATTAATGGCAATGTGTCAGGGAATGCATGGCAATCGTGGGCGGAGCAGGAGCCAGCAGTGGGTGGAGCCAGAGCCATAAGTAGGTGGAGCCAAGGCCAAAAGTGGGTGGAGACAACTGCCCCTGCTGCAACACTCCTTCTTTCCCTTTCTCTTCCTACCCACCTGGTGGGAGGAGGCAAGACAGGCTGCTCTTGCAAGATGCCCAAACTGATCAAATGGCAGATGGCTGCTCTATTGCTGCATCGTTTTTTGGCCCCCTTCCTCCAGTTCCTCCCCCACCTTGACCTCTTTCCCACGGGGCTCCCATCTGCATGTGAAATTGAGCCAAGGGATTCAAGGAAGTAGACCCAAAACTGAAGGGGTTCATTACCTTCCCACCTATGGCGCTACGAGAACGGGTTTTGCGGCATTTTGAAGGCGCTCCTGCACTCAGTAGGGTTCTCCTATCTCAGAGTCTGGCTCAAAGCTGCAGGGTTTTCTTCTCCTTTTTGGGTTCTCCGGGGAAGATGTCAACTAAGGGTGTTAAGTTGTGGGTGAACAAATCAGAAGACACAGCGATTCTTCAAACAACTCTTGTTTATTCACAGGCCAGAACAGAACTGAACTGAAGGGTTCAGTCAGCCTGCTTATATAGAGCTCCAGTACAACGTAACTGTAACAATTTTTAAAAACTATCCAATCACTGAACATCACTTTCGATCCCTTATTTGCATGACTATCTACAGTATCCCCCTGCTGGCCCAGGGTGAGAACTTCAGTACATAACAAAGGGCACGGGGCCAGGGCCAAGGCAGAAGGCTTGAGGACATCTGATACGTGTTATTCCCATTAAGCACCAGGCTCTGCCCTCCCCACATCCTGACAGGTAAAGATTTGCTACTAGGGTCTCCTGCCTTCCTCCACCAGGTCCCACCTCCAACTCCCAGTCTCTTCCTGCTTTCAGAAGGCCAAGCAACCCCCCAGCCAATGTGGCCTTGGGACGCTGCCCTCTCAGCCATGACTTTAATGCAACATCTCTTTTGCTTTCCGTTCCGTCAATTTAAGCGACTCACTGAAACAGCTGCGGCAAAAACCAGAAGTTTATACAGCTGTATTATGTATCTCAGGGAAACATGTGGCATAAACATTAATATTTTGCTACGGTCACCCCTTTCTGACCCCTGTGACTCTGATGTAAAAAGTTTCACTTCATCTTGCTGCAACTCACTGAAATTCTTCATTCTGGGAGCATAACAGCAAGAATCTCATCTGTTTTGATCTGGAGGGGGGGGAGGTTTATTGGTTTGTGGGGGTTCCCCCCCGGTGTTTGTTCTTGCTTTTTATTATGAATTTTGTGTCTTTATCTTGTATTTTGATGTTGTGAACCACCCTGAGTTCTGCAGATGAAGGATGGAAATGCAAATTAATTAATTTCTGGGATCTACTAGGAAGCTTAAGCTTCAGGGACCCTAATCCCTGAGGGGCCACAGAAGCAACTTTAGTCCACAAAAAATGGGTCACACAACTCAAATTGATTTTTTGTGTTATATATATATATCAACAATCACAAAGATTGGGGTTCAGCAGCACAGATGTTGTGCAGGTTTGCCAATCTGTCATGGAACAATCCCACTGAAGAAGGTAAGAGGGGTTACCCAGACCTCATTGCTGGTTGGGAAGGAGACCCCCTAATAGTTCAGAACCACTGAAGGCGGTGAAGGACCTGTGTGAGTGCCTGGAGACGGTTGGAGGATGGATGGCGGCTAATGGATTGAGATTGAATCCTGACAAGACAGAAGTACTGTTTTTGGGGGACAGGGGGCGGGCAGGTGTGGAAGACTCCCTGGTCCTGAATGGGGTAACTGTGCCCCTGAAGGACCAGGTGCGCAGCCTGGGAGTCATTTTGGACTCACAGCTGTCCATGGAGGCACAGGTCAATTCTGTGTCCAGGGCAGCTGTTTACAAGCTCCATCTGCTACGCAGGCTGAGACCCTACCTGCCCACAGACTGTCTCGCCAGAGTGGTGCATGCTCTGGTTATCTCCCGCTTGGACTACTGCAATGTGCTTTATGTGGGGCTACCTTTGAAGGTGACCCGGAAACTACAACTAATCCAGAATGCGGCAGCTAGACTGGTGACTGGGAACAGCCACTGAGACCACATAACACTGGTCCTGAAAGACCTGCATTGGCTCTCAGTACGTTTCCGAGCACAATTCAAAGTGTTGGGGCTGACCTTTAAAGCCCTAAACGGCCTCGGTCCAGTATACCTGAAGGAGTGTCTCTACCCCCATCGTTTAGCCCGGACACTGAAGTCCAGTGCCGATTTCTGGTGGTTCCCTCAATGCAAGAAGCCAAGTTAGAGGGAACCAGACAGAGGGCCTTCTCGGTAGTGGCACCCGCCCTGTGGAACACCCTCCCACCAGATGTCAAAGAGAAAAACAACTACCAGACTTCTAGACGGCATCTGAAGGCAGCTCTGTTTAGGGAAGCTTTTAATGTTTAATAAGACTATTGTATTTTAATATTCTTTTGGAAGCCACCCAGAGTGGATGGGGAAACCCAGCCAGATGGGTGGGGTATAAATAAAAAATATAATATTATTATTATTCAAGCTTCAGGGCTCCCAAAATGTAGGTCCCCCCTGACCCAGACCACTACACAGCTAGCTGCTCATGGGAAGCTCTCTTGCAAGATGCAGTCTGCCAGCAAGAACATGACCCAGGCTAGTTATTTTTCAGCTGGTATGGAAAGTAACTGCTGAGAAAACAAGGTTTAATTATCACTGTCGGAACAGAACTGGTGGTAATTAAGATCTGCAGGTCAGAGAGCTCCTTATCCTGTTGCTGATCAGCTGGTTTGTGGAAAGAGGGAATATTGATTTTGCTCCTCCAGAATCGCATTTGCTACCACTGGTAATAACTGTTTTTCTTTTCTCTTTTTCTTACACACCAACAAAATACAAAAAACCTGTACATTTACATCATTTGTTACAAAGATATAAAATTAACAAGAACAACAACTCATGTATTTTGAAAATAAGTCTTCTTAAAGTACATCAAACTTCCCATCGTCTCCATTACCACTGGTAATAACTGTTTTTCAGCAATGTTGCACGCCAGTGGCTTTCTTTTTTAAAAAAACAACAACACAGGACTATAAATGAGTAACTTCATAATGTTGCTCAGTGATTAACTGTGCACCCCTAGCCGTATATATTTTCCACCCGAAAAATCAGAGAAACAATATTTTTCGGAGGACTTCAAAATATTTTCATCAAGTTAACTAGGAGCCCTAATCTTCCGCTCCAACTTTCTGGCAAATAGTGGAGACCTGTGGAAGTGAATGTAGTTAGAATTGAACCCAAAAGGTACTTAGAAGCAAAGGA
Organism: Podarcis siculus; assembly: GCA_034642415.1. Lineage (NCBI taxonomy): Eukaryota > Metazoa > Chordata > Lepidosauria > Squamata > Lacertidae > Podarcis > Podarcis siculus. Next base: position 88,145,252 of record JAXCMG010000003.1, on the reverse strand, counting down.
AGAGGAAATTTCTTGTTTTGTCTGTTTGTGCTTCAACCTATAGAACTGGAGCAAGTAAGAACGATTTCACAATGGACGCCATTCATACTTGGAACATCTTTCCTCAACCTGATGTCCTCCAGATACTGTGGACTACAGCTCCCATAATCCCGGACAATTGGCCAAGGTGGCTGGGGCTGATGGTCCTTGCAGTGCAAAACATTTGCAGGACATGAGATTGGGGGAAGCAGACATAGAATCACCCTATGCAACAGAGGATAGGGTTCCTATACTTTAATAGGCAGGTAGAGTGAATTTTGGTAAGTACTGTATTTTTCACTGCATAAGACGCACCAGACCATAAGAAGCATCTAGTTTTTGGAGGAGGAAAACAAGAAAAAAAATATTCTGAATCTCAGAAGCCAGAACAGCAAGAGGAATCACTGAACGGCGATCCCTCTTACTGTTCTGGCTTCTGGGATAGCTGCACAGCCTGCATTCGCTCCATAATACGCACACACATTTCCCCTTACTTTTTAGGAGGGAAAAAGTGAGTCTTATAGAGCAAAAAATACGGTACTGAGTATCACTTGCAGTGCTAAGATGGAACACACAAGGGTTCGTTGGAAACTGTTGAGAGTTTCTTCACTAGATCAGTCACAACGGGCAGGTTTCCCTGCAGAGCAACAGGTAGTCACAGGCGAGCACCGGCTAGGTCTTAAGACAATATCTCATTCTCTCCCCTCTCCACACCCTGAGCCACAATTCTATATACATGAATTTGCATCCCAGAATCTTCTGTGACATGCAGGGTTTCTGTGATGAAGCCGTCAATGTATTAGAGGGTCCCTGAAGTTTTTAAAATGCACTGTTGTGTACAGCTGTTAACACAGCATTGTATCTACAAGCTTGCCTGGTCACCACAGGTGATCAAGAATTCTGTTCAGGCAAGTATACATTAGAATACATTGGAGTATTCCATCCCTCCTCTGTCATCGATGTGTTCTTACACTGCTTGTGACGAAGGGGTTTTTACTTCCTTCACAACCAGCATGAAAACACAGGCTACTAGGCTCTAGTAACTTTCACAGACTATTTTTTTTTTGCAAACTTTTTTTTGCAAGCTTCTATTAATACATAGGGACATGGGTGGCGCTGTGGGTTAAACCACAGAGCCTAGGGCTTGCTGATCAGAAGGTTGGCGGTTCGAATCCCCGCAACGGGGTGAGCTCCCGTCGCTTGGTTCCTGCTCCTGCCAACCTAGCAGTTCAAAAGCACATCAAAGTGCAAGTAGATAAATAGGTACAGCTCTGGCGGGAAGGTAAACGGCATTTCTGTGCGCTGCTCTGGTTTGCCAGAAGCGGCTTAGTCATGCTGGCCACATGACCCGGAAGCTGTACGCCAGCTCCCTCGGCCAATAAAGCGAGATGAGCACTGCAACCCCAGAGTCGGCCACGACTGGACTTAACTGTCAGGGGTCCCTTTACCTTTACCTTATTAATACATAAGAGAAACTCTCTGCTCCACAACACCTGACACCCCTTGTCTACACTCAGTGCCAACCCCAGATACTAGCTTCTGGGAATGAAGTGTTTATAAAGGGGCACTTGGATCTTTGAAGCAACATTCACCAAGAACAGAATCGACTGCTTTTGAGATATGCTATGGCCCAGCTGACAAGTAGCATGTTAGGCCTTGACTTGGAAGGTTAAGATTCAGCTGCTTCCCCTGTTCCTGGGTTAATAACAACCTACTCCACAGGCTTACGGCAAGATACTCCCTGATGTAAATAATAATAAACACATTTCCTCTTCCTTCAGTCTGAGGAAGTGGGACGGGGATTTTGGACAGGGAGGAATGCAAACTGGCTTCCTTCGCTCGCTGTGTTTATGTTTGTTTAAGAATCTCAGTTATGTGCTGGGCACACATAAAGCGAGGCAACTTTAATTCCTTCTAATCTTCCCCCCTCTGTGCAATAAAGGGCAAAATTTGCCAGAGAAGATGCGTGCATGTGAGATGACCTTTGGGGCTTTCGGAAAAAAATAAAGGAATTATTGTTAAAGCAATGAACGGCCAAAGTGCCGTTTTATATAAACGAGCCTCGTGCTGGTGTGTTTGTGTTACTGTCGGGAGGGAAAGAATCCTAAAATGTTGTTGCCTTTTCATGCTAGCGGGATTCTTTCCCCACTTCGCAAATAGGAAAATAATCCACTTCTGACTTTTTAATTATCTGGCGGATTGACCTTTAAGGACTAGCCTCTTGACTTATTTCCCCTAGGGCGAAAGTGATCCACCTTCACTTTCCTGAAACACTTTTGGATTTGGACAACAACAAAGAAGTTGTGCAAGGAAACATCTTCTAAAAATAATAAAGGTAAACTTTAGTGGATCTGCTAAGCAGTGGAAAGGATATCAATGTAGAAAAAATAAAATGGGGTGCATTGGTATACTCTTCTTTCACATACCCGCATTCCCCATAACGGCAGCAGCTCCATTCATAAAATTGCAGAATTGGAAGAGATCCTGAGGATCATCTAGTCCAACTTCCTGAAATGCAGGAATATGCAGCTGTCTCATATGGGGATCGAAGCTGAAACCTTGGCGTTATCAGCATCACGTTCTACCCAACTAAGCTATCCACTTGGATTGGGAGATCAGCCACATTTAAGGTACCAATAACCTTGTATTTGGGACGCGGGTGGTGCTGTGAGTTAAACCACAGAGCCTAGGACTTGCAATCAGAAGGTCGGCGGTTCGAATCTCCGCGACGGGGTGAGCTCCCATTGCTCGGTCCCTGCTCCTGCCCACCTAGCAGTTCGAAAGCACGTCAAAGTGCAAGTAGATAAATAGGTACTGCTCCGGTGGGAAGGTAAACGGCGTTTCTGTGCTCTGCTTTGGTTCACCAGAAGCGGCTTAGTCACGCTGGCTCCCTCGGCCAGTAAAGCGAGATGAGCGCCGCAACCCCAGAGTCGGCCACAACTGGACCTAATGGTCAGGGGACCCTTTACCTTTTTAACCTTGTATTTGCCTACCATATCCCATGCCATAATATATTTGTTGGGGTTGCATCCAATGGTGGAACAAGAGGAAGGCAGCTTGCCCCAAAGATCTTTCTCTTCTCCATCTCCCCTCTGCACCCTGTCCCTCCATATCCCACATCCAAACCCCTCTTATAGGGTCAGGAGTCATTCCTGGTCATTGGGAGCTGTGCTGTATGTGTATGGAGCGGTAACGGAAGTGGTTAATGTTTGTAATCAGGTGGAGGGATGTTGCTTGTGCTTCGATATTGTCATGTTTACCGAGTGTTTTAATATTTATGACCCTAAAGCGCTCGCTGAATTACACGGGGAAATTTTCGCGGCACGTAACGGCAATCCAATCCCTGTATCAAATAAAAGGGGAGTGCAAAGTTGCGATTAGAAACTTCCCTTTCAAGACCCAGAACTTGAGAGGTAAAATAATACCTGCTATACTCTGCTGCATTTAAAAACCAGCTAAGGAGCATTAAACTGCATTCAGCGCAAGAGGAGGAAATTAGAAGTGACTTCTCCTCCATCATCATTATCTTCTTCCAATTTTCTGGACCATGGAGAACATTTCACACATTTACGTCTTATTACTGTGTGCAACAATATGGACAACTGATTCTTCAGTCTCTTGGCCTCTCTCATTTTCCCTTTTGTACTTTGAGCAAACATCCTCTTCTTTTTGAAGCTGCATTCCCCCCGCCCCCGCCCTATAATATTGTGAAATAAATGAATGGATTAATATTGCTGAATTATTATTTATTTAACACTCGAGTCACTTTTGTTACAAAAACTCAAAGCAACTTACAGCAACAAACACATATATTTAAAAAACCCAGCATAAAACAAAAGGGAAAAGGGAAAAACTAAAAACCTGAAAGAGATGTGTCTTTTTCCAAGGAAACCATAGCATGTCATTGATGTGTTTTCAGTTATCTCCACTGGAGCGAGATCCCTCCATTCAATTTCAGGTGAGTCTCCCTGCCTCACCTCCTGACTGGAGTCCTATGCACAGTCTCCACTGTTCAACAGCCACCTCCCAACCCTCTGTAGAGGTTTTTGGTGGATAGAGAAGGTTGATTTTGAGAGAGGTCTTCTCTCCCTTGACTGTCACCTGGACTCACAGCTGTCTATGGAGGTTCAGGTCAATTCTGTATCCAGGGCAGTTGTCTACCAGCTCCATCTGGTATGCAGGCTGAGACCCTACCTGCCTGCAGACTGTCTCGCCAGAGTGGTCCATGCTCTGGTTATCTTCTGCTTGGACTACTGCAATGCGCTCTATGTGGGGCTACCTTTGAAGGTGACCCGAAAACTACAGCTAATCCAGAATGCGGCAGCTAGACTAGTGACTGGGAGCGGCCGCCGAGACCACATAACACCGGTCCTGAAAGACCTACACTGGCTCCCAGTACATTTCTGAGCATAATTCAAAGTGTTGGTGCTGACCTCTGAAGCCCTAAACGGCTTCTGTCCAATATACCTGAAGGAGCGTCTCCATGAAGAAGAAGAAGAAGAAGAGGAGGAGGAGGAGGAGTTTGGATTTGATATCCCGCCCTTCATTCCCTTTAAGGAGTCTCAAAGCGGCTAACATTCTCCTTTCCCTTCCTCTCCCACAACAAACACTCTGTGAGGTGAGTGGGGCTGAGAGACTTCAAAGAAGTGTGACTAGCCCAAGGTCACCCAGCAGCTGCATGTGGAGGAGCGGAGACACGAACCCAGTTCCCCAGATTACGAGACTACCGCTCTTAACCACTACACCACACTGGCTCTCCACCCCCATCGTTCAGCCTGAACACTGAGGTCCAGCGCTGAGGGCCTTCTGGCGGTTCCCTCACTGCGAGAAGTGAGGAAACCCAACCAGATGGGCGGGGTATAAGGCGTGGTCGTGAACAGGCAGAGACGCCCTCCTGGCACTCACCCGAATGAGGCATAGCAAGGCACCCAAGAGCTCAGGGGAGCTGCAGTTTGGCACAAACACTGTGGTGCTGCCACTGCCAACTCAGACCTCCCCATTCCTGGCTGGCACTTCCCCCTGTTCTGTTGTTGTGGTGGCAGCAGGGCTGGCACCCCTCTGACCCCCACCCCAAAATATGCTGCTGTGGCACAAAATGCTGAACGTTTATCACAGGGCTACACCTTTGTCTTTTTCCTTAATTAATTACAGGTGTGGGAGGGGTCTTGTTTTCAGAATAAATAAGGAAATAATGGCCCAACAGGAACATGTGTGTGGATGCAGGAATGCTTAAGTGGAGTTGTGAACTAACTTTATTTTTTTACTGTAGCTTATATTCCCACCCACCCATTCTGGTCTTCTGAGGCACCAGACGTGCAGCCATTTTGTGGCTGCTTCTGCAGACACGTTTCCCAAAAGCAAACAGTTGGGAATGGCCCTTGGGTGGCGGCTTATCTAAATTCTGGACTGCAAAATCCTAGAAGGCTCCCTTGGCTTTAGCCTATGATCCTACCCATCGAGCGTGGCAGTGGGATCACCAATGCTTAACTCAAAACAACTATTAGCATGTGCAGAGGAAAAAGAAACATAAGCAGGAGAGGGTTCAGCAAACGAGATTTAAACGCTAATCCTGCAAACATACTTCGGAATGCATGCAATTATCTCAAGGCCTTCGCAAACCACTTTATCTAGATGTTTGTTTGCAGTGGAAGGCGTGCCAGAATGAGAGCTCTTTGCACAGAGATTGCTGCAGTTGTGTTCCTTCTAAAGTCAAGGCGACCAGGCTAGGAAGCACCTACTGTGTATTATAAAAATCAAGTCTTTGGAGCCTCACACAACTACAGCCAAACGCATGTAGTTAATATGATAGCATTGCAACAATACTATAAGTGAATTGGGGATGTTGCAGGCAGTTGAAGCTCAAAGGCTGGGAAGCGTAGCTCCCTGAGGGGAACAGGGGTCTCCAAACAACTTTTGGCACCGTTAACAAACTACAATTCCCAGGATTCTTTGGGGGAAAGCCATGACTGTTCGAGCAGTGAAACAGTGCTTAAATGTATGGAGTGGGTCTGGCGGAAATGCAGCCTTTATTTATCATTCATTCTGATTTCAAAGAATCATAGAATCAAATTGGAAGTGAGGATCATCTAGTCCATGGGTAGGCAAACTAAGGCCCAGAGTCCAGATCCGGCCCAATCGCCTTCTCAATCCAGCCTGCGGACGGTCCAGGAATCAGCGTGTTTTTACATGAGTAGAATGTGTCCTTTTATTTAAAATGCATCTCTGGGTTATTTGTGGGGCATAGGAATTCGTTCATATTTCCCCCCGAAATATAGTCCGGCCCCCCACAAGGTCTGAGGGAGAGTGGACCGGCCCCCTGCTGAAAAAGTTTGCTGAGCCCTGATCTAGCCCAACCCCCTGCAATGCAGGAATATGCAGCTGTCCTGTGAGGGATTGTGGGGGTGGCTATACGACAAGGAGCATTCGTCCTGATTTCCTTGTGAAGAGTTATACCGTATTTTTCGCTCCATAGGGCGCACCTGACCATAGGGCGCACCTAGTTTTCAGAGAGGGAAATCAAGGGAAAAAATATGATTCCCACCCCAGCTCTGGGAGCAGCGGACAGGCTGCAGGCAGCCTATGCGCTTCTCCCAGACCTTCTCCCTGCTTTTGCGGGAGGTGGGGGAATTCCCCCACCTCCCGCAGAAGCCGTGCGCTCTTTAAAAGGGCTGCAAGGCTTCACCTGGCTTTTCTGGGAGGTGGGGGAATTCCCTCACCTCTCGCAAAAGCCGGCAGAAACCGCACACTCTTTAAAGGGTGCGTGGCTCTTGTGGGCTTTTCTAAGAGGTGGGAGAAGGGACTGATGCGGCCAGTCACAGAGCTTGTGTGCGGCTCTTGGGAGCTTTTCCCGCCTGCCTCCCCCCTGCATTCGCTCCATAGGACGCACACACATTTTCCCTTGCTTTTTAGGAGGGAAAAAGTGCGTCCTATAGAGCGAAAAATACGGTCTGTATTTTCACTGATCATTAGTTCATTCCCATTTATCACTACATTTTCACGTACTTTGCAAAAAAATTGCTGTTGTGTTTTTAAAAAAGTGGGCTTGTTGCAACTAGGGCAGTGAATCTTTTTTATCCACTTCAGTTGCACAACACTAAATTTCTTGAACTCCTCCCGTAAAATAGTGACAGCAAAGGCACCACTCGTGTTTACCTGAGGACACAGAAGGAGCACCACTGGAACAGACCAAGGACTTTGATAGTCCACCACCTCATCTTTAGGAGCAATAGCCTGTCAGTCAATGAATTTGTGCTTCAATACCAAGCTCACTTGTCCGCGTACCCATTTGTGGTGGTTAAGCAATTGGGGCTGATGGCTTTGCTTGCCCGAGCTGGAACTCTGGATTTCTGGGCCACAGAAAATGTATCTTGAAAGGCTGGTGCCAAAAGACGTGGGTGGCGCTGTGGTCTAAACCACTGAGCCTCTTGGACTTGCCGATTGGAAGGTTGGCTGTTCGAATCCCCGCAACGGAGTGAGCTCCCATTGCTCTGTCCCAGCTTTTACCAACTTAGCCATTCAAAAGCACACCAGTGCAAGTAGATAAATAGGTACCACTGTGGCGAGAAGGTAAACGGCGTTGCTGTGCGCTCTGGTTTCTATCACGGTGTTCCGTTGGGCCAGAAGCAGTTTAGTCCTGCTGGCCACATGACCCAGAAAGCTGTCTGTGGAGAAACGCCAGCTCCCTCGGTCTGAAAGTGAGATGAGCGCCACACCCCATAGTCGCCTTTGACTGGACTTAACCTTTACCTTTGCCAAAAGAAGTATTTGGAAGAGTATGCCCCCAGGGCCACACGACATTAACAATGATATCTTTCTTGTTTATTACTTCACTGTTATCTAGCAGCTAACAGATAAAATGAATGACTAGACTACTTTACTGAAACTTTCACAAAGCTTGAAATGTTTTTCTAAGTGATTTTATTTCACTTTTACTAGACTGCTGGTCTAGATGACACAAGTTCACCAACTCAACTGCTGTTCATTAAGATCGGGACCAAAATATGAAGAATGTGGAACGTGCGACTCTCCAAAAGCAGTTGGACTCCAACTCCCATCATACCTGGCCTGGGATCTGGAAGGCCACAGCTCCCCCAACCTGATACCTTGTAGATGTTGTTGGACTACAACTCCCATCAGCCCCAGTGAGCACTTGCTGGGGCTGATGGGATATGTAGTGCCACAACCTGTAGAGGACATTGTGTTGGCAGAGGCTGTTACACGGTAAGAGTCACACAAAATAAGTTTATTCAGATAACACATTTTCCTCTCCTGTCCCAATTATCCTTTCTAAACCTCTTAGCTCTTCACTCCTGTTAAAATCACGGCAAGAAAACAAGACGAAGGGTAATTTGCACATTTCACTCACATCAACTGAAATAACACCCCCCCAAAAAAAACATGACGGGACTTTAATGTAAAATTGCCCCATTGCCACACTCGGTATATCATGAGAGGCACTCAATGCTCTTGCTTTGACTTTAGAACTAACAGACCTGCAGCAAAGTTAGACTCTTGTTACAACTGGGACGGCACAGTTGCCATAAAGATTTGCATTGGAAATGGGCACTTACAAGTCTCTCTCCCGAAAGAACTTCCAGCAGTTTGATAAGCATCCGTCCATCGCGAAGGTCGGCGTACAAGTCCGTAATTCTACAGGACACACGTGCCAAGTGAGAGTTAACCCACTTAGTGAAAGTCTTCTTCTGGACTGCCTCTCGTTCATCTGGTGAAAAGACGTACAAAAGAATGGCAGAGTTTAAGCAGGGATGCAATCAAAGCACATCCTGATAAGACGCTTCTTTGAGTGCATGACATGATCACATCCCCTGGTCCATCAAGCCCAGCAGTCTCTCCCAAATTGCAGCGGTACTTCATGGATCAGCTGGCTGGGAATTTTTAAAACTGAACAACCCAGAGGGGACCTGGGACTGTCTACATCCAGGCTGAGCTACAGACCCGCCTTGTTTCCTAGAACCATTATAACCACCAATATTGTCATCCGTGTTCACCTACGATACCCAAAGGATCACCACAAGCACTGGTTATAGGAGTCTGTAGTTTATCGTATTTTCCGCTCTATAAGATGCACCAGACCATAAGATGCACCTAGTTTTTGGAGGAGGAAAACAAGAAAAAAAATATTCTGAATCCCAGAAGCTAGAACAGCAAGAGGGATCACTGTTCTGGCTTCTGGGATAGCCGCGTGAAGGCTCTTCAGGGCAGCGATCCCTCTCGCTGTTCTGGCTTCTGGGATAGCTGTGCAGCCTGCATTCGCTCCATAAGACGCACACACATTTCCCCTTACTTTTTAGGAGGGAAAAAGTGTGTCTTATAGAGCGAAAAATATGGTAAGTCTCACTTGGCACAGGAAGATGCCTTCTATCATGCCAGACCATTGTCCTGTTTAGCTCAGTGCTGTTGACACTGAATGTCTGTGGCTATCCACAGAGCCCAAGCTGTTCCCCTTATTCTGTGTTGATTTAGCTCTTCTAATAAAAAAATGAAAGGGAGGGAGGATCGCCTAATGCAGTGTTTCTCAAATTTGGGTCTGCTGCTATTGTTGGACTACAAATCCCATCATCCCTAGCTAGGAGGACCAGTTGTCAGGGATGATGGGAGTTGTTCTCCAGCAACAGCCTGGGAAACAAAGTTTGCGAAACACTGAAATTTGTATGAATGGTTCTAAAGCCCCACAAGGTTTGAAGTTAATCTGGTTTTACAGAAAGACATGGGCAAACAGGGGCCAGCTTTGGCTGAGTTCTTGGGAGCACTTTCACAATTGTTTGCACGGCCAGTTGTCAGGCAACACAGAGTTGTTTTGCCGTTGCACAAGAGCAGCACTCCAGACAGGTCACCATCGGACTGCCCAGTGACCTTGGGTTGTATTCAAAGGCGGTTCTGCCTTATTTGAAAAATAAAAACCGGCTCATGTAAAGCAGGGCACGTGATTCCCTCTTACCCACTTCCCAAAATCTGCACCTGAGGATTGTGGGATCTTTAAGTAACAGAATAAGTTATGGCATGGAAGGCTGCAGCGGCGGGCATCAGTGAAGATAAGAGTATTCAGATTTAAAGAAACACTTTACAGCAAGGCAAAACCCCATTTGATACAACTTTTAATTAATTTTTTGTTAATCATTCCCCCCCCCCAAAAAAAAACCACAGGGCAATATTTATACAGAGAATCCAAAAAAAAAAAGCAAAAAAAAGGTCTGCATCTTTGCATACAGGCGGTCTCATGCTTTTGCCTGTCTTAGAGGATCTCAGGTAGCAGAGCTGGTGAAGATCCTAGATTGAGATCTTGGGAGACCCACTGTCAGAGCCCAGCAGTGCTTCAGCTCAGTGCAAAGCAAGATCCCGACGCCCAGAACAATCTTGGACGCACTCAAAATTAAATCGCAATGCCCTGCCCCTCCCAGCCCACCCCCACAAAACACAACCTCAGCCTGTTGTTTTCTAAAGACCTTTCGTGATTATGTCCCCTCACAGTAATGGCAGCAATACTGTCTGCACAGGACACACAAGACTTTGGGAGGGATTTGAAGGGATTTGTGGAGAGGTGAATTCCCTCTATATTCTAGCCATGGAGCCCACATTCTTTGCTTTCACTGCAAATAAACCTTGAGGCAGAGGTCTGGCTGTGGTGGTCAGCCTATGTCATTTATTTAATTGCTAATTTTCTGTATTGCCCTTCTTCCCAAAGGAGCCCTGGGTGGCAATCAGCAAAACAGTAACCTTTTTTCAATTGAAAACATCTTTTTTAAAATAAAAAACCAAACACATAGCCTCACAGCCAATCATTTCAAGCATTTACAGGAGCTATATTTTAGCCCTGAGGTGCCTGTGTGAACAGGGTACTCACTTCAGGCTGGAGGGGAAAGTTTACACATGAATGAATGTCAAGAGAGAACAAGAGTTTCCTGCACATGTAAACATGGAAGCCAGGAACACATGTTCTAGGCTGCACCTCCACCATCCATTTAAAGCACGGCGATACCTTTCAGTCATAGCTTCCCCCAAAGAATTCTGGGAGTTGTAGTTTGGTTAAGGGTGTTGACACTTAAAGGTAAAGGTAAAGGTACCCCTGCCCATACGGGCCAGTCTTGACAGACTCTGGGGTTGGTGCGCCCATCTCACTCTATAGGCCGGGGGCCAGCGCTGTCCGGAGACACTTCCGGGTCACGTGGCCAGCGTGACATCGCTGCTCTGGCGAGCCAGAGCCGCACACGGAAACGCCGTTTACCTTCCCGCTAGAAAGCGGTCCCTATTTATCTACTTGCACCCAGGGGTGCTTTCGAACTGCTAGGTTGGCAGGCGCTGGGACCGAGCAATGGGAGCGCACCCCGCCGCGGGGATTCGAACCGCCGACCTTTCGATCGGCAAGCCCTAGGCACTGAGGCTTTAACCCACAGCGCCACCCGCGTCCCCACAGCGCCACCCGCGTCCCGTGTTGACACTTACTCCCCAGAATTCCCTGTGAGGAGGGACTGGTTGTTCAAGCGCCCTGGGGACAGTAGCCCTGGGAAAGGAATAGGGGCCTCTGAACGACTCCCAGAACCCTTGACAAACTACAGTTCCCAGAATGCTTTGGGGGAAGCCATGATTGTTTAAGGTGGCATCACAGGGCTTTAAATGTGTGAAATGTAGCTCCAGTTTTCAACAGCAGTAATAATAATAAATAATAATAAATATTAATAATAATAATAATAATAATAATAATAATAATAATAATAATAATA
>JAXCMG010000003.1:88067570-88126692 GCA_034642415.1 Podarcis siculus | reverse complement strand
ATTATTATTATTATTATTATTATTATTATTATTATTATTATTATTATTATTATATTGAGCTAGATGGACCAGTGGTCTGGTGCTGCGGGAGGAAGCTTCCTGTGTTTTCAAGACCTCTGAGGCACTTTTTTCTGAATTAAAACTGGGAGTTGCACTCCACACACCCCAAATGCCCACTTTTCAAGGAGACGCCTGCTCTGTCCGCTTGCTGTTTTTCCTCTTTCTTCCCCCTCCCTCTTTCCTTTTGTGCTGCGTCCTTTAGGTTACAAACCTGCAGGCAAAGAACGGTTTTCTTAAGATTAGGTATATTGCTTTCAAAATTGGTTTACATGTCAATTTTCATTATGAATACCAGAGAAAATAAGATAGACGAGGAACATCCTTGTGATAATGTTTAATAAAGTGAGTAGGAAAGACGAGATCATCAGAGGTAAAACAGATACCGGGGTAGAGGGGAACCCGCAAGAAAAATTGTTGTTGGAAATAACACTTGCCCCTCTCTTAATCTACTGAGTTACAAAACTCTTACAGAAAAGGACTAATACGAACCCTTGTTTCTTATTCCAAAATATTTTGAAAGGGGGGTCATTCTTGTTCAAACTCTCTTGTTTTTAACTGATCGTCAGGAAGTGGCTCTCGGAGCCGTCCTGTCTGAAGAGCAGCAGAAATACGCTTTCCGTAAATAAACGATTAAACAAGCAATTGTTATTGATCATTAATTAGCTGGGCATGACATCTAAGGCTCCAGGAGCCTTAAAGGGGTTGCACAGATGGATAAAAGCTTTGTATCTGCAGGGTAGGGTGGGAGACCAGCGCTGAAGATTTCTAATTAAAGCCAGAGGATATGGGTGGAGTAGCCAAACGTCAGATAGCAGTTGTTTCCTGGGGTCTGTATACACAGAGAGAGGGGAGGGAGACAATCTAAGCATCGTACAAAGCTCAGGCAGCAGGAAAAGGGAAGTAGCTCTCTAGAGTTTTGCATTGATAACACAGAGAGTCAGACTTATCTCTAGAGCCACTTCCACCAGGCGGAAACCCCAGAGGACGCAAATAAGCTGTCCAAATAAAGGGCTGGTAACTTGAGAGTTTGGGTGAAGATCTGACATGTGTCCCTACAGGTGCAATGAACCTTTACATGGGGCTGCCCTTGAAGAAGCGAGAGCTGCACCATAAAGAAGGCTGATCGCCAAAGAATTGATGCTTTTGAATTCTGGTGCTGGAGGAGACTCTGGAGAGTCCCATGGACTGCAAGAAGATCAAACCTATCCATTCTGAAGGAAATCAGCCCTGAGTGCTCACTGGAAGGACAGATCCTGAAGCTGAGACTCCAATACTTTGGCTACCTCATGAGAAGAGAAGACTCCCTGGAAAAGACCCTGATGCTGGGAAAGATGGAGGGCACAAGGAGAAGGGGACGACAGAGGACGAGATGGTTGGACAGTGTTCTCGAAGCTACCAGCATGAGTTTGACCAAACTGCGGGAGGCAGTGGAAGACAGGAGTGCCTGGCATGCTCTGGTCCATGGGGTCACAAAGAGTCGGACACGACTAAACAGCAGCAACAACAACAAGCCCTTGAAGGCTTTTTGGAAATTTGCATCCAGAAACTGTGACTTAGGCTAGCAATGCATTTGTGTAAAGGAATATTGGCAAAAGATTATAAAGGTTATTTCTGATGTGTTTCAGGTTAAGATAGAAGTCAATAGAGAAATGCTTATCTCAGGAATAGTAAAATAGAAAGAAAAGAGCAAGATTGGTATAAAATCATGATCTTAGCTGGTATGCTTGTTATTGCATCGGGATGGAAAGAAAAGCATAAATGGACAATGGAAAAATGGAATGACTATGTTTTTGAATATATACAATCTGATATATTTGAACAGGTAATGACAGAAGATACATGGGAAAATAAATCTCAAAAGATTTTGAATAAATGGACAAGTTATAGGAATTGGATAGCACGGGGGGAAGCCAACCCAAACATCCAAATTAGAATGAATACTCTGTGTACACGGTTAAAGATTTGAAGAGAGAACGATTTGGGGGGGGGGTTAAAGGGGAGGGAGGAAGGGCAAAAATTGACTGGAAGTCATTGGAATCTTAAGAAGAACATGATACAATGTAACAAACACTATTCGCCCCCTTTTTTCTATGGATAATTTTGTTATATGTTACTTTTTTCTAATTTCAATAAAGCGTTTTAAAACACACACACACACAAACTTAGGCTAGCAGGGATTGGGAGCAGAGATTGTATTGAAACAATTCCAGTAGGTTTCTCAGCTCAATTCAGAAGGCTGGCCGTAATGTTTGAAGCCCTGCGAGGCTGAGGAACCAGATATTGCTGGACTGCCGTCCGGCCATTGTGGACAATAGTGAGCTAGATGAGTCAGAGGTCCGACTCAGTAAAAGCCAACTTCCTATACCCACAGGTAACAACACACAACTCGGCGGTTCACTCTCCTTCATTTCAATGGGTTCTGGTGCCGGCCCTGACATTGGGCAGAATGAGGCAGCCACCTCAGGCAGCAGATGCTATGGGGCGAAAAGCAGCGAGAGGCACGGAGTCTGCCCTGCAGCCAAGTAAGCTAACCTGCTGCCCTCAGGTGTGGTGGCCCATTGCCGAAAGGCAGCTTTCATACATGGAATGGAGGAGATATCACAGTCAGAAAATGTATTTTGGTCGGCTCAGATTTAAGAAAATGGGGGGGGGGGGGGGGATGGCCCAGAGTATAAGACGTCCCCTAATTTTTGACATTATTTTAAAGGAAAAAACCTAGTCTTTTACACGGAAAAATATGGTACTTCTAAGCTGCGCTATCATAGGAAGTATGTGCAGCGTAAAAACATTCATGTTCCAAAGACCTGTCGAAACAGTACAGTTTTGAAATGGTGTCTAAAAGAAAAGCGGGGGGGACTCCCACTGGACTTCTATTGGCAAGGAGTTCCACAGGAAGGGCCAGCCACGCTAAAGCCTGATGAAGGCCGACTGAACCTGAGGGACACAGGGGAAGACCACCCAAAGGGGCCCATCAGAAGGCCTCAGGAGCATAAGGGATTAGGTAATTTGGTCCCGAGCTGTTTGAGGCACAAGAACCTTGAAATCTGGCAGCAAATTGGAACCGGTGCTGCTCTCCCAGCAAAAGAGTAACACGGCAGTCTGGCTTCTGCATTCTGCAGCAGACACAAAGGCAGCCCCACGTGAAGGACACCTCAAGCCTTGAGGTGACGTTCAGCTGGGCGATCCCAAAATCTCTCCCCAAGCGCCTCCTGCCAAATACACTCCTGGAATCTGAGGCCTCCTTGCCAAACAAAGACACATCTCTTGTTGCGATGCCAGCCATGTATTCGCCGGGTTTGAAATAAAGGCATCGCAGACAAAATTGCCAACCCCATTCTAAACGCTTCATGGTAGAATTTAGTCATGCTTTATTTGTTTGGGGTAGATCGTTCAATCTGCTTTAAAGCGTTTGAACCGCAGTGATGCAGAAGGCAGAACTGTCGTCCTACGTGTTTACTCAGGTGAGCAGACTTCCCAAACCTATAATCATCAGTCATCATTTATGTGGCATTATTGTGTTTTGCAGTCGCTTGGCACTCCTTCCCACAACCATTCAGGGTTGGAGGACATGTTTTAATGCTGAAAGCAAGGAGTGAAACCGAGACCATGTTGCTCAAAGCTAACCTGTTGATTTTATCCAAGCAGGGAAACTATGGATACCAGTTTTGGATCTTTAACTATGGTTTGAAGTCCTGGTTTGCTCTGACAAACTGAAAACCATAGTTTCCTAATTTGGACCGAAACAGTAAACTATGGAAGATTTTGACATTGCTTTCAGGAACACCATGAAGGGAGGAGAGAAATAAGTGCACAGGCAAAAGTCTCATTCAAAACTTGGCTCCTTAAAAGTGGGATAGGATTGTTAAAACCAGAACTCTGTCTGCTATTCCCTGACGGATCACGCTGGGAATGTTGAAAGAACAGATTTCTGAAATCCTTCTGTTTGCTCAGGGCATGCTAACACCAGATGAAATCTCCACTCAGGCTATCAGAGTGAATGGGATTATTCTGGTGTAACATGTCCACTGACTCACCCCTCCAGCATGATAAAAAGGTCAATAGTGCAAAAAAAGAAAATAAAAGAGGAAGACAGGGCAAGAGTCACATTGCTGTCAGGAGTTCCAGGATGCAGGGACTCAGAATTGTTTTCTCAAGAAATGGAAATACGCCTTTCGATCCCGCCCCACCCAACGGAGCTCCATAAATTCCTGCAATTCCTGGAGCTTTTCCCTTTCAAGGAGGATGGCCTTGAAGACACTGCTGCCCTGCAAGAGCAGCTTGCTTCTGTTGCTCCTCTTCAAGAAGCTGTGAAACAATCGCCCAAAAGAGAATCTATGGAACCAAAGCAGGCAAAGTACTAGCTGGGGAATTTTTATTTTATTTTTTGCTGGCAACAGGCTCTACCAATTAAAAAAGAAAAACCAGAATTGACCCGAAGCTGAACTTTAGATTTCATGCAGCTTACCCACACTGAAAATGTCGTTAAAGGGCTTGCCCATGCCAGGATGTCTGGGTTATCGACACAACCGCTTTCTGTGAACGGCCACTTATAATATTCCATTATCCACCTCTGTACTTCTCTGTATTTTATTGGCTTTAGACTTCACGGCTTATACAGTCGCTGCCCCCAATGCAATGCAATATAGCATTTCAGGCATCTGATGAACTGTACAGTGGTACCTTGGTTTGCATACATCTTGGTTTCCATATGTTTTGGATTACAAAAACATCAAACCCGGAAGTGCATGTCCCGGTTTGCAAACTTTTTTTGGATTACAACTCCTTTTCGGGGGGGATTACGGACAAATTTTTTTGGGAGGCCCCATTGGCGGAAGCGCGCCTTGGGTTACAACCTGTTTTGGTTTACAAACGGACCTCCGGAACGGATTATGGTTGTAAAACCAAAGTACCACTGTATTCCACACAAGGCATAAGCTTGTTGTTGTTGTTGTTTAGTCGTTTAGTCGTGTCCGACTCCTCGTGACCCCATGGACCAGAGCACGCCAGGCACCCCTGTCTTCCACTGCCTCCCGCAGTTTGGGCAAACTCATGCTGGTAGCTTCGAGAACACTGTCCAACCATCTCATCCTCTGTCGTCCCCTTCTCCTTGTGCCCTCCATCTTTCCCAACATCAGGGTCTTTTCCAGGGAGTCTTCTCTTCTCATGAGGTGGCCAAAATATTGGAGCCTCAGCTTCAGGATCTGTCCTTCCAGTGAGCACTCAGGGCTGATTTCCTTCAGAATGGATACGTTTGATATACCTTAATAAATCCGTTAGCCCTTAAGGTGTCACAACTCTATTTCATGTGTACTTAGAATCATAGAATCGTAGATTTGGAAGGGACCACGAGGGTCGTCCATTCTAAGCCCCTGCAATGCATGAATCTTTGACCCAACATGGGGCTTGAACTCACCTAAGATTAGGAGTCTCAGGCTCTATGGTACTGTGCATAGTCTAGCCATAGGGATTTAGGAAGCTGCCTTAAACAGAGACAAACCATAGGTCTATCTAGATTCTAGCACAATACCATCTATTGTAATAAACCAAAATCTGCCCTTATTGCCTTATGGGGAACACAAGAGCCCTTATAGAGTCCTTTGTAGGTCCTCCATCGGTCAGAGAAAATAACAGAGGCCAACCAGAGACTATTGAGAAGCAAAGCAGCTAGTAAGCCTAATCTTTGTTGAACTGTTGCAACAGGGTGCTCCCCTCACACGCAGGAGAAGAGGAGGACCCAGAACAAAGGTGTGCCTGCCCTTATATAGACATTTTAAATTCCCTGCCCTGGAGCTCAAGACCACCCCTCCATACATCATACATACATCACAGAAGGGGTGTAACCCAAGACCACCCCCCACAAACATCATACCTACATCACAGAAAAGGCTGTCTACAACAGAAATTTGAATGTTGTTGTTTTTCCTGTCTGTCAGGTTATCTGAAAATGCCTTATCTGATTGCCTTTCCTGGTAGTCTGCCCATTCCTTTGAAATGGTGATTACCCAATTCCTGTAACAAGGAAGGTTTTTTCACCTCCTCGCTCCTTGAAGAAACATTTGGTCAGCTTGGGAGTCAAAATGGTTTCAGGACTGTCTTCCTGTGCTGCTTCAGACATGTGGTTTGTATATTTATGTCCATGTTTGCTTGGTACATTTATGAACATTTATTATATATCTAAGACCTTAAAATTCTTATAGCACTATACACTGATTGGCAGCATCACGTTCAGGAAGAGGTTTTTCCCATCCCTACATGGTGATGCCAGGAACTGAACCCAGAACCTTCTGCCACGGATTCTTTAGTTGAGATTCCTGAGTCGCAGGGGGTTGGACTAGATGACCCCCCATCCCCAGGTTCCCTTCCAACTCTACAACTCTTGATTCTCTTATTCTACAAAAATCATTCCGTTATTCTTGTATCTGCATGAACAGTCTCAATACTATTTTTCTACATGCAAGGAGGCCAGGGCTCCCTGCCCCCGTCGTGGTGGAACAATCACACATAATAATGATGATGATGATGATGATAATTTATTATTTATATCCCACCCATCTGGCTGGGCAGCTTCCAACAAAATATTAAAATACAGTAATGCATCAAACATTAAAAGCTTCCCTAAACAGGGCTGCCTTCAGATGTCTTCTAAAAGTCTGGTAGTTGTTGTTAAAAGTAAAATAGTTGTTTATTGCCTTGCCATCTGCTGGGAGGGCGTTCCACAGGGAGGGTGCCACTACTGAGAAGGCCCTCTGCCTGGTTCCCTGTAACTTGGCTTCTCGCAGTGAGGGAACCTCCAAAAGGCCCTTGGCGCTGGACCTCAGTGTCCAGGCAGAACGATGGGGGTGGAGACGCTCCTTCAGACAAACCTCCCCATTTAACGTCTGCAATGGCACAGTCAAAAGATTTACCATGTGATTTTTGCTGATTGTCTGCACTGGCCCCCTTACCAGCCAATCAAAGGAGCAGAAAACAAAGCACAGCTTGAAGCTCAAAAGTGTATTTGACAACCTACTGACCAACTGACCAAATAATCTGGGATGTTATAATAAGAGGAACACATTATCCTTCCTGGGGCTACTGCTCATACCACATAATGCCACCCATACTGAATAGCTAGAGGTGCTTTTTGGGGGTGGCGCAGAAGAAGCTTGCCTGATTTCGTTATTTAAAAAGCACAAGCGGTGAGCCACATCAGAGGAAACACAGGGAATGTTTTGCCCAAGAGCTATAGTTTGGGGTGCACAACATCACAGGATAGAGTTTCAAAGGAAAGTGGGGGTACTTAGGAATACCCACATGTCAGCCAGGATTCAGCTGGAAGGTGGGCTTTTTAAATTGCTTCATGTTGCACACTGATTTTAAATGGCAATTTCTATAATCTTTGCTTTCAAGCAGGCTAACCAGCCCCCAAGCTCTGTGTGTAGAGCAAATGAATTCAGATAAATACTGCAAAAGGAGCGAAGGATGTGGCTGGCTGGCAAACATTTTGAGACTTTTTAGGCCATTTATAATTGCCGACTTAAGGATGGAGACCTCCCCCCTCCTGAATTTGGCAGGGATACTGGCTGCCCAGGAGGTACTGGCTTGGGGATCAACCAGATCCTCTATGATCTGCAACTGGATAGCTCAGTCAGGAGAGCACAATGCTCTTCATCTCAGGGCTGTGGGTTCAAGTTTCCTGCATTGCAGGGGGTTGGAATAGATGACCCTTATGGTCCCTTCCAATTCTACAGTTCTATGATTCTATGAGAAACCAGTTCTTCTTCTTCTTTGGAGATCAAGTAGATAAACACGGTTTATCCGCAAACACGGTTTTAACTGTGGGTCCGTGACTGTGGAGGCCAATTCTGGATCCACACATCCTTCCACAGTGGGGACATAGGTTTCCGGGCGGGAGTTGATCACAGTGTGGATTTGCAAGCATGCCTTCCTCTTAGCACGTTTCTCCCTTGCGTCCTGAGTTCGAGTGTCTTCAAAGCCCTTGACACCTTTGGTAGAGGCTGTTCTCCAACTGGAGAGCTCACAGGCCAGTGTTTCCCAGTCGTTGGTGTTTTATACTACATTTTTTAAAGATTTCCTTTGAGAGTTTTAAACCTCTTTTGTTGACCACCAGCATTACGCTTTCCATTTTTATGTTTGAAGGAGAGTAGTTGCTTTGGAAAACGATAATCCGGCATCCACACAACATGACCAGTCCAACGAAGTTGATGTTGAAGAACCATTGCTTCGACAATGCCTGGGACTTTCCAGTTGAGAGAAAAGGGCGAGTCTGAAACAGGGTACAGGTGTCTTAAAAATATGCATGCGGTGGAGAAAGTGAACAGAGAATAGCTCTTCTTCCTCTTGCAGTACTAGAACTTAGGATCCTTCTGATGAAGCTGCAGGGCTCTTATTATGTTCTTATGTTCCTACGGGGTTTGCCAAGGCCAGTTTAGCAATTCAGCATCAGAGCTGGGATTAACACACAGACCTCCCAAGCCTGCCTTTTAATAACAAACAGAATTGACCACACCAAGCCTTCCAAAATAACGAAAAAAGGGGGGATACTTTAGAATTTAATCAGCGGCCAAAGCAATCCTGCCCCTTCTACTTTGATACTACTTAAGTCTCAGGGAGATGATAAACAGTTATATAAAAGAATCTGCAAGCATCCCCAGTGAAATAGCAGTAAAAGCTGCATGAATATGGCTAAAAAAGAAAAAAAAGGGATCTCAGGGTTGCTGGTTGTGTGATGCCCTGATACAGCGGGAGGGCATGAGAAAATCAGCCATCTGGAAAAGCCTCGCATACCAATATACGCAACATAAGAAGTCATCTGAGGTTATCAATTTTAAAGCGACAAGCTTTTTTTCTCCTTCAAAAAGAATTGCAGCTATTTTTTTTAAGAGGAATAAATCACATTTCTAAGCAGTTTTACGGTCGAACGTGCTGTGTGCACTGAGAAAGCCTTCCTAAATCGGCTCAACAAGACGCTTAACCATGTTACGACGCCTAGGGTGAGGTACGAATTAAGCACCACGTGTGAAAAGTTAATTACGCATTGCACAAGTGTCGTCCCCCCACCCCCTGCCTGCAGAACCGACTGCCGAGCCATCTAGCTCAAGGGTGCTCACCAGTGCTCATTCCTGAGACAGGACTAGAAACCAATCATTTACCCTGTCTGGCTGCTTGCAGAATTCAGAGGGTGTGCGTCCTATCCAAAAGAACAGGTGCCATTTTCCCACAGCCATCCACCGTCCATAGCCATCTCTGTGTATGATTGGGGTTTGAGGCAAACCATCGTTTGGCGTTTCATCCCAACCAGGAAACTATGGCTTGCGTTAGCTCTGCAATTCTGAATCAGAAACCAGGATGTAGGGAAGAATGAAAGACCACAGGAGTCGATTCCTCATTCATGCAACTTCAGTCCACAGCTTGGCAATTTGTCTGAATAACCACATAGTTGCCTTCTGGCTAAGTTTGAAACTACCACAGGACTCAACAAAAAGCAAGGTCTCAGAATTCTGATTTGGCTTACTTTTCCGTAGTATTCTAACTGCAAGACACACCCTGGGTACTTTTCCCTTTTATCTTCTGAACCTTAATGTGGCAATGGGCTCAAGGTTTTCAAACTCTCAACTGCAGTAGTTTAAAAAGTGATGTGCTCCTGTTTTCAGCACAACAGATTTAACAGAAACTATTGTTGCAGAGGGACGCGGGTGGCGCTGTGGCTTAAACCACAGAGCCCAGGACTTGCTGATCAGAAGGTCGGCGGTTCGAATCCCCGTGACGGGGTGAGCTCCCGTTGCTCAGTCCCAGCTCCTGCCAACCTAGCAGTTCGAAAGCACATCAAAGTGCAAGTAGATAAATAGGTACTGCTCCGGCGGGAAGGTAAACAGCGTTTCTGTGCACTGCTCTGGTTTGCCAGAAGCGGCTTAGTCATGCTGGCCACATGACCCAGAAGCTGTCTGCGGACAAACGCCGGCTCCCTCGGCCCACAGAGCAAGGTGAGTGCCGTAACCCCAGAGTCGGTCACGACTGGACCTAATGGTCAGGGGTCCCTTTACCTTTACTTATTGTTGCAGAAATGAAAGTATTCAGCAAAGTTATCAGTGTCCTAAGCATGTTTACCTGGAAATAAGTCTGACTGGATTCAAGAATGTTTACTCCAAATAAGTTTGCATAAAGATCATAAACTAATAGCACAATCTGATGTATATTTACTTAAAGATTGTCTGCCCTATTATGTTCAGTGGGGATTACCCTGAAGAGGACTGCCACTTTATAGATAATGCCCCCTTTCGCTAGCTGTCTTGAATTGTTGGTAAAAATGCCGCTTCAGTCTCATTCCCATATATTTTAGCGGAAATGGCTGTGTCTACGTGAGGAAGTCTGTTAGTTGGGCCACCAGGGTTGACCTGGGTCACTTGCATTGTTCTCTCACTGAAACTCTGGGGGCATTGTCTTGGGAGAATAAAGTCTTCTCTGGATTCCTTTTTTTAGCAATGGAAAAACATGTTTCCTCCCTTCCTCACCTAACCCTTGCCCTGCCACCCTCATAATAATACAGTGGTAAAGGTCAAGGTCAAGGGACCCCGACCATTAGGTCCAGTCGTGACCAACTCTGGGGTTGCGGCGCTCATCTCGCTTTATTGGCCGAGGGAGCCGGCGTACAGCTTCCAGATCATGTGGCCAGCATGACTAAGCCGCTTCTGGCAAACCAGAGCAGCGCACGGAAATGCCATTTACCTTCCCGCCGGAGCGGTACCTATTTATCTACTTGCACTTTGACGTGCTTTCGAACCTGCTAGGTTGGTAGGAGCAGGGACCGAGAAACGGGAGCTCACCCCGTCATGGGGATTTGAACCGCCCACCTTCTCATCAGCAAGTCCTAGGCTCTGTGGTTTAACCCACAGCACCACCCACCTCCCTCTGGCAGTGGTAGATGCCATGAAAACACCTCCGTGAGAAGATGCCAGACACACCTCTGTGACAAGGGACTTCTACAACCTAGAAGCTGCCACATCGAATGCCCTCTCTGAGATTACCACAACCACCTAAGGGTGGTGGAGCTACCAAGAGGACTTTGGAGCAGACAATACTAAATGAGATGAACCAGAAGTGTAGGGCAGCTTTCTATGTTCTTGCACCAATTTTGAAATGCGCTGCAATTAAAACTGCCATTTTTACAGTGACCGGATTTTGTTTTAAAACAATAGAGGAACAGTATAGTAAGCCACTGTGTTGCTGAGATATTAATAATTTTTCTGTCCTCCAAAGACTGGGCTCATAACCACGATGCACAGTTTGTTCCTATGGAAACAGGATGGGGAAAAAGAGTCATTTGCATGCGGTAATTACCACCTAAGCTAGATTTTAAACTGCACAAAGCAACACGGTAAGAACTCAGAAATTCAACGACCCCAGCAGATATTTAACTCACTTTGAAATCTCCCAATTTGAAAGCATGTCAAATTATTCCACGGCTTACAGTAAAAATTGCTGTTAACTGGCTGGATCAATTTGAGAGCTTTTTTGCACAAAGCCACTGCAATTTTTTAAAAAAGAAAAAAGCAGGAGGGAGGAGATTTTTCAAAAAATAATTATACGTAATGAGATTTGGCGCTGATATGATTTGAGAAACATTTTTTAAAAGGCATCTTCTCCCTATCCTTGTGTGCTATTCTAAGAAAAGAGCTATGAAACTCATTTATTCAAATAGCTTGAGCTTGGCAGATATAAATTCATTAGCATGTTTAGAAGAAGCTGCAGAGAAATGTTAAAATCTGCCTGCTGAGAAACAACACCATTGTGATCACTGAGGTTCATCACCAGATAGAACCTACAAGCAAAAATGTGTGGCAATTATTATTTTGTCCATCTCTTCTCTTCGCCTTCCTTTTCCTCAGCAACTCAGCATCCCTCAGCAACTCTTCATAGCTTCTGGGCAAAGCAGAACTTTGAGTTTAAAATAAATTCCATGCATCTAGCCCTCTTGATCCAGGTGTTGCCTGGGGAACCTTCAGATGCGCTGGAGATTTCTGCTAAGTGTTAGCAACCGGCCAAAGTTTGAGTGGGGTCTGAATTGTCTGGGCAGGACTTTTGCATTCCTACCCAAACCCCTCTCTATGATGCACAGCTTTTTCCATTGTGCCTTACTAAGCCTTCTTCTTTCTGGTACCTTCCAGATGCTTGGGACTGTACCAGGAGGGGCTGATGGGAGTTGTCCAAAATGTCTGTAGAAGGTGCCGTAAAAACAAGAGCCAGTGTGGTGTAGTGGTTAAGAGAGGTGGACTTGTAATCTAGTGAACCGGGTTCGCTTCCCCGCTCCTCCACATACAGCTGCTGGGTGACCTTGGGCTAGTCACACTTCTCTGAAGTCGCTCAGCCTCAGTCACCTCACAGAGTGTTTGTTGTGGGGGAGGAAGGGAAAGGAGAATGTTAGCCGCTTTGAGACTCCTTAGGGTAGTGATAAAGCGGGATATCAAATCCAAACTCTTCTTTTTCCTCTTCTAGGCCACAACCCCAGCCGGACAACATACAGATGAGCAAAAGCTTTGACATTGACTGGAATGTTTCTCTCCCTCCCTCTGAACGGCACATCTGGTCTCACGTAGTGGGATACCGCAGAGTGTTATATGCAGAGAAAATATTTGAAAAGCGCATCATGCAATTCCAGATTCCATCTCTTGGGACCAGGTCAATAGACATGCACCGGTGGAATTTCAGAACACTGTGGTCAGGTTTCTTGCAGAAGATCTCTAAAAATAAGCATAGGCCTAGCCATCATATGGCGATGTGTATCTCAAAAGTCCGTGTGCCTTAAAAAAACCAGCATTGTTAGGAGTGTCCCAGAATAACCAGACACTGCTAATGCTTTAACACTGGAGGTATTGCACAAGTTTTTGCCTTAATTTCCTTAGGCCTGATCCAGTGGTGCTCTTCTTATATTATGTAATGTTACTCAGTGAAACTGCTTGGCATCAGATCTAAGAAAGCAAGTTACACAATGCACAACCAGTTTCTGGAATTCATGACCACAAGATATGGCTGCAGGCTTAGACGGCCTTGGAAGGATTAGGCAAATGCACAGAGAACGGGTTGCTTTCCTGATAGCGTGCCTCCACGTCAAAAGTTCCCTGAATTTGGAAAGCTAACACATCAGGGTGTTGTGATGCATGACCAAAAAAACGAACAAACACAAAATGAAAAATTTCCAGTGTTTTATTTTTCTGTGGATTTTGTTTCTCTGTGTCTTAGTTCATTAGTAACCATGAATGCTTGCCAAGTCCAACTAAACTGTAAGCAAGTTTATGTCCGTTTCAAAGTTATTACCTTTATTTACCCAATGCGATTAAACTATGCATGCTAAATTAGAACACTGATTCCCCCCCCCCCCGACGTACACCAGCCTAACATGCATAGAGGAGATTTTTCCAGTTCAAAAGTTTCTGGGAAACCCACACCGCTATCAGCAAGAAAGGACAGGGTAGGATCTGTGGATGTTCCCAAACCTCACATTTGAGGCTGCTCTTATATTTTGTACGAATGCATATACACACATGGTAAGAGCTGTTTGACAGAGGACTGGACTCCCATAGGAAGTGGCGTACTCTCCTTCCTTGGAGGCTTATAAGCAGAGCTTGGATGGCCATGCGTCATGGATTGAGATTCCTGCATTTCAGGGGGTTGGACTGGATGACCCTTGGGTCCAAGCTTTAAAGTTCTGTGATTCTATGAAAATCTACATACAGTGGTACCTCGGGTTAAGAACCTAATTAGTTGCGGAGGTCCGTTCTTAAACCTGAAACTGTTCTTAACCTGAGGTACCACTTTAGCTAATGGGGCCTCCTGTTGCCACCGCACGATTTCTGTTCTCATCCTGAAACAAAGTTCTTAACCCGAGGTACTATTTGTGGGTTAGTGGAGTCTGTAACCTGAAGCGTATGTAACCTGAAGCGTCTGTAACCCGAGGTACCACTGTATCAGGAACATGTACAGTGGTACCTCGGGTTAAGAACTTAATTCGTTCTGGAGGTCCGTTCTTAACCTGAAATTGTCCTTAACCTGAGGTACCACTTTAGCTAATGGGGCCTCCTGCTGCCACCGCACAATTTCTGTTCTCATCCTGAAGCAAAGTTCTTAACCCAAGGTACTATTTCTGGGTTAGCAGAGTCTGTCACCTGAAGCGTCTGTAACCTGAAGCATCTGTAACCCGAGGTACCACTGTATATGCAGATGTACAGAGCAGAGACATAAAGAAGGAAAGCACTGCTGGATCTGACCAAAGGCCCATCCAATCCTGCACCCTCTTTTGACGGTGGCCAACCAGGTACCTGGGGCAAGCCCATAAGCAGGACCTGAGCACAACAGCCCTCTCTCGTTTGTGATTCTCAGCAGCTGGCATTCAGCAACATTGGACCAGAAAAGCCTGAGGGTCCTTCCGGTTCCATCCATATATTGTTTTATGCCTCAATTACAATCACTCATTGCAATCACAATCACTTTAGACTTTGCTCGGTTGCACTCGCTGGGCTAAAACACGACCCTGTCATCATCCCCCCCAAAGCAAACAAACAGCAAGATATGTACAGACAGAATTTCATTGGTTTGGCAGATGAGCAGCAGGGAAACCCTGCATAACCCAGCAGTGCTGATTTCAATTGTCCTACTCTTAAAGCAACTCCGCTGCAGTTTTGCAGTCATTGGAAACTTTGCACTTCCCCACTGCTGGGTTCATTTCAGCAAAAGGGCAGCTCTCGAAGCACGTGATCTTCCTCGTTCTATGAAACTGCAAGGCCTCTGGCTGCTCCTCGCGTGATTTCACAGGCGGAACTTATTCAGGAATAACTGCAAGAAGCCAAGTTACAGGGAACCAGGCAGAGGGCCTTCTCGGTAGTGGCACCCGCCCTGTGGAACACCCTCCCACCAGATGTCAAAGAGAACAACAACTACCAGACTTTTAGAAGACATCTGAAGGCAGCCCTGTTTAGGGAAGCTTTTAATGTTTAACCGACTATTGTATTTTAATATTCTGTTGGAAGCCGCCCAGAGTGGATGGGGAAACCCAGCCAGATGGGCGGGGTACAAATTATTATTATTATTATTATTATTATTATTATTATTATTATTATTATCCATTTTGAAGTACCGATAGGTCGATTTTATTTTTGGGAGCAAAGACTGATCTGTCTGCATCAATACTTCATTTATAGTCAGGCAATGGAGCCCCAAGAAGATTCCTGCTTCTTGGGAGAAAAGCAATGACAAACCTAGACAGCATCTTAAAAAGCAGAGACATCACCTTGCCAACAAAGATCCATATAGTTAAAGCTATGGTTTTCCCAGTAGTGATGTATGGAAGTGAGAGCTGGACCATAAAGAAGGCTGATCGCCGAAGAATTGATGCTTTTGAATTCTGGTGCTGGAGGAGACTCTTGAGAGTCCCATGGACTGCAAGAAGATCAAACCTCTCCATTCTGAAGGAAATCAGCCCTGAGTGCTCACTGGAAGGACAGATCCTGAAGCTGAGGCTCCAATACTTTGGCCACCTCATGAGAAGAGAAGACTCCCTGGAAAAGACCCTGATGTTGGGAAAGATGGAGGGCACAAGGAGAAGGGGACAACAGAGGATGAGATGGTTGGACAGTGTTCTCGAAGCTACCAGCATGAGTTTGACCAAACTGCGGGAGGCAGTGGAAGACAGGAGTGCCTGGCGTGCTCTGGTCCATGCGGTCACGAAGAGTCGGACATGACTAAACGACTAAACAACAACAAAGGGGTTGGAAATTACTGAACCCAGTATTCTGCCTCCGTGTGTGCAGCACATGGGGAGATAAGATCTAACCCTTTGTGACCCCAGTACTCAAATCTGGACTGTAACAGTGGAGAAAATCTCCACTCCAATCTCTGATGAACAAAACGCACAATTCTGAGTCAAATCCTGCAGGTTTCCAAATGGATCATTTTAGGACTATTGGTTGTGCTTTCTTTCTTTCTTTTTCCTTTTTTTAAAAGACAACCATGCCAGAGATTTCGCAGGCTCTCTCGCCTGCACCATGATTATTATATGCTTGCTTATAAAGAGCATTCCACTTGGAGACTGAAGGACCTTTCAATTCAGCTTTCTCCCCAGCCACCCACCCTTTCCTAAGAGGGGAAAACAGTGGGGCATTCAAGCCGTCTGCGGAGACTGGTTAATATTAGTTTGGCTACAGTAGTTTTCTTTCACAAAGGACGCTCTCAGCCCGGGGCTGCCAAGTTCCAGCAGGCACAGTACAAGGCCCTTTGTGCTGGCATGGATTCCCTCTCCGCCATTGTGACCTTAGCCTCTACATTAAAAGTCACAACTATGAGCGATCATCATCCATCCAGCATGCTTTTGGCAGGCAGGAAAAAACAAGAGGCCCTTGCTTCCATTCTTCCTCCGTTAAGGTTATATTCACATTATGAAAAAATATGAAGTAGTGGGATCTGCAACAAAGTGTTGCAGCGCGGAGTCCCAGATATATAAAAATAGTTTGCTACAATCACTCCTTGCCCGTCAAGGAGAGCTGGTGTTAATCGCAGATCATTTCTCTCTATTTTCAAAAGGTCTCATAAGCCAGAAGGTTTGGCTTTGAATGTCAACCGAACCCATAAGGTTTGTTCTTGGCTACAGTCATGGTTAGTGTGAAGAGAGTTTAACCATGGTGTCCCGGTTCGGACAACATGCTCAGCCAGACCTTGGCTCACCACTGCATGACAACGACTGGTGGGGAGGAGTAAAATAGTTTTTACTTGCGGGGGGGTGAGGTGTCTATGCCTTTGTGCAGTCCCAGTAAACCATGGTTTGCCCTACCATATGCTGTGAATCTAGCTAACATCATGCATGTCTTTGAGGCTGCAACCTTACCTGGAAGTAATTCCCACTGAACTCAACAAGGCTATAGGACACATGCATAGGATCACACTGTGAACCACACAAGTGAAAAGACTTCCTGCCCTTCCCTTTCTCTCCTATAGAATCATAGAATCGGAAGGGATCTTAAGGATCATCTAGTCCAACCCCCTGCAATGCAGGAATATGCAGCTGTCCCATACAGGGATCGAACCTGCAACCTTGGCGTTATCAGCAGCATGCTCTAGCCGACTGAGCTATCCACAAGAAGGCATGAGACAACCTTGACGGCTGTTGCTCCTTTGAGCCAATGGGAAAACTCACAGAGTCTCAGTAACAACCAGTAGTGAATTCTTGGCTCTTCAAGCAAGGAGGGGAATGACCAGAAATGGTTGCACGGCCAAAAATGGCACAATAAGGGATTCACAACTCAGGGGCTTGGTCAATATGAATGGACCTTTTCACTCCCACATGGAGCAAGCGAGTCAAGGCTTACGTCTCCATTGTACTAGTGAACAATGTCCCTCTGCCTCCTGGCACACATGCAGAAGATTCAGTGGTCCATCCCCAGAATCTCCAACTAGCACTGGGAATGTCAGTGTACCTTGCGGTCCCCAGTCAGTGTGGACAATACTGAGCTAGGTAGACCGATAGTCTGACTTGACATAAGGCAACTTCCTATATCCCAGCCCTTACCTGGCAATGCTGTGGACTGAACCACAAAGCCAACTGTTTTCTGGTTTCAGTTGATCAATTTGTCTTACAGAACATGAGAAATGAGTGGAAGAAAGAACTGAGCTTTCCTATTCACCGGGACAATGTTTTAGCTTCCGTAGCAAATGGGTCCTTGCATTAAAAACTAAGAATATTTAGAATTTGTTAGACTCCAATACACTTGTACAGAAAAGGACTATCTACATCAATATGTTGCTGGAGAGGTAATCCGGAAAATGCTTCTTTGAAACATATGTTTATGCAATGTCTGAAGCTTGCCAATTTTTGGAGGAAGGTATTTAGATGTATAAATGCTACTTTGGGGAAAATATTAACATTGTCAGGTGATAATATTATCCTAAACCCTCATACCAACTGTATGTCGTTTGACAGTGGATCTACGTAGATGGACCTTTCATGCCCTCAGTTCTGCCAAAAGACGGATATTGATTCATTGGAAAGACAATACTATGGCCCGCTTTGCCTGATGGATGGAAGATATGATCACTCTTGCAACATACGGACCAGATTGCTTCTAGGCGCAGATTGTACAGATAAATACAATGATATTAGGAAGGCATTTATAAAAATTACAATGACTAGTTAATAATTTCATGCTCTGTTGAATAATCATACTACAGTGGTACCTCGGGTTAAGTACCGTATTTTTTGCACCATAACACTCACTTTTTTCCTCCTAGAAAGTAAGGGGAAATGTCTGTGTGTGTTATGGAGGGAATGCCTACGGGTGGCATGCCTGCAGATTTTCCTCCTCTAAAAACTACGTGCGTGTTATGGTCGGGTGCGTGTTATAGAGCGAAAAATACGGTACTTAATTCGTTCCAGAGGTCCATTCTTAACCTGAAACTGTTCTTAACCTGAAGCACCACTTTAGCTAATGGGGCCTCCTGCTGCCACCGCACCTCCGGAACACAATTTCTGTTCTCATCCTGAAGCAAAGTTCTTAACCTGAAGCACTATTTCTCGGTTAGCGGAGTCTGTAACCTGAAGCGTATGTAACCTGAAGCGTATGTAAACCGAGGTACCACTGTACTTATATGCTCATATATTGTATCACAACTTCGAGCACTTCCCCCCCTTTTTCTTTTGTTCTCTCCCTTTTTTCACTTCATTTATTTCTCCACTGAAAACGGTCAATGAAATATAAATATTAGCTTTGGCCTTCCATGCAATACAACCGGCTGGCTATGCAGTGAAAGGAAGATATTCTCCTCTACTCAGGGTTGCAAAGAGTCTTAGAAAGTGTTTGGTTCCCCAAAGGCCTTTTGACTGGTCATGTTCATCACTGGTTAGGGTGTGTGTGTGTGTGTGTGTGTGTGTGTGCTGGAGCTGCCTCCCTATGAGCTCTCTCTTCCGATAGGAGACAGAAAAGTACAGAGCACATGAAATTGTGCATCCAGTAACCAGCCGGCTGCTGTTTTATTGTACTTTCTGTATTTCGGTGCAAGCTGCGTGGAAAGGCAGGGAAGCAGTGCTTTAAATAAATTAAGCATTGAATAGCCGGCACAGAGTGAAACTATGGAACTTGGTGCCCCAGGAATCAGCGATTGCGATGGCCTGGGACTCGGGCTTGGACTCGGAACCAGAGGAGTCTCAGTCTGCACCGGATCCTTTGCCTCAGGCATCACCTGAACCAAGCCTGGGGCCTGATCCTGAAGAGTCCCAGTCTGCACAGGTTCCCCTGCAACAAAAACCAGCTGGGCCGAGTCAGGGGCCAGAGCCTGCCCTGGCTCCAGATGCGAGGATTACCTTGTTGTTGTTTAGTCGTTTAGTCGTGTCCGACTCTTTGTGACCCCATGGACCAGAGCTCTTCGTGACCCCATGGACCAGAGCATCCCTGGGTCTAGTAACCCACATACGTCTCCCGAGCTGCAGAGACTAAGGTCTGAGAGAAGGAGAGACCTGAGTACTCGCAGGAGGAGTGCTCGCCTTCAGGCGAAACAGGGAGGTGAGTCGCCGGGGGATCAGGACCAGCCACTACCCCGACAAAGAGAAAAGGCTGTTGGGCCCCGCCCCAGGTTGCGGGAGCAACATTGCTGTATGCTAGAACCTGCCTGAGATCCTGTACTTGTCCTTGCCTGGTTTCCTGCCTTGGCCCTGTCGGACTGACTCCTTTGGATTCTGGACTGGTCCTGGACCGTGTTGCATGGGTTACCTCCGGGCCCAGCACAGCGATGGCCACTGATTTGGATGGCTTTAGAAAAGGATTAGACAAGTGCAAGTCTGCTACTAGCTCTTGTCTCCATGGTGGAAGGCAACAATTGTTCTGAACACCAGTTGCTGGAAATGGCAGGAGGGGAGAGGGTTCTTGTGCCCGGGGACCTGCTTGTGGGTTTCTTATAGGCATCTAGCTGGCCATTGTGAGAAAAGGATGCTGGACTTGGTGGGCCCGATCCAGTAGGCTCTTCTGATGCTGTTGAGCGTGCTCACCAAAGGGGACAGACTGCTTTTCTACCTAAGATCGCATGGTTCTTTGTGGGAACAGGGATGAAAGAAACAGACAGCTGCAAGAATTGTGATAGCTAGGAAGTGGAAGGGGCAAGCAGAATATAAAATGGTATAAAGAGGTGTGAGATATAGCTGTTAATGATAAATTTACATGTGCCATTAAGGTAAGGCGGGGAACATGCAGGAGAAATGATTTCGAGGAGATATGGAAGTTGTTTGTACAGTTAAAATGGAAAGGGGTCAAACCATCGCAAGAGGTGTTGAAATTTCAGGAGGTTGGATAATTACAATGGAATGGTCTCAGTGGTAGGGTGCACATTTTTATTCTTATTTATTTATCATTATTACAGCTTGTTCCCTAAGTTTTATGGCAATCGCACAGAATTTGGCTACCCTGAACGTGATCTCAGGATGCTTGTCCTCTACCAGGGATTTTAGGCATTGAAGTTCGGATTCATTTGGAGATTTTTGCATAGCAGGGGTAATAAATACCGATTGTATATCCCCGTAAAAATGGCAATGTAACAAGGCATGAGAGACAGTTTCTACCTCCATCAAGCCTCAGGGGCATTCTCATTCAGTGTATGGTTCTACGTATGGTTATTACTTTGTCAAAATAAAATAATAACAATTTTTAAAAAAACAAATGCAAAAAGAAAGCTACGAGAAAAACCTGCCTCGCCATCTGCATAAATTCTCCCTGCTTTTAAAAAGCCCTCGCATCACGTCTTCCCCTCCCAAGACATGGATTTCCAGTTACGTTGGAAGACGTCCTAGTAGGCTTTGAGCGACATGGAAACCAGGCCAGGGTGGCAAAGACAAGGGAGCGAAGCCACATGGGCCTACGTGCCATTTCCTATTTTTATAATTCTGCCGCACTCGATTTCGGGCTTGTGAACAATGAGGGATTAATTCCATAATGAAGCATAATCCCCAGGCTTCTAATTCTGCTTGGCAATGGCCTTTGACACCGACCTTGAAAGGACTATCCTTGCTCAGGAGCACAGGCAGATTTCCTTCCCAAGACCTGTTTAACAGCATTGCCTCTGGGAGCCAATAAAGCCAGCTAGATTAAACACTGATGCTCTGGCAACAGCTAGCGGGTGCTCCTGGCTCCACGAACGCTGGCATTTTTGCTGCAGAGGTGAGGAAACCTGGGCAGGCTGAGGGCCACACTTCCTCATGGAGAAGCTTCAGGGGGCCATACGTCTGTGGTGGGTGGGGCCAGAGGCAAAGAAAGTGGGCAAGGCAGCAGCTGAAAACCTTTATTCTTGCCTTGCAAATGCCAGAGATTTCTGCAGATGGCCAATGTGGGCCATGCCAGTTCATCCTATGGGTGATGGAGCAAATGATTGACTGCTCCATGCCATAGCTGTCAAGCGTCCCTTATTTGGCGGGACAGTCCCTTATCCCAGCGCCATGTCCCGCTGCTGTCCCTTATTGATGATGTCCCTTAAATTTCCCGGGTTTTAAAGGAAGCAGCTCCTCTCCCTCCCTCCCTGCTGGCCAGGGAGGAGGGAGGCTCCAACTGTGTTGCTCGGCTGCGTTGCTCACCCAATAAGGAGTCTAAGAACAACTGGGGGGTGGCGCTTGCATGCCTTGTGCTGATCAAATCGGCTGCGTTGCCTGGGGACTTGCCTTTGCTCAGCGCTTCCCAGCAGAGAGGTGACAGTGGTTTCCCTTGCTGCGTCCCCTTTGCCGGGTTGCTGCACTGTGGGAACCACCGCTTGAGGCTTCATTTGGCTGCTGGCTGGGCTTTCTGCCTTTGGCTCGGAGGGGCTCAGAAGTTGAACATACCTGTGCCTGGAAAATCCTTTATTTTGGCTGCTGGTCCCTTATTTTTGAGGCTGCTGGTCCCTTATTTTCAAATCTGTAAGCTGACAGCTATGCTCCATGCACACAGAAACCTGGTAGTGGAAGGCGAAGCCTTGACTGGAGTTCTCTTTTGCACGTGCAGTTTTTATTTAAGTGGGAAGAGCACAAAGGTGTTCGATTTCTCCCTCCACCTTAGCCTGGAGTCCTGAAGCCCAGCAACAGATTGCAAGATGCGAGGTTGCTGGTCACATATAGCTGAGCTCCGGTTGCAGGTGTGCAGGGAGCAGAGAGTACCAGCTTGGCACAAGTATGGCATGAACCAAGCTTGGGAGGGCGGGGTGTACATTTCACTGAAGAACTCAAGGACTCATTACTTTTTGCAGAATGCCCCTGAGTGTCACCATGGGAAAATAAAATGGCGGCTCCCAGACTCAGCTTCCCAGTGTTGGTTGGACAGTTAAAAGGATAAGTCCCAAGGGACAGGCTTCATGGCTAGGCCTTTCCAAGGTGCTGGAACCCCAACAGTTTCAAAAGGTGGTGTCTGCTGACTCCAGGACCTAGAAATAATTATGGGTATAATCCAACCAGGTTCTACTAAATGTAGACCCATTGAAATTACTGGGCCTGTGTTAGTCACCGCCATTCCCTTCTGAGAATGACTAATGTTTGCTACAACACCATAGTTTTAGAAGCCTGAATAAAAGTATCTCTTAATTAAAAAAAGGGGGGTGGGGGGAAAAAAAGACTCATTACAGTACTTTTTCAGGACTTTGACATTAAAGGGACCCTTCCACTTTTGTTGTCTCCACTGCTGCTGAAATATAGACCATAGGTTCGTTGGAGAAGTGATCTATTTATGCCTTTTTATTGTGCTTAAGATTTATTTATTTATTTATTTATTTATTTATTTAATTTACCACCCTATATCTGGGGGTCTCAGGGTGGTTCACAGAATAAAATCAAGATATAAAACCACAAAATACCTAATAAAAATAAAAACAACAACCCAATAGCCCCCCCCCAAAAAAAACACATTTTAAAAGGGCATAGGATGTAAATCAGATCAACCAAAGGCCTGGTTAAAAAGGAACGTTTTTTCCTGACGCCAAAAGGTGTACAGTGGTACCTCTGGATGCGAACAGGATCCGTTTCGGAGCTCCGTTCGCATCCTGAAGCGAATTCAACCTGCATCCACGGGTCGTGATTTGCCACTTCCGCGCATGCATGTGACGTTATTTTGAGCGTCTGCGCATGCGCGAGTGGCGAAACCCAGAAGTAACATGCTCCGTTACTTCCGGGTCGCCATGGAGTGCAACCCGAAAATGCTCAACCCGAAGCTACTTCAACCCAAGGTATGACTGTATAATGAAGGCGCCAGGCAAGTTTCCCTGGGGAGAGCATTTCACAGATGGGGAGCCACTG
Organism: Podarcis siculus; assembly: GCA_034642415.1. Taxonomy (NCBI): domain Eukaryota; kingdom Metazoa; phylum Chordata; class Lepidosauria; order Squamata; family Lacertidae; genus Podarcis; species Podarcis siculus. The sequence goes on along the minus strand of JAXCMG010000003.1, from coordinate 88,103,357 downwards.
CAGAGAAGGCCCCGTTCTCATGTTGCCACCATCCGAACCCCTTGAGGAGGCGGCACATGAAGGAGGGCCTCAGAAGGTGATCTCAGGGTCAGGGTTAGGTTCATATGGAAAGAGGCGGTTCTTGAGGTATTGCAGTCCTGAGATCTATGGATGAAGGGCGGTATACAAATTTAATTCATAATATTAACCCACCCTTTACACTGATGGTACTACCAGAGCACAGGGAATTGACTTATACTGAATCAGACCATCGGTTCTGATAGCTCTGCAATTGCCCAATCCCAAGAAGCCAGGAAGAAACCTGGGATGTTTTGCATGCAAAGTATCTGCTCTACCACAAAGCTATGGCTGTTTCCAATAGTACCATAAGCAAGATAAAATCTCCAAAGGCTCTAATAAAACTTATTACTGGAGTTTCGTTTCCCAAATTAAAAAAGTAGCATCTGAACCATTGGGAATCTGCCTGTTCTAGTAACTAGCCCTAGCAACAGCTCTTACAATTACAATTTCGGGACATGCATGGTGGCACCCTTCCGAAATATTCAAACACTTCCAAGACAGAAAGCAGAATATCAAATATTTTGCACGCTCAGAGAAGGACAGGAGGTGGAGGCAGGGAAAAGGAGGCAATTTCCCACTCTTTTAAAGCCAACGTTTTTGGAGCGATTCATTTAATATAAGATGACTGCGCTCCTTTATGTTGCCAGGGCTGTGTTAACGTCTTGCGCTGAAACTGAATAACACAGAGACATTTGATCCTGCTCAGCGCAGTTTTTAAATGGGAACTGAAGGGTGGCGGGAAGGAGACAAAACCCCTTTGAAGGAAGTACAGTAATTAAATACCTGCACTATAACCTTGCTCAGACTTGGCAGGGGGCAGCAGTAGGACAAAGGCAGACCAGAGCAAACTTGAAATTCTGGCCATGAACATCTGGGCAATGCATAATAGGAAACACAACAAACTGCCCAGTTTAAAAAAGGGGGGGGGGGAATCCAATGCAGGAAACAGTTTCTATGAATCAGGATGCAACACTATAATTTTCTCTTCTCCAACATTCTTCCAGTGCTTTAAATTAAGGCATATTTTAATGGCACTCAAGGGAGAGCATAGTTAAGAGCAAAAACCCATCCAAAAATTGCATGCAAAATCAGGGATGTGCACTGCTAACGTTGCTTCGTACAAAAGTATCAAAGTATTTTAAGTTATATGGGCTGCAAATGTTGGTCTGATGAAGAACTCTGTGCCACCTTTTTACAGGTTTTTGTTGGGACACCTTCGAGGTATGCTAGAGCATTACGCATTTTTGAAGCACCATCTGTGGATCATGTCACTGGGATGCAAGGAAATGTCTTACTCATTTGTCTTGCTAAGTGTTGATTCCTGCCAAATAAAGGGTTTCCCCCATAGAAACACTCTGAGGTAAGAGTCGAGTTCTAAATCACTGGTCACTGCAGATTTGGTAAAACCTAACCATAACAAAAGGGACGCGGGTGGCGCTGTGGGTTAAACCACAGAGCCTAGGGCTTGCCGATCAGAAGGTCGGAGGTTCGAATCCCCGCGACAGGGTGAGCTCCCATTGCTCAGTCCCTGCTCCTGCCAACCTAGCAGTTCAAAAGCACGTCAGAAGTGCAAGCAGATAAATAGGTACCGTTCCGGCGGGAAGGTAAATGGTGTTTCCGTGCACTGCTCTGGTTCGTCAGAAGCGGCTTAGTCATGCTGGCCACATGACCCAGAAGCTGTACGCCCGCTTCCTCAGCCAGTAAAGCGAGATGAGCGCCACAACCCCAAAGTCAGCCCAGAGTGGACCTAATGGTCAGGGGTCCCTTTACCTTTACCTTTAACCATAACAAACAGGAGTGGCTCTGTGGAATTACCTCTTGGAAGTACTGTTAAAATAAATAAATCTGTTTACATAGCGTCTTTTTGCCAACTCAAGGTGGGTCAGGGGCCAACAGTGACTGCATATGTCAGATCGATAACTATTTGAATAACCAACTGTAACGAAAGGACAAACAAGTACAAAAAAAGGAGCACACATGATGACCTCGAGACTCTCCACAAACAAATCAGCACCCGCTAAAAGGTTGGCAGAACAGCAGCAAAATTCTCCGCAGCCTTACTGAAAGTCAAAATGGACTAATGATCAGAATGCAAAAGAAAATGGCCAAACAGAAGCACTCCTGCAAAGGAAAGCCCATTGGGCTGGCACCTCTCTATTCTGAGACCATCGCTCTGCTTTTCTCTAACTCAGAGGCCTCCAGCTCAGAAGCTCCAGGGGAATCACAGTTTCTCTCACTCTGTCCAAGTCAACAACTGCTAAAGTTGGCAGGGCTCCCTTAAATTTATAATCATTATTATTACCTGCCCTTCACCAGAAGATCGAGGGTGGGGTTATAGCAATGAATGAAGAGGCTTCTCTTACCAAAGACACAACTAGCAACTGATATAGTGCTACAGCTCCTATTTATTGAAGACTCAATCTGAGGATGGCTGTTGCTGAAGCAACATTAAGCCTGAGCTCTTCACGGAGCTGTCCAGGGTACCTTTGAAGCTTTGCCATTGCTCAAAACATAGCAAGCCTCCCCAGTTCCAAAGCTGTGGCACCAATACCAAGAAGGCTCTGCTCCATCAAGTCACCAGCCTTGCCTCTCATCTTGCCTCCTCTGAAGATCCGGCTGACTCAGGAGGTTGATATGTCAGTGGTGGCCAAACTTGGCCCTCCAGATGTTTTGGGGCTACAATTCCCATCATCCCTGACCACTGGTTCTGTTAGCTAGGGATGATGGGAGTTGTAGTCTCAAAACATCTGGAGGGCCGAGTTTGGCCACTGATATAAGTGAAGGCACTCCTTAATGTACACTGGCTCAGAATTCAGAATACAAGGAATTATTCCTGTTTTCCTAACAAGTTTCAAAGGGATCCTTGCTCTTTCCTATGTCAGTCGGGCATTGCAGCTTGCTACGAAGCTGACATGGGAGAAAAACAGCTTCTGTTTCTTTTACTCATTTGAAATAAAGCCACAAGAACAAATCTCTATGGTGGAGCTTTCCAAACTATGCATTGCGACACGTTAGTGTGTTGGCTGCAGTGTGTAAGTACATTGCACCAACACACCCCACACTCCTCCCAGGGCTGGAAGGGGGTTAGTTTAACCTCCGGTTTGCTTGTACAACTGAATTACTGTGTCGCGAAATGATGCATGTCACCAACATGAAAAGTTTGGAAAGCTGTGCTCCATAGGATCTAGAAGAAGTCTTTCCCATCACCTGCTACCTATATCTTTCTCCTTTTGGGCCAGGGATTCAACTTGCAACCTTTCTCCTGCTAAGCCTGTTCTCCACCGCAGACCTATGGTTCCATGCTTGCATTTAATACTTTGCGTCTCTTCCTGCAACACCGAGAGAGGAACAACAAGGTGCTGTTATTCCCTTTCACAGACCATACTGTGCGGCATTTATGGTTCATGACCTTAAGGTCTATTATCTGCTGGAGAAGATTTTGGAATACAAGCCCCAAAGAAAGTTAACACTCCCGTTGTGACAAGAAACACAGGCCCTGCACAACCGCGTTGGCCAGAACAGGCTTAGGAAACGCCGCAAAGTGCGAGCAAGTGCTTGTGAGTCACGACCTGGTTACAAAAACACAGCTGTACACTTTTTGCACTGCCAACAATTAAAAACTGGAGAGTTTAGTCTGAACTGCTCTCTGAGCAGCAGTAGGAAATCTGTTTAACCCATCCGGACCTTGTACAGTGACCATGCTTACAGAACCACGCGGATGCTCATACCACTGAGTTATGCCACTTCCATTAAACTGGTATATAAATGTTCTTAAATAAATATGTGAAATTATAAATGAAATCATTCCACTGCTGTCTCTGTTGGGCTGTGGTGTTGGTTTGGGAGGAAAGTTTGCAGTATTTGGAGTTTTCTAATTTTTGGGGGGAGGGCAAATAAATGGGGGGTGTACACAATGAGGAATGGTTTGGAGAAAAGCGATGGGTGAGGGTTTTCCTCCCTCTTGCATTGGATAATCCAATGAAGCTGAATGTTGCGAGCAGTGTTTGAAATTTCCATTGTTCTAGGTGCATTTTGCGACAGGGAATTTCGTTAGCATGAACAGTTTCTGAGCTCTGGGCACAGTACCGCAGTACGGCCTCGGTCCTGTATACCTGAAGTAGCGTCTCCACCCCCATTGTTCAGCCCGGACACTGAGGTCCAGTGCCGAGGGCCTTCTGTCACATCCCTCATTGAGAGAAGTGAAGTTACAGGGAACCAGACAGAGGGCCTTCTCGGTAGTGGCCCCCGCCCTGTGGAATGCCCTACCTTCAGATGTGAAGGAAATAAACAACTATTTTACTTTCAAAAGACAACTGAAGGCAGCCCTCTTTAGGGAAGTTTTTAATGTCTGATGCTGTATTGTTTTTAATATTCAGTTGGAAGCCGCCCAGAGTGACTGGGGAAACCCAGCCAGATGGGCGGGGTATAAATAATAAATTATTATTATATTATTATATATTTCAGATTAAAACTGCAGAGTGGAAGGAAAGGAGGACCTTTTTCTGCCTCCCTACTTCCAGCTACTCTCCGAAGACTGGAGAAGAGACCCTTTTAAGAATATTAGAGGAGCTTTTATACTGCAGCATCAGAGGGAGCCGCCTCTGTTTAAAGTGTTGGATGCTAAAAATACAGTTTCTGTCAGATTGATTGTTTGATTTCTGTCATGTGATTCTTTGACAGCGTTCTACTCACCAGGGCAGGTTTTGCGCCGAAAACGAAAAGGCAAATAGTAAGGATGCTGAACCTGTTTTTAGATTACGACTGCTAACAGAGGTTGTGTTCGCCGGATATTGATTTCTTTTTGCTGACTCACATTTAAACTGATCTAAAATAATCTGAAGTTGTTTAAGCAAGCTAGGAGCAAGCCTCAAGGAAATGGTAGATACCAAACCGTGCAGAGAAGGAGAAACATCATCCACTGAATACTCTAGAAAGACTGTTTTGACTTGGAACATAAAGCCAGAAAGGCCAGCGCCAAATGAGTATTTCTGGAGTATTCCATAGTTGGGGCACTAATTCAATAAGGCCCGACCAGCACTCATGTAACTTCAGAGGGTGGAGGCATTCAGAACAGGACCGCAGGTGATGATCTCATGAAACTGACAGGCTCATACATACACATAACAGGAAATATGAATTTCCAGTGCAGTAGAATTGTTAGACTTTAGCAGCATCTACAACAAATAGTTTTGTGGAACCTTAAAAGCAAGAATGAAGAACAGGATGGACAAATGCAGCCCTCTCAACCTGACCTTCAGAACTGAGAAAGGTCCCCTTAAAGACTATCAAATTTATTACAGCATAAACTTTCATTGGACTACAGTCAACTTCATCAGAAATGAAGAAGAGCAATATCTTCAGGATATCTTGGGAAACTTTCTAGCGAAACGAAAATTTCTGGATGGTTGTGATACCCACCAAGCCTTGACTTCATTCACACGGACTATCTGCAAGAACTGTGGGCCAAACGATAGTTGAGCACACCGTACCAAAATGTTTTTGACAGGATTTGGCAGCGCAAATTTCAACTTTCGCCCCACACCTTCAAGCACAGATCTGTTAACTGATCAAACTTGCTAATGTTCTCATCAAAGCTAGCAATTCAATGACTTTATCTCGGAGTCAGGTGCCTCTTTTCCCACAGGAGAGGCAAATCTGCATAGATACTACAAGTTAATCCGCTTGACAAAACCAACCAGCCCCAGCCCCAATCATTCGGAAGCCAGCCAAATCCACACCCCTTTGTGCAATCCAGCATTCCGAAAGAAACACTGTAATTATACGTTGCACACATTAATAACAGCTCCGCTATAAATTCTGAAAATTAATGCAACTAAACGCTGGAGTGTTGTAGCACCTGACCGTTTAATTATCTAATATGCCACACCACGGGGCAAAGAAAGGAAGGAACTGTCTTCAAAATATCTCTCAGCACGACATTTACATCTCCCATCAACAGCATTTGTTAGATCAGCACGTTCTAGTGTCTCTACACACAACTGAGATGTGGGTTTTGCCAGCAATATAGCCATTTGGCCATACTTCCTCAAAATCAAATTAACAATAATAGGACACACCCCATTCTTTGACTGTGATTTGTTGTAAACTGCCTTTTAAAAAATATATATTTATTAAAGATTTCTTGGTTCACAAATGTGCAATGTCTCTTTTCTCAAGTTACATTTTCTACAGATCATTTTCATTTGTTGAGACATTAGTGTTACATTAGGAAGAAAAGGGGGGAAGAGATGGAGGGGGGAATGGTGAGTGGGGTGAGGTGGTTATGCTTTTATTCTACTTACTGCATGTGTAGGGTTTTGTGTCAGCGTCACTTGTGTGGGTTCTCTCGCTTGTATTCCTTTGGTAGTGAGAGAGGTTGGGGTTGGCCTAGGGCAGGGGTAGGCAACCTAAGGCCCGGGGGCCAAATGCGGCCCATTCGCCTTCTCAATCCGGCCTGCGGACAGTTCGGGAATCAGCGTGTCTTTACATGAGTAGAATGTGTCCTTTTATTTAAAATGCATCTCTGGGTTATTTGTGGGGCTTGCCTGGTGTTTTTATATGAGTAAAATGTGTGCTTTTATTTAAAATGCATCTCTGGGTTATTTGTAGGGCCTGCTGGGCGTTTTTACATTAGTAGAATGTGTGCTTTTATTTTAAATGCATCTCTGGGTTATTTGTGGGGCTTGCCTGGTGTTTTTATATAAGTAAAATGTGTGCTTTTATTTAAAATGCATCTCTGGGTTATTTGTGGGGCATAGGAATTCGTTCATTCCCCCCCAAAAAATATAGTCTGGCCCACCACATGGTCTGAAGGACGGTGGACCAGCCCACAGCTGAAAAAGGTTGCTGACCCCTGGCCTAGGCCTAGGGTGTGGTTGGTTGTCTTTGATTGGCTGTAGTCGTATTTTAAATCGCTGAGAATAGCCCAGGGACCTTGGGGTGAAGAGCAGGAAAGATAACACTAAGAATAACAATGCCTTCCCTAACCTGATGCCCTCCAGATGTTTGGGGCTACAACTTCCATCAGCCCCAGCGGCAGGTACCTAAAAAGGGAAGACTGCCCCAAAGAGTATCGCTGGAAAGACCAATAGCAGACTACTCTGTTTTGCCCATAACCAAATAACATTCACACTTATCAAGTTACCCAGGTGATTCTTGACATTCCATGTAGTTTCTCCAGAGCCAACCAACTCCCATCAGGGCTGGCCCAGGAAATCATAGAACCAAAGAGCTAGAAGGTACCCACGAGGGTCATCTAGTCCAACCCCCTGCAAATGCAAGAGTCTCAGCTAAAGCACCCAGGACAGATGGCCACCCCACCTCTGCTTAAAAACCTCTAATGAACAAACCTCCAGAGGGAGTCTGTTCCACTGTCAAACGGCTCTTCCTGTCAGCAATTTTTTCCTGATCTTTAGTCAGATTCCTCTTTCTTGCAACTTGACAGAGGTAAAGAACCAGAGCGGCATTCCCTACCCCACGGTTTCATGTACAAAAGCCAAGCAGACTTGGAATTGAATTTCAGTTCAACGCTGGCAGGAGGACAGCACCCCACAACATCTCTGAGGGCTTAGCCATTCTTTCTCTTGTCCCGCGGCTTCCCCTGTCTCCAAGAAAACTGCTCTTTAGCGCTCAATCGGAGCAAACAGCACTTTAGGTTTTCTCTGATTGACGACTGCTGTTGGCTCCAGTTTAGCACTAAAGAGCTGGCTTTCCCTGGGTAAGGAGCAGGACAAGGGGAGAACCATTCAGACTGACGCCTAGGAAGCATGTCAAGCAGAAAACGACTCAGACCATACTTTTTAGGCACAGAACAAGCGGAAGTGTGGAGGAGCCCTAAGTGCAGCAGGTGAACTTAGAGCTCTGGAGGCAGGCTGCATGGGACACACGTCACTTCCCAGAGTTCCCTGGGAAGGACTGCGGTGCTGTGAAGGAAATAGGGGTCTCCTAACAACTCTCAAAGCACCCATAAGAAACTACATTTCCCAGGATTCTTTGGGGGAAAGCCATGGCTGTTTAAAGTGGCACGATGGTGCTTTGAATGCATAGTGCAGATGCGACTCATGTTTTCTAAGAACAGGGCATTCCCTCATCCATGTTCTGCTAGCATGCAAATAGTGTGTGTGTGTGTGTGTGTGTGTGTGTGTGTGTGTTAAGGAAGTTTGCTCACATAAATAAAGGAAAGCAATACTTTTTACAAAAGCAAGAGTGAGGTTCTACAAAATATTATGATATCCCTGGGGTACCATCTGATGTCGGCCTCAGGAGCGCAAAGATTCAGGCTTTCACCATCTGGACGTTTTTGCTATTTTTTAAATTTGACATTCTCACTTCACAGTGTCTTATTTATTTATTTTTTCGGAATTAAGGTTCTTCGGAACAGGAGTTGCTAAGGAAACAGCTAGCAGCACAAGACTTGTATTACAATTACTAGATACGGTTCGTGCTCAGTTCACTGCCAACCAAACCTACGAATTAACTGAATGGAGCAGCGATTCCTGCAATTAAATGCATTGCAAACGAGCAGAGCGTTTGGGGGACAGAACAAACTTGCATCTTAAAAGTACATGTGCCGTAGTGGATGGTGCTGGTTTTGGACCAGAGGAATTGGAATCCAACCCTCTGTGCAGTCAGAAAGTTTACTGGGTAACCTTGGGGCAGTCAACTGGGTAAGATACAAATATGGTGGACCATTTTTCAGTAAGGGGGTGCATTTTCTCGTGGCAAAACTTCTAGAGGCAACCTGCAATATTTAAGTGTTTTTTATTTTCAAAAAACGAGCTATGATCTAGCAGGGTTACAGATTTGCAATTTGGATTTGCACTGAAACGCCACCTTTTTCAAGGGTGAATAATTCTGCAACCTTAGTCGCATCACACTTTCTCCGTCTTTCAGCTGAAGGAAATTATTGGCTCGTCTCATGGGTTTGGAGGGCAAATGAGCGAAGGAAGCGTTTCCTCTCCCCCCCCCGAGCAATAAATCTAATTAAATAAATAAAGAAACAATAGGGCATTTAAAGACTTAGAAAAACTCCACAGGGTTGTCAGCACAAGCTTTGCGACAGCACACTGTTCGTTTATCCTAATCGTTGGCATTTGGTGCGCTCTTGAAAACTGCTTCCTGTACCTAAATCCAACCCCAAACAATGCATTTCAACACCATTTCCCCCAGTTCCAACATCCTCTGTTGTTCTATGAATAGACAGGCCTTTGTGATGGATTGTCCTGCAACAGGGAGACCCTTCCTCCAGATCTTCCTTCCAATTCAGCTGCTGTTGTGTTTTTCAATTACCATATTTTTTGCTCTAAAAGACTCACTTTTTCCCTCCTAAAAAGTAAGGGGAAATGTGTGTGCGTCTTATGGAGCGAATGCAGGCTGCGCAGCTGTCCCAGAAGCCAGAACAGCAAGAGGGATCGCTGCTTTCACTGCGCAGTGATCCCTCTTGCTGTTCTGGCTGCTGAGGTTCAGAATATTTTTTTCTTGTTTTCCTCCTCCAAAAACTAGGTGCGTCTTGTGGTCTGGTGCGTCTTATAGAGCGAAAAATACGGTAAATCTGAATCTTTGCCACACCAGAGCTGAGGGTTTGGCTTTTATTTCTGCTAGAGCAAGCCGGTGCACAATTCAAAACCACAAGCAAAACGGGCTGCAAATAAATTCCTCAAGCAGTGAAACTGACAAGGTGATAAACCTGCTTCTTTAGGGCTGTGTCAGGGGAGAGACTGGGGGGTGATTTCACGCCCAATGGCCATGGCTTCTTCCAGGAGCAAGCTAGGATGGTCAGGATTCAAAAGAACTTCACACACCCAAGAGGCTGCTAGCATATACTTAATTTTTAAGCAGTAGGCCACCTTTTCCCTATGTCACATGGCAATCCACTTTTTAACTTGAGGGATTTATTTATTTTTTACCAGATCTGGCATGGAGGCCTTCTGGTCAAAGGGCAGAGAGAGTCAGAAAAGCAACCTGGGCGTGCTAAATGCTAAAATAGCTCCAGAGAGGTATCAGCTGGCTTGCTCTGGAAAACCCAAAGGTTTGCAAAAGCATGGAAGAACTTTAGGGGGGAACCTAGCGGCAGGGACTAAAAACAGCCCAACGTGAACCCCAGTGGAATCAGTGCTCAGAGAATGGAGACAGACAGCTGGTTGGAAAACTGGGAGAAGGAATGAAATGGAGTATCCTACAAAAGGGCCGGGCTGGCTGGCAAGTTGTGGATCCCACTGGTATTACTTCTAACTCGCGCTGCATAGATTTGGAGCCCAATTTTGCTTCAGCTCCCCATCCCGCCCCAAGCCAATGTCTACTTTGCTCGACAATGTTTCAAAAGGTATGGCTGGTTTTTAATCCATTTGTATCCAGCGCCGGATCACTTCTGTGTGCTTTCCACAAAGATCAACATACTACAATGGATTCCTTCCCCACCCCCAACCCCCATGCCAAGAAATTAAGAGAAAAACCAAGACAGAATCATAAAATTGTAGGCTTGGAAGATGGCCAGACCCAAAAACTACATTCTTGGAGCTCGCTTTCTGACAGGAACCACAGCGCTCGAGTCTGTGGGACGGCAGGGAGCAAAATAAGAAATATATACACTGAGGTTTGAACTTTTGACTGCTTTTTGGAGATATGCAATTCCAGGAGGGGAAATGTGTGAGATGTGTGTGTGTGTGTGAAATAGAGAGAGAATCAGCTTTAGATTCTGAATTGTCCACGCCAGAGAATCCACCATACATAAAACACACACTGCTCTAAAATTGCCAAGGACAACCTGGCTCCATCATATTCTGACAGCCCCAGAACTACCACATTTCCTAGTTGTCATTGTTTCACGTGAATGAGAAGGAGGATGGGGGGGGGCACCCCAGTCTTCCATAGCCCTGGGAAAGACATCTCTCTCCCCCCCATTCCCCAAGATAAAAGCCATAATCCATGGCATGCCAGGAATGGGGTTGCCCAATTAGGTGAGGGATGCCCACCTGAAACGGTTGGGAGCCATCCTGTGGTCGCCCGAGTGCGCCCAAAGGATCACAGAGCCAGGGAGAGGGAGAGATTTTACACCTGAAGGCTGTAAATCGCCGGAGGGGGCTTTCAGACAAAAAGACCACTCCCTCTTCCCCCATTTCCTTGTCCTATTGTTCTCAATGGCAGAGTCCGAGAGGGGCCCCGGATCACCTTTTCCCAGGAGGAGGTTACCGTGACCGGGATCCCGTGAAACCAGGAAAACCAGCCTGGCAGAACCTGGGAATATAATACACCTATTCTTTTCGAAATCGGGTGTCCTTGCGCGCACGCCGCCAAACCGAAGCTCGAAGGAGGATCAGGATCAAGTCGCCGTTTTGAGCAGCAGCAACGCACCACTCTTTTATTTTATGGATGAAAGGGAAAGCGAAGTGCAGCCGCTTACCTTGCAACTGCTTGAACCTCCCTTCCAGCTGATTGTAATTGTATGGCACCGAGGCGGGGCACGCGGGGGACAAGGGCACGGGCATGCTGGCCGGGTTCTGCACTTCCATGGAGGAGAGGGAGCCGCTCGGAGGTTAAGATCCCAGCATGCGAAACGGAACGGATGCGCTTTAAAAAAGGTGGGAGCGGACGCAACCCACAGGTTGCTCCCAAAGGCAAATCCAGGCGGATCCCAGTTTCCTCGGGCGCGTGGTGCCCTTTCGCTCCACGATTCCTTTAAAAATGAAAATAAATCCTTCTCCGATCTCAGTCCCAGCCTCCTCCACGCCCGATTCGATTCAAAGCAATCCGGCGGGGGATGGCATCCTATAGCGCGCGCGGGAGAACTTAAACCCGCGTGGGCTGCTGGCGATCCCCCTGCGCGCGATCGAGTTCGGGTTGCAAGCTTCCTTTACTTGCAATCTGGATCCATGCAAGAAAAAAAGACACAAAACAACCCGCCCAGGTTGCAAGTCCAGAGTCGAAGCGCCCGCCCGCCCGCGCTGCTTTCGTGCTCTCTCCTTCCTTCCTTCCTCCCTCCCTCCTCTCCCCGCACCTCTCAGACCTTTCTGCTACTTTGCAAGATCCCCCAGTAGCCACTGGCGGCGTATTTAGTGGCGGTGATGTCACCGATTAGCATAAAGCATTGTGGAGGGCTGTACCAATGGCGGGAGGCGGCGGGGTGGGGAGCGCAGAGGCGGTGGATCCCGCGCTCCAAGCCAGGCGGCGCTCGCTGGGGATCGAGAGCATCTGCTTGCAGGGACGCCTCTCCAAAGATCCCCGGAGAGGAGGCCGAGGGCTCGGGGCGCGCCCCCGTTTCCAAGCGGGAGGGGACGGGCACCTACTGGCGCACGCGGCCGAGAGGCAATGGTACCTTCCGAAAAGCAAGCTGGTGGAATTACGCTCTTTTGTTAAGAGCCTCATGTAACGGAAAAGTCTCAGATTACTATCGCCTGAAAAGGAGGGCACTTTTTCCCTCCTTTATCTCCAACGCTGCGCACTGGAAAGGAGGAAAGGGGAAAGATAGAAAGTTGCTAACTCTCCCGGGACTGGAAACACTCATTCAGCATTTAGCATCAGGGTTTTTTAAAAAAATAATCCTTAGAAATGCACACTTTTGGAAAGCTATGAATGAGCCCTCTTCCCCCAGCAATTTAGTCCCATTTGATTTAATTGGAGATGCTAAATATTTTGACGTCTGGAAAGCAGGGCATGGACCTCGCCATCCACTTGCGATCAGGCCTTCTACTCACTTAGGAAATTACACTTGGAACATAATAGCAGTGTTTGCATTTCTGGGTCTTTCATTTAAAATGAGGGCTTTTCCTCTACTTTGCAAGGAAGGGCTTGGTTTTTAAATGAAGCCTTTTGGGAGGGGGGTAAGGGCACGTCAGCCCTTCCCAAGCGAGCATCCTGTAAGGGGGGCAGTTGTTGGCCGTGACAGATATGGCTGATCCTAGGATCACAGAATTGTAGAGTTGGAAGGGATCTTGAGGGTCAACATGGTCTAAGCCCCTGTAAATAAAGGAATGATAATAATAATAATAATAATAATAATAATAATAATTTACTATTTATACCCCACCCATCTGGCTGAGTTTCCCCAGCCACTCTGGGCAGCTCCCAATCGAGTGTTAAAAACAATACAGCATTAAATATTAAAACTTCCTTAAACAGGGCTGCCTTCAGATGTCTTTTAAATATAAGATAGCTGCTTATTTCCTTCACATCTGAAGGGAGGGCGTTCCACAGGGCGGGCGCCACTACCAAGAAGGCCCTCTGTCTGGTTCCCTGTAACCTCACTTCTCACAATGAGGGAACCGCCAGAAGGCCCTTGGTGCTGGATCTCAGTGTCCAGGCTGAAAGATGGGGGTGAAGACGCTCCTTCAGGTATACAGGACTGAGGCCGTTTAGGGCTTTAAAGGTCAGCACCAAAACTTTGAATTGTGCTCGGAAATGTATTGGAATCTCAACCAGATCATCCATGACAGCTGGCCATCCAACCTCTGCTTTAAAACTTCCAAGGAAAGATAGCCCACCACCTCTTGTGGGAGTCCGTTCCACTGTTGAACGGCTCTTACTGCCAGAAAGTTCTTCCTGATGTTTAGCGGGAATCTCCTTGTAACTGGAATCCATTGGTTTGAGTCCTGGCCTCCGGAGCGGAAGAAAGCAAGCTTGTCCCACCCTCCATGTGACAGCCCTTTAGATATTTGAAGTTGGCTATCAGATAATCCTCTGTACCAAAATGGGATAGATGCCTTTGATGGCCTTTCCCCCCAGACTGGAAGCAGTCACAAAACAATGGCTATATTCAAATTTCTGAAAGTAAGGAAGCTGCTGCTGCTGTGATGCTGTAGGATACTTGGGAGAGGGAAGGAGAAACAATCCAGAAGTGAAGTTTAGTTTACAGCTGTGGAAACTTATATGCATGGTACATCTGTTGACTAGTCAGCATCCAATGACTCACAGTTGTTCAAGGAGAGATGTTCTGCTGCTGCACTTGATGACACGGTTTTAAGAACATAAATATGAAGAGCCTGCCTGAAGATGATGGACTTTTCGGAGCTAGCCGACCTGACTGGAAGAATCCACGACCAGAAAGAAGAGGAGTTTCAAGAGGACTGGAGGAAATTTAAGGACTATTTGAATAAATATTGTAATATAAAAAAATTATAAATTACTTGAAAGAAACAAATAGGCCTAGGATTAAACTAAGTTATAATTAAATAAATGGGATTTAGAATATTAAGAAACGTGAGTAAAATGGACTATAATTGGAAATTGCTCTAGTTCAATAATGATATTGGAAAGCTGTTACTTTCAACTACAAGGAACTCAGAAGGGAGGGACTAGAGGAAGTCAACCAAGATGTTTAAAAGGTTGGATTTGTAAAGAATTAAGTTTGTTGTTATTGTTTATCTGTTTATTGTTCCTTTTTTTTTCTTTCGTTCATTGATGTATTTTTCTTTTTTTCTTTTTTTCCTGTTTTTGTGTGTTATTCTGCTTTGTGGTTTTTGTTATTATTGTGGAAAATCTAATAAATCAAAATATATATATATGAAGAGCCTGCCGGGTCAGGCCAATGGCCCTTCTAATCCACCCCAGTGACCAACCAGATGCCTATGGGAAGACCAAAAGAAGGATCTGGGCTCAACAATACCATCCACACTTGCAATTCCTAGCAACTGGTCTTCAGAGGCATGCTTCCTCCAACAGAGCCACTGTTGCTAATAGCTGGTCCAGGGATGAAATGGCATGGATGAACCAGCCCTCAGGTGCTGTTTGGAAACGTCTCTGGTGTGATGTTTGCACACCAGCTTCCCATGCCGACTGGTTGTCACTGTCTGGCTCACCTTCAGGTCACCACAAACATACTGCCCGGCACGTAGGGTGGTGAAATGGAGAGTTCTATGAGAAGTGGCCACAAGAAGTAAGATTTCCCATGTGCAGGTGGCTCACTCAACGGCAGCTGCCAGTGAGAAATAGCTATCACAAATTAACCAGAAGACACCAAGCTTTCCTCTCTTCCTTGGATATGCACAGCGGGGCCATAGCTCAGTGGTAGAACATCTGCTTTGAGGTCAGAACATCCACAGCTCAATTCCTGGCATCTCCAGAAGGTCCCCTGCCTGAAGCCCTGGAGATGAGCAAGATGAACCAAAGGTCTGATATGGTGTAAGGCACGTTCCTATGTTCTCATACAACTTTGCAATGTAGGTTTATCTGAATTTTATGAATCGGGACGCTGAGAGATCAGTCACTTTAAGGGTGCTTGAAAGGATAATGGAGCCACAGGCTCTGCCCCCTGATACGTCTGATGGTCACACGCCCCAGCACCACCAAGCCGGGCAGAGATACCTACACGCTCTCCATAAGTGAGAAGGAGACTTCTGTATATATACCAGTGTTCATGTGCACAGCTACTCCATACAAGATGGGATACTGATTGGTCCAGGATCCATGCCTTGCACAGGGAAGCTCTATGCATACGTTGCTCTGCAGTTAAGGCCCCTTCTTAGGCCTTGCGAAAGAGTGGCTGGTGTGGGTTGTGACCATTACCTACAATGCATCCTGAATGTGCTTGGGAACACCCTTTGTCTATCTCTGCTTTTAACTGGATAGACCAGGGATCAGGACTGGGTGACCTCCTGCATAAATAGCATGATTTGCAGCCTGCCTCGTAGAAAACACCCCTCAGTGGAATAAGGACCCTTGACCGTTAGGTCCAGTCGTGGCCGACTCTGGGGTTGCGGCGCTCATCTCGCTTTACTGGCCGAGGGAGCCGGCGTACAGCTTCTGGGTCATGTGGCCAGCATGACTAAGCCACTTCTGGCGAAACCAGAGCAGTGCACGGAAACACCATTTATCTTCCCGCCAGAGTGGTACCTATTTATCTACTTGCACTTTGACGTGCTTTCAAACTGCTAAGTTGGCAGGAGCAGGGACCGAGCAACGGGAGCTCACCCCGTCGCGGGGATTCGAACTGCCGACCTCCTGATTGGCAAGTCCTAGGCTCTGTGGTTTAACCCACAGCACCACCCGCATCCCCACTGTAATAAGAGTTGTGAGTAAATGTTTTGCCCTTCTCCTCAATTCAACCAGTCCCTTAGAAATAAGGGCACTGGGTATTTCATCCTACATAGATCACTTCCTGCTGAACCCAAACCACGTGCTTGCATTTGCCTCCTTGCCATGCTACAGGCTCCTGGTTGCACCAACATTATTCACTGAGTACCCAAATTCCTTTCATTTGAGTCAGAGCTCCCGCCTCCCCCTCCTTCCTCCCCTTTTAACACTGCAAAATGTTGCCTTTGTTTGGCTTCTGTAGTTTTGCCATTTTTTTTAGTCATGCAGTAAATGCGAAACTAATTTTTGGTAGGAGAGACAGAATGGCACAGAATCGTGCGTGCCCACCCTCTTCCAAAAGAGGAAGGCGGCCTACTCCAAACACCCTGTTCTATGTGGGATGTGCGAGTTTATTCCCAAAACAAGATTCCTCATCAGAAAAGGGGTCTTGTTGACTTTGTCAGGGCTTCTTCTTCTTCTTCTTGGATTTTAGAGATGGGGTATACATCAATTTGGAGCACTCGTTACTCTATTCTTGGTTTAGAAGCACGTGCAAAATTTCACAAAGGCTGTTGACAGATAAAATCAGATTCTAACTATATGGTTACAGTAGCCTTTTGCTTAAACTTTGGGGTCCAGTGATCTAGTAAAGTCACAGTCCTATACACAACTCAGTCCTAAACCTGTTTACTCAGGAGTAAGTCCCTCTGTGCACAACAGTCCTTACTCTTTGGTTAATGGCTTTTAGGGCTGCAGTTCTGCAGTACTATGGCTTGTTTACTCAGAAGTAAGTGACGCTCAGTTAATTCCTGTGATGTTGATGAAAAGTGATGGCAATGAAACCAAAATATGTGGTGCACGCCAAGCATTCTCCGAGCGTTTAGCTGTCTAATGCAAAATTCAACGAATGCAATCCATTCCCCCCCCCCGATGGTGGGTTTCTGCTCCCCTGAAATATAATATGCGCAGAACCTTTGGGGATTGCTAACATTGCAAGACTGGAGTAGCGGAGTAAAACCTGGCCTTGTGCCTTAGAAAACAATGTGGCTGCATGCAGGGATTGCCAATAATAATAGTGGTAATCGCCTCATGCTTCATTTTCACTATGGCATCTATTTTGTGTGTTCCTGTGCGCTTCCAGTGCTGACAGAGAGTTCCATCTTCTAAAAAAGCCTCAGCTTATGTGCCTCTGCTGAAGGCAAGATAGTGCTTTTAGTGGAACAATGTTCTGACCGTGGAATAGCAAATCCCTGTGTTTCCTCTAAAGCCCTTTCCCTGATAATCTTTGCCCTGCCAGCTGTCTCTGAAATAGACAGAATGCCGCACAACATCTCTTCGGTGCTTTCTTTTTTTAAAAAAAAACCCCCAAACCATCCAATTCTCCCATTTAAAAAACAAACAAAACAAAAGAATGTGCATTCTATATCCAGCCTGGGAGGAACACAACCATAAAACCAGGTTACCACAATAGTTGACCATCTAGATTTCCCACCAGTTAAGGACAAAAGATGAGATCGGCTGGATCCATCAGTAGCCCAGCTTCTCAAGCATTGTCTTAAGAACATGAGAAGAGATTTGCTGGGTCAGGCCAATGGCTGGCCCATCTACCCCAGCATCCTGTTCTCATAGTGGCCAACCAGATGCCCCAGTGGGAAGCTTGCAAGATGGATGTGAACACGACAGCACTCTGGCCAGTGTGGCTAGTAGTCACGGGTGGCCCTCTCCTCCATGAATTTGTCCAATTCTCTTTTGAAGCCACCCAAGTTGTTGGCCATCGCTCCTTCCTCCATAGTTTAATTATGTGCTGCGTGAAGAAGTACTTCGAAGTACGCTTGGACTACTGCAATGCGCTCTACATGGGGCTACCTTTGAAGGTGACCCGGAAACTACAACTAATCCAGAATGCGGCAGCTAGACTGCTGACTGGGAGTGGGCACCGAGACCACATAACACCGGTCCTGAAAGACCTACATCCAGTCCGTTTCCGAGCACAATTCAAAGTGTTGGTGCTGACCTTTAAAGCTCTAAATGGCCTCGGCCCAGTATACTCGAAGGGGCGTCTCCACCCCCATCGTTCTGCCCGGACACTGAGGTCCAGCTCTGAGGGCCTTCTGGAGGTTTCCTCACTACGATAAGTGAGGTTACAGGGAACCAGGCAGAGGGCCTTCTTGGTAGTGGCGCCCGCCCTGTGCAATGCTCTCCCATCAGATGTGAAGGAAATAAACAACTGAAGGCAGCCCTGTTTAGGGAAGTTTTTTATTTTTGATGTTTTATCATGTTTTCAATATTCTGTTGGGGGGTATAAATAAACGATTTGTTTGTTTGTTTGTTTGTTTTATTATTTATTGTGTGCGCCCTGAATCTTCCAACACTCCGCTGTTTCTCAATCTACAGTGGCACCTCGGGTTACATACGCTTCAGGTTACAGACGCTTCAGGTTACAGACTCCGCTAACCCAGAAATAGTACCTCGGGTTAAGAACTTTGCTTCAGGATGAGAACAGAAATCGTGCGGCAGCGGCACGGCAGCAGCAGGAGGCCCCATTAGCTAAAATGGTACCTCAGGTTAAGAACAGTTTCAGGTTAAGAACAGACCTCCAGAACGAATTAAGTTCTTAACCCGAGGTACCACTGTACTTTCTCTGCAAAGGGAAGAGTAAAAGGGCAGCGCGTGTGGCCACATTGTGGGAAGAAATACTTTGTGTATGTGTTCTGAACCTATTGCTTATCAGTTTCAATTTAGCGTTAAGGAAGAGGGTAAACAATATACAGTATATCTCTCTCCAAACTATTTATGACTTTATAGGCCCCCATTTCCCCTCTATCTGGATGTCTGTTTGATTGCACCTGGAGCACAGTGGGTGAGCCAAGTTCCAGGAAAATCTAGCCGTTGATATATGTTATAGTAATATTAGCCTGATTTGTAACCCTAGACAAAGATTGGCTCTTTTGATACTCCCTCTGCATCAGGATCTCCAATTGTGGCAACTGTTACGTTCCATTCCTGCTGTACTGAATCAACATCCCCAACTAAGCCGGCAGTACATAACACCTGTAGGCACATCCATTCAACTGCCGGCGCCCCACCCTTGGCAAACAGGTGTTGCTATGCAAGTCTCCATGCTCCGTGACACCAAAGCACAGGTGAACAGGCACAGAGAAGAACTGTGTTTATAACCAAACAAGCGCCGCAGCCGCTTGCTTTTTAATGGCTTCTGGCAGAGGTAGCCAGTTCCTGGGGCTTTCCAGTGTATTAAGAAGGCAAGGAAAGCAAAGTGGGATAGCCAAGGTTCATGAAATTATGCAGGCTGCAGAGCAGGGGTGGGGACCCTGTGCCTCGCCACACCTTGCTGGACTACAACTCCCATCATTCCTCCAGTGACCATTCACCTTGCTAGCTGGGGCTCATGGGAGTCGGAGTCCAACAAAAGCTGGAGGACACCATGTTGATTTATGGCCTTGGCAAGATGTCTGATCTTAAACCAGGGGTGTGGGGAACTCAGGCCTAGACAGCCAGATGAGGCCCTCTAGGCCCCCATGTCTGGCCCTCAAAATTCTCCCCAGGCCCTATTTTGCACCTTCATTTTGCATTTGTGCCTGGCTGGAATGTGTCCTTGACCTCTGATAATGGTCACTTGCATGGTAGACAGAGAAGGGTGTTTGAGTGTCTGTGTCGAAGGTAAAACTGCGTCAGTTTTTTTACCTGCGCCAAGGCAAAACTGAATTGGTTGCTCTGCCTCTGGCCCGACCCACCAGACTTGTGGCCCTCAGAAGGCTGTCCAGAAGGCAAAGTGGCCCTCAGGCTGGAAAAAAAACCCTGTCCCTGCTCTAAACTTAAAAATGAGCTGGCCGGTGGTTGAAAAGAGAAAGGGGACTATAGCCCAGTGGCAGAGCCCATGATAGGTAAAGGTAAAGGTACCCCTGCCCGTACGGGCCAGTCTTGACAGACTCTGGGGTTGTGCGCCCATCTCACTCAAGAGGCCGGGGGCCAGCGCTGTCCGGAGACACTTCCGGGTCACGTGGCCAGCGTGACAAAGATGCATCTGGCGAGCCAGCGCAGCACACGGAAACGCCGTTTACCTTCCCGCCGGAGCGGTCCCTATTTATCTACTTGCACCCGGGGGTGCTTTCGAACTGCTAGGTTGGCAGGCGCTGGGACTGAGCAGCAGGAGCGCACCCCGCCGCGGGGATTCGAACCGCCGACCTTTCGATCGGCAAGCCCTAGGCGCTGAGGCTTTTACCCACAGCGCCACCCGCGTCCCAGAGCCCATGATGCTTTGCTATTATTATTATTATTAGGCAGGCACCTTTGTTGTCCTGCTCTGAACACCATTAAAACATTTGTTTTATTAGGCAAGTCTACCCAGACATGTAATTTTTATCGTGCACAGTAGTTTAAAAAATATTGCATCCATCTATATTTTGATGTTGTTGTGTTTACTGCATTTGAAGTCTGTTTTTATAGCTATTCTTCACCGATGTTTTATACCATTTAATGCAAGCCTCTTAGAGAAGATTACTGGGGTTTTTCTTAATTTAGTAGTATATAAATCTGAATGAATGAATGAATGAATGGAGTCAACCAATCCCAGGCTCATTCTCCATGATCTCTACTGGACCCAAATAACAGGGCTGGAAAACACATCAGCCTGGGACCATGTGTGAGGCCTGTTGCCACCCTTGGAGTGGGCTGCTGCATGGCAAAAACTCAGAACATGGAACAAGTGAGGGAAAATCCAGCAATTAGTGCTTACTTCACAGCTTGGACCTTTGCCAGCTTGCATCTTGGAGGTGGGGGCCGAAGGGGTAGCTGTTGAAGCGAGTTCTTGAACAGTTCATTCAGTCCAAAATTGCTCCGAGGCTCAGATTTGCTTATTTTTCTGTTATTAAGCAATGCCTCGGACTGGTCACGAGGCGCTCAAATGCTCTGAGACGCTTGCTTCTGGACGTTTTGGCTTCACATCTGTCATCTGTTTTAGCTGATCAAGCACGTCAAGTAATGCCTCACGGAGGAGGAGCGTTGACACCCCTGCGCTGGCCGAACTTCTTCTCAAAGCGCGGGGCAGTTTTTCTTTACCACGTAGAAGACCCAGGGGCCGCCCCATTTTATCCTCAAATCGATATTGTAGGGTAAGTCGGGCGTACACAAAGATGACCACTGAGCAACATGTCTGGACAGGGCTGTCACCCTGGTCCAAGTGCCGCAGCCCAGCCAAAGAGTATTGCAGCATGTTCGTTGTTTAGTCGTTTAGTCGTGTCCGACTCTTCGTGACCCCATGGACCAGAGCACGCCAGGCACTCCTGTCTTCCACTGCCTCCCGCAGTTTGGTCAAACTCAGGCTGGTAGCTTCGAGAACACTAGCCAACCATCTCGTCCTCTGTCATCCCCTTCTCTTTGTGCCCTCAATCTTTCCCAACATCAGGGTCTTCTCCAGGGAGTCTTCTCATAATGTGGCCAAAGTATTGGAGCCTCAGCTTCAGGATCTGTCCTTCCAGTGAGCACTCAGGGCTGGTTTCCTTAAGAATGGAGAGGTTTGATCTTCTTGCAGTCCATGGGACTCTCAAGAGTCTCCTCCAGCACCATAATTCCAAAGCATCAATTCTTCGGCGATCAGCCTTCTTTATGGTCCAGCTCTCACTTCCATACATCACTACCGGGAAAACCATGGCTTTAACTATACGGACCTTCTTGCAGCATGTTAGAGGCTAACAAATTACTTACACATCGCACTTGAGGCAAGTTACATCTACTCCACAAAAGCTTATGCCTTGATAAATGTGTTATTGTTTATGGTGTCACAGGACCTTCTGAAATTAATCAGTCTCTTGTACTATAGAGCCAAACTGCGGGAGGCAGTGGAAGACAGGAGTGCCTGGCGTGCTCTGGTCCATGGAGTCATGAAGAGTCGGACTAAATGACTAAACAACATACTATAGGCCCTTCCAGATGCCCTTTTTAAATTGTGCATGTACTGAAAGGTAGGAGGGACAGCAAGGGGGGTAATAATTTGAACTGGGGTGCCAATTTCAAGGAAACCATTGGGTGTGAGGAGTGGTTTAAGTGTGTGTGTGTGTGTGTGTGTGTGTGTGTGTGTGTGTGTGTGTGAACCCAGATAAGGCAACTTGAGCCAGAGTCTGAAGTACCTGAAGAAGTGTGCATGCACATGTAAGCTTATACCCAGAACAAAATTAGTTGGTCTCTTAAGGTGCTACTGGACAATTTTGTAATTTATTTTGATCCAGGGTGGAAGCACTTGATTGTCCATTCTGAGGTGACTGAATCAAATATTTTGGCTTCCCAACATCTTTAGCCTTCATCGACTTAGCACCCTCCAGCTGTTTTGAACTACAACATCTATGAGACTGGCAAGAGTTGTGGTCCAAAACATCTGGCAAAGTTTGAACTTTTGTCTACATTAACTGCACACACTCAAGATCACACCCAAGTAATTAATCTGGAATAGCTACCACTCCCTGGGGCCATCTAGCTCTTAAACATTTACCGATAGAATAGAGGGGAACTCAGCACTCAACTGTTCCTTAAAACGAAGGTCCCGTTCTTAAATTACAAAAGCATAGTTGCAATCATCGTCGCTGCTCCACCACTCCAGAAAAGTTGGGATATGGAATCACACAGGGTGGACCAGATCATGGAGGAAGAATAACACAAGGGATGCATACATATAATGCTTTTAAAGCACATTCAAAGCACATTTCTCCACCTCAGATTTCTGGGCATTGTAGGGTTGCTACAGGGTTGTAGGGCATTGGTAAGCTACAGATTCGAAGCAATGATTCTTCAACATCAACTTCGTTGGACTGGTCATGTGTGGATGCCTGATTATCGTCTTCCAAAGCAACGACTCTCTTCCGAACTTAAAAATAGAAAGTGTAATGCTGGTGGTCAACGTAAGAGTTTTAAAGACTCTCTCAAGGCAAATCTAAAAAAAAATGTAGTATAAACACCGACAACTGGGAAACACTGTCCTGCGAGCGCTCCAATTGGAGAACAGCCTTTACCAAAGGTGTCATGGACTTTGAAGACGCTCAAACTCAGGACAAAAGGGAGAAACGTGTTAAGAGGAAGGCATGTTTGGCAAATCCACACCGTGATCAACTCCCGCCCGGAAACCTATGTTCCCACTATGGAAGGACGTGTGGATCCAGAATTGGCCTCCACAGTCACTTACGGACTCACTGTTAAGACCGTGCTAATGGAAGACAATCTTACTCGGCTATGAGTGATCACCAAAGAAGAAGAAGACAGTGCCTAGAATTCTTGAAGGGAAATATTGTGCTTTGAATGTGCACACAGCCTCTCTCCTTGCCCATAATCCAGCATCTAGCAAGTGAGGAGATCTTCCAGTGTGATCCTGCCCCCCCCCAAGCTTGGTTTCCACATTCAAGCAGTAACAGAGCAACCCTTGATGGAGCCACAGAAAGCAGCAACCACACCACTCCCATAATATAAGGCTCCAGTTGTGTGCCAGCGTTGTCAAGGAGTGCTTAGGGATAATTAAGCAATTTGAAGAGATCTTATGGGCCCTGAGGTATTTGACTCACAAGTCTGGAATGGATAATTTCTCTAGTCTTCAGGGTGACACTAAAAAAGTATACCGTTAAGTCTGAGGGCTGCAGGAACCCGGTCAATCCACTTGGCATGGGATTAACATCATCTGCAAAACAATTTGATGGATTTAGAGAAACCCAAAGTACAATTTGTGGGGGTGTTCACTGTTGTTGGCCCAAAGCTATTGTCGTTTAATTATACAATGTTTGTTCTTAAATGTAAAAAATGCGGCTCAGCCCTTTAGAAAAATTCTCATTAAATGGACTTGGAGATAGATTTTGGGAGTAAAATGAAAACAAATCCGGACTTCTAAAATATTTCCAGGTGTTGGACATGACCGAATGCTTTGTCTTCATACTTTGAAAGGCAGTTCTACAATAGCAACGTGGCCTAGCAACTTATTTTTTTATAGATAAAAAACGAAAAACTGCCATTCTCAGGATTCCCAGCCACATTCTCCAACTTTCACACAGAAATTCCTTGTGGCTGGATATTTATAAAACAGTGAGCCTGAAGGTTGTGGAGAAATAGTTGAAAACATGCATCTAGCTTCTGTGGAAGGCTCAGTCAGAGACATCGATAGGTCCTTAAAATGTTTGGGGCAAAGGCCTACACCATAAATTTTTATTTAAATTTGCACATATGCTAATTTGTAGGTATAGCTGGAAATAGAGGCCAACTTTTGGAGGGAAAACCAACCTATATGAAAAGTAAATTTTAAAAGAAATACACAAGAAGCAAGCAAAGGATGTGTGAGGAAGCTGCCTTATACCCTCAGAAGATGGTGGAATGAGCAGAGGTTTCTGAGCAGAGGTTGGGTGGCCATCTGTCATGGATGCTTTAGCTGAGATTCCTGCATTGCAGGGGGTTGGACTAGATGACCCTCGGGGTCCCTTCCACCTTACCTTTGCCGTCCAGACCTGGCCACAGTGATCCATGCAACGGTCACCTCTAGGCTTGACTACTGTAATTCGCTCTACACGGGGCTGCCCTTAAAACTGTCCCAGAAACTCCAGCGGATGCAGAATGCTGCAGCGAGGCTCCTCACGGGGTCTCTGCCACGGGAGCATATTCACCCAGTGCTTTTCCAGCTGCACTGGCTCCCGGTGGAGTACAGAGTCAGATTTAAGGTGCTGCTTTTGACCTTTAAAGCCCTTCACGGCCTAGGACCCTTGTACCTACGGGACCACCTCTCCCAATATGCCCCACGGAGAGCCTCGAGGTCCATAAATAGCAACACCCTAGAGGTCCCAAGCCCTAAGGAAGTTAGATTAGCTTCAACCAGAGCCAGGGCCTTTTCAACACTGGCTCCAGCCTGGTGGAACGCTCTGTCTCATGAGACATGAGCCCTGCAGGATCTGATTTCTTTCCGCAGGGCCTGTAAGACAGAGTTGTTCCGCTTGGCCTTTGGCTTGGAGCCAATTTGATTCCCTGCCCCTCTTTCTTTTTTCTTTTCCTTTTTCCTCCTGTGATGAGGCTGCATTTTAATATTTTAATGTTTCAATATTTTAATGTTGTGTTTTAATCTTGTATTCATTCAACGTGTTTTTATTATTGCTTGTTAGCCGCCCTGAGCCCGGCCTTGGCTGGGGAGGGCGGGGTATAAATAAAAATTATTATTATTATTCTAACTCAGACCATTGGTCCTTCTATCTCAGTATTGTCTACACTGATACGCGGTCTCTCTCCAAGATTTCAGAGGGGGGGTTCTCTCCTACCTGAAGATGCTAGGACCAGATGCTCTACCACTGAGCCCTTCCCCAAAGGAGATTTGGGGCATGCTCATGAAAGACTTGGGGGGTTGGGCCCCCTGGGCCATCCTGTAACAAGCCCCCTAGTCAAAATCCCTAGCCGCTTTTGGGACGAAGGTTCCAAGGGCCTTGTCTTCAAACCCTACGTTGTTGTCCGGGGCCTAGCACTCTGTTGGACTCAAAAAATCCAAGAGGCTGTTTAGGACACACGATACAGCAGGCAGCGAAACGCAGGCTGGAAGTTACATCATAGGTGTGCAACGACATGATACTTAATGCTGCTTGAAATATTGGAGGACAGGGACCGATTAAAGAAAGGATAAACTAATTTGTCCAAATGTTTTCAATCCCCAAATGTAAAGCCCTCCCTTCCAAACTTATTCTGAGCGCCAAAACGAATGAAATGTACATTTCCTAAAACACTCCAATCCTCCTACGTGGTTTTTCTCTCTCTTTTTAATATATATTTGTGGTTTGGGAATTGCCTCTTAGTACAAAAGTGCTAGACGCCTGTTTAGATGCAGTCCACACGTTTTCTAGGCCGAAAGGCTGGAGAAATCCCAGGTTCTTTGGCTGGCCAGGCACCGAAGTATTTCGATATTGTTCCGCACTTCTATATATCACTGGCACATGGGAGCAGGATTCTAAGCTCTTAAAAGATACGATGTTAGCTAGGAATCTGAAACATTTTTCCAGCTCTGTTGTTATGAAGAGGTGAAGTTACCCACTGAACTTTGAGCAAAGGAGACAGGACAGTGATGAACAATTAATATTGAGGCCTCGCCATGTGTTTTTTTCCGGCAAGCTGAGGCTTAACGAAGCCTGTGACCGTATAATTAAAGTTGTTATTGTGGTAGTAAGCTGAGGGACAAGGGGGAAAATAAAGCCCAATTCATTCTTGAGGAACATACGTAGTCCAAAAAAGTATGGTTTGTTAGGAGTGGGAACAAGCTCCCCCTTCCCATCTGTAGGCAGATTTCCTGTTTGTCGAGCAGTTCCCCATGACATCCCAACTGCAAAACTGTGGTTTAATGGCTCCCTACAAACCGGCATGCAGGTGGCGCTGTGGGTTAAACCACAGAGCCTAGGACTTGCCGATCAGAAGGTTGGCGGTTTGAATCCCCACGACGGGGTGAGCTCCCGTTGCTCGGTCCCTGCTCCTGTCAACCTAGCAGTTCGAAAGCATGTCAAAATGCAAGTAGATAAATAGGTACCGCTCCAGCGGGAAGGTAAACGGCGTTTCCGTGTGCTGCTCTGGTTCGCCAGAAGCGGCTTAGTCATGCTGGCCACATGACCCGGAAGCTGTACACTGGCTCCCTCTGCCAATAAAGCGAGATGAGCGCCGCAACCCCAGAGTCGGTCATGACTGGACCTAACGGTCAGGGGTCCCTTTACCTTTTACAAACTGGCATTGCAAACAAGGATTTAGGTTTCCTGATCTAGATGTCATGGACACCGTGATTTAACAAGAAGATGATTCTTTTCAGGTGTCAGGTGGGCAAGGCGAGGATGGATGAAAACAAGGGAGAACTCACAGAGGTATAATTTTCAGAGTGGCTTAGGAAATCTATCCATCTTCGCAGGGGAATCTGGGAATCGTAGCTCTGAGAAGGGATCGGCGGTCTCCTGACAACTCTCAGCGCCCTTAACAAACTACAGTTCCCGGGATTATTTGGAGTGGGAAAGCCATGGCTGCTTAAAGTGCCATCATAGTATTTTAAATGCATGGCATGTAGCCTAGCTCTTTCATTGTCCTGCTGTTATAGATAAAAGGCTAAGAGAGAGAGAGAATGGATTACTTAAGAGGCCTCCTAGTAGGTTCATCATGGCAATGGCAGGATTAAGCCCCTGATTCACAGCTCAGTTTCCTAGCCATTAAGGCTGCAGCAGTTAATCTTCTTGCTAAAGCGGGTTTGGAATTAACCAAAAGACACTCTCCTAATTTTATTTTGGAACAGGCTCAGCTAGCAATTACAATCCTTTGGTACAGTTTCTAAGCAACGCACAGGCTGCCGGCGGGGGGGGGGGGGAGAGGGATTCATAGAACAATCTTTTGCTCAATAAAAGCAGAAGCTTTGCAAGGCGAACACTCGCAAACAAAGATGGCAGAGCATTCCCTCCTCAAAACGCACTCGGCACACGGGCACTTCAATTATGACTGACATCTGTCAGCAGCTCTTGTAAAATGTGATTGGCAACAGCAAAGTAACGGAAGGGGGAGGCGAATCCCTTTTTAAAATCAGAGCCAGAGAAGAACATTTCATCCCATAGTATCTAACGTTTGCTGCTGTGCCTACTTTGATTGAATTGATGCTTTTGAATTATGGTGCTGGAGGAGACTCTTGAGAGTCCCATGGACTGCAAGAAAATCAAACCTATCCATTCTTAAGGAAATTAGCCCTGAGTGCTCACTGGAAGGACAGATCCTGAAGCTGAGGCTCCAATACTTTGGCCACCTCATGAGAAGAGAAGACTCCCTGGAAAAGACCCTGATGTTGGGAAAGATGGAGGGCACAAGGAGAAGGGGACGACAGAGGACGAGATGGTTGGACAGTGTTCTCGAAGCTACCAGCATGAGTTTGACCAAACTGCAGGAGGCAGTGGAAGACAGAAGTGCCTGGCGTGCTCTGGTCCATGGGGTCACGAAGAGTCGGACACGACTAAATGACTAAACAACAACAACAACATATATATTTTTAATTTGTCTGTCCAGATCAAACTACTTGCCTGGACCTGCTTTCCCCATTTAAAAAACCCCTGTGTCAGTTGAGCTTTTCCAGACGGTCGCTATTTTTTGCAGGAAGGATCCAAAGGCACACACTGTGTGCAAATTCCATGCAGCAGTTGCCCCAACCATGAATATACTTCACCTCCCAAATTTCCTGGTCACCAAAGCTGAGTAGGTAACTGGAGGGACAGTGGCTCGGCAGACCGCACTTCCCAAACCTTCCTGAGCAACACAAAATTGCCAGCCAGCTTCTTAACAAGGCTAGGTTATGCCAGTGTGGGGCAAATCAGGTTGTGGCTAACCTGCTGTTTTCCTTTTGATGCTGAACCACAACTCCCATCATCCCTGACCACTGAGCCATGTTGGCAGTGAGTGTTCAGCAAAATCTGGACGGCCACAGGTTTCAACCAATGGGGGCGGCGTTTAAATGCTTTCCAGTTTCTCAGCTGTTCTCTGCTTCTCCCACTGACCACATGACCGTGCCTGACAGCTCACTGTGTCCCCTGCTGAAATCACAGAAGCATGAAGTTCATTCCTTTGTTTGCTTGAAGGCCCCGGCCTGCAGCAAGTTCTTGCCACAGCACGGAAGGAGCAGAGAAATATCTACTTCTCAGATCATAACAGAGGTTAACAAATACAATGGAAATATCCATCTTCGTATTTTATTTTATTTCATTGTTGGCAGCATCTCCCAGATTCTCCTGGATACATTCTTTTTCAAGTGCATTTTCTCAGCTCCCAATGGATTTCTGGAAGCTGAGGAATAAAACAGCCACACTCCCCAGAATTTCCAGAGTTATCCGCCAGCTGCGTGCTTGTGATCTGTCCCACTCACAACATCCATTATTGAGCTCAAAAGTCTACTCTCCTAGTGCCATTTATCAAAACCCAAGCAGTCCCCCATGTCTGATTATCTCCTTTCTCACCCACCGATCCATCGGTTTCCTTTCGTACACAAACTATAAAGCCATTTTATGCAGTTTCGCTCCATGCAAAATCAGGCTATGCAGCCTGAAAGAGCTGCCACGTGTGTACAAGGGAACAAATATAATGTCCCTTTCTGTGTTCCTTCTTACACCGGCCATTAAGGGTTAAAAAAATAAAAGTAGAGTCAGACTGGTGCATAGCCAGAGCTGGGTGGGGAACCTGTACCTCCAAATTTTGTTTGGCTCCAGCTCCAGCCAGTGTGCCCAATGGTCAGAGCTGCAGTACAGCAACATATGGACGGCCACAGGTTCCCCATCCCTAGATTAGAGCGTCAGACCCTGGAGCAGGAAAACCCAGCTTGCAATCTTCATTCAAGCATGAAGATCACTGGTTTACCTCTGCACAGCTAGTATCTCTCTCTCAGCCTAACCTCTCTCCCAGGGATATCATGAAGAGGACATGAGTGAGGAAAAATCATGAAGACTGCCATTTTGTTGGCGACCCCAGTGCTTTTTTTCCTTAAGAAATGTTGAGGGGTACTCTTGTTTTCCTGAACCTATTGAAATACTGCCCCTCAATGAGGCCAAACCTAGATTAAAAAAATATATATTTAGGGGTATGCGTACCCCTGCGTCACCCCAGGAAAAAACCACTGGGAGACCACACTTGTCCACTCCCAAACCTTGCTGTTGCCCACATCTCTTGTATCTCTGTTAACTCTGACCTACTTGTTCAGTTGAAACGGACAAAGCTCCATTTTGCTAGCCAAATGGAGAACCCCCTTTCCCCCGCTTACTGCAAGTCCACTGCCAAATGAATAGGCTACTGGCAGGGGACAGATTGATCCTATGCTTCAGTTCGGGCCGATTCCCCGTCCAGTAAAATGTGCCTGTTCTCCTCTGTCAAATGTTGGAAGGTACGCATGATATGGAACTGCCAAGTGACAAGGGGAGTGTGGGCGTGGGGAAACAAGAGGGGAGGATCTGGCCTGGCCAGTATTTTTGAACTCCTGTGGGCCTACTGGTGGAAAGTTTCATGTAAAAGCCAGAATCTGGAAGGCTTACCGGAGTTATCTGAGCTAATCTGGAATTTGTTGAGAAAGAAGTACAGTGGTACTTCAGGTTACATACGCTTACAGACTCCGCTCAACCAGAAATAGTGCTTCAGGTTAAGAACTTTGCTTCAGGTTGAGAACAGAAATTGTGCTCCGGCGGCGTGGCGGCAGCAGGAGGCCACATTAGCTAAAGTGGTGCTTCAGGTTAAGAACAGTTTCAGGTTAAGAACAGACCTCCGGAACGAAGTAAGTACTTAACCCGAGGTATCACTGTATGCAGAAACTTGCTGTGCATGCGTAAACTGATGCAGATGCGCACTAAGGCGCCGTCAAGTTCAAACCCAAAGTGCTGTGTTTGGCGCAAGATGGCGGCACCTCGTTCTTTAATTGCCACATACACAAAGAGTGTGTGCTTAGCACAAGTCTCAAGAACAAGCTCCGTCAACAGAAAGCAGAGGTGGCACACCTCATCACTGAATACTCCTTCCATCTTTACCCCCAAACAGGACTGGCTAGAGTAAGAGATTTCCCCTCCTCCATGCCCAGCTATTAAAGGTTCAAGATTCTTGCCCTTCTCTGTATCTGATCCCCAAGCAGCTGACTGTGCATAGTATTAAGTTGTGGGCGAACATATCAGACGACACAGCGATTCTTCAAACAGCTCTTGTTTATTCACAGGCCAGAACAGAACTGAACTGAGGAGCTCAGTCAGCCTGCTTATATAGAGCTCCACTAGAATGCAACAGTAACCATTTTCTGTAACTAGCCAATCACTGAACGTCACTTTCGATCCTTCATTTGCATACAAACTATCCAATCACTGAACGTCACTTTCGATCCTTCATTTGCATACAAACTATCCAATCACTGAACGTCACTTTCGATCCTTCATTTGCATAACTATCTACAGTATCCCCCTGCTGGCCCAGGGTGAGAACCTCAGTACATAACACATGGTATATTATCATCATTTCCTTCTCAACCTCTCTGTGGCTTTTGATATCATTGTCTATTATATACTCCTGGACCGGCTCTGCGGGGTGGGCATTGGTGCACTGTGCTACACCTGAAGATGTAAAGACAGCTCATTGGGTTTTTAATATTGGGGTTTTAATATTGTTTGTTAATTAGACTTGCTATCATATTAATGGCATTTGCCATTAATAGGTGAACCGCCTTGAGATCTATGGGTATAAGGCGTTATACAAATAATAATAATAATAATAACAATAATAATAATACCACCAGATTATGTCAAGAGCTAAAAGCAGCCTCAGACATCTCTAGAGTATTAGCAGCAGCCCTGATCAAAATATCTGTAAGTGCAGCATCTCCTGGGAGAGGAAGAGGCCATAGATGCTTGAGCAGCCCTGAGGCTTCCTGATGACTAAATATAAAAAGGTAAAGGTAAAGGACTCCTGGACGGTTACATCCAGTCAAAGGCGACTATGGGGTTGCGGCGCTCATCTCACTTTCAGGCCGAGGGAGCTGGCATTTGTCCGCAGACAGCTTTCCGGGTCATGAGGCCAGCATGACTAAACCACTACTGGTGCACGGAGTACCGTGACGAGTGCCAGAGCGCACGGAAACGCCATTTACTTTCTTGCTGCAGGGTACCTATTTATCTATTTGCACTTTGACGTGCTTTTGAACTGCTAGGTTGGCAGGAGCTGGGACAGAGCAACGGGAGCTCACCCCATTGCGGGGATTCGAACCCCCGACCTTCTGATCAGCAAGCCCATGGGCTTGCTGATCGGAATATGCTGAGGAGTAACCTGTGAACCGGGTGCTTCGGGTTCTACGTTTCCTCCTACTGACAGAACCTTCAGGCATCCTTCATGGACCTGGTCCTCAGTTGCCTCCACTGCCGCTAGCCCTTCTGAATCAAATCTTGCAGATGGTTTCACTGCACTTACAATGTTTGTGTTTGTGTGTGTGTGTGTGTGTGTGGTGAGATGGGAGGGGAGGGGAAGCATAACCCAGAACATACCACAAACAATGTGGGAGGCATTATAGCTCGGCAGAAGACTTTTGTTTGTAGAAGATCGGCAATGCATGCTCAAGTAACCCAGATTGCTGGGCTAGCACAGACCTCTGCCTGAAACCCTCTGTAACACCACACCAGAAATACATCTGGGTTACCGAAGAGGTAACCTTTTTGTGCTAATTTCCCCCAAATTTTACAAATTGTAATGCAACTTTGCCTAATGCACACGTTTTTGCAAATTGTTTCCCCCCAATATAACACATTTTTTTGGGTGTTACTTCCATTAATAAACACACTGATAGGCACACCTTACCCCGGCATTTTTGTACACATTACAGAGAAGTGTACAGAGAAGGATGGCTGTGTTTTGGTTCACATATTACTTTGGAAAGTAAACTGAATCAAACTCTCTCTCTCTCTCTCTCTCTCTCTCTCTCTCTCTCTCTCTCTCCAGCCTCGCAAATCCCTAGCAGTTCATGTCCTCCCCATTCCCAAATAAATACATTCTGGGGAGAAAGCTGGATAGAGAAGACCTAAATTTAGCGCTGTATCAAATCTACAGCAGGCTTCTCAAAGCACTGAAACGAGTGCCTCTTTTAGACAAGCTAAATAATTGAGTTGCCCACATTGTATTAGATGTCCCTTAAGTGATTGTTTCGTGTGTATTATTCATCCCTCACCTGGGGTGTGAAGCAGCACCCAAATACAGAGGAGCCTTCCTGATGGGATACCTGCTCACATCGTTGGAACAAAAATCACTACCATACCCAGTTGGATTAAAACGAAAACAAACAAACCCAGATCATAAGTTCCTGGGACCACACCGCCAATAATACCTCCCATGAAATTTATCGAAATCTATCTAGGTCATCTAGGCAAGTTCAGCGCTGCGCCTAAGGAGCCTAGACAGAAATGCCCTTTTCAA
Source organism: Podarcis siculus (assembly GCA_034642415.1). Lineage (NCBI taxonomy): Eukaryota > Metazoa > Chordata > Lepidosauria > Squamata > Lacertidae > Podarcis > Podarcis siculus. The sequence goes on along the minus strand of JAXCMG010000003.1, from coordinate 88,070,354 downwards.
ATCTGTAGGAAGAGGCATCATCTAGATGACTCCAGTTGTAATACAGTGGTACAGTGGTTAAGTACTTAATTTGTTCCGGAGGTCCGTTCTAAACCTGAAACTGTTCTTAACCTGAAGCACCACTTTAGCTAATGGGGCCACCTGCTGCTGCCGCACCGCCGGAGCACAATTTCTGTTCTCATCCTGAAGCATAGTTCTTAACCTGAAGCACTATTTCTGGGTTAGCGGAGTCTGTAACCTGAAGTGTATGTAACCTGAAGCGTATGTAACACGAGGTACCACTGTAGAGGCATCATCTGATGACTCCAGTTGTAATAGTTGCGTGAGCCCTCTCCCAATGTTTTTTTCCAGGGGTACACCCCAAGATTTTGCTCCCTTGGATGACGGCTTGGATTGTTTGTGTCCAGGCTAGTCCAGGCTACACCAGTCTTCTTCCCAAGCCTGGATTTGTGCTGTCAGGAAGCGGAGATGGAGACTGATCCAAGAGAGGAGGAATCCATTGTGCTGACCAGACTGGTCCATGGTGTGTGTAGTTCAGCTGCAGCCCAAGTGGTGCCCCCTCCAGGGGCTTTGGACTCCAGTTCCCAGCAGCCCCGGCCAGCTTGGCCAATGGCAGAGGATTGTGGGAGTTGCAGGCCAAAACATCTGGAAGTGCACCATGTTGGCTACTCCTGGTGGAGCTAGCGGGGTGTCATAGTCAGATCAGGGAGACCTGGGTACAAATCTTGAGTTAGAGATGGGCCTAAGCACCTCCGGGTGGATACAAATGAGATTAGATAAATAGAATGCATCTATTTAAAGCATCTATCTACTGCTTATTCATGTGCATTTCTAAGCTACATGGTAGTTTGACCTAGCCAGGCTATAGTGCCTGTCGATCACAGAGGTGGAGTTTGCAAATTCCCATCCCACCCTCAGAACAACAACAACAAAAAGGTTGGTTGGTTTGCTAGATTAGGATAGGATTTTGCTGCAAAGCACGAGGTGCTTTTGCACACTGTGGATTCCATGTGGCAGCAGCTTGCTTCTAAGCCAGCCCATCTCTGACTATCAACACAACAAGAGTTGTCTATACCCCTTTGCCAAATGGTGGTGCGGGAGAGAGAGAGAGAGAGAGGGAGAGAGAGAGAATGTGTGTAGTTTTTATGAAGAAGAGGAGGAGTTTGGATTTGATATCCCGCTTTATCACTACCCGAAGGAGTCTCAAAGCGGCTAACAATCTCCTTTCCCTTCCTCCCCCACAACAAACACTCTGTGAGGTGAGTGGGGCTGAGAGACTTCAGAGAAGTGTGACTGGCCCAAGGTCACCCAGCAGCTGCATGTGGAGGTGCAGGGAAGCGAACCCAGTTCACAAGATTACGAGTCCACCGCTCTGAACCACTACACCATACTGGTTCACAGTGGTTGCAGCTATTGACTCGGTGTCATGTTATCAACATGGCCATCTCCAAACATCTCAAGGGCTGTCCCATGGAAGAGGGAGCAAGCTTGTTTTCTCCTGCTCCAGAGGGTAGGACTTGAACCCAGGGCTTCAAGTTACAAGAAAGGAGATTCTGACAAAACACCAGGAAGAACTTTCTGACAGTAAGAGCTTTTTGACAGTGGCATGATCTCCCTTAGGAGGTTGTGGAGGTTTTTAAGCAGAGCTTGGGTGACCATCTGCCATGGATGCTTTATCTGAGAGTTCCTGCATCGCAGGGGGTTGGACTAGATAACTGTTGGGGGTCCCTTCCGACTCTACAATTCCATGATTCCTCTTTTTGCAAGGAACCCAGGGGATCTCCAGCACTTTCTGAGCTGGCATAGTCCTGCCTTTCAGCATGTCTCATTTGGCATTTGGTTCAGAGGTCAGGAATGTCGGCGTGCTACCGTGCATTTTGCGGAATCATGTGCAGAGTGCATTGAAATGACTGTGCTAGTTAGGATTCTTTTCCCGTGTTGTACTCATGGGATTGTTTATATCACATGACGGTGTATGTTTTCATTCCACATTGTGGGAAATGACGGAGACAGGATGTTTTTATTACTGTGTTTCCGTGATGTAGGATTTTTGTCCCTTTGTTCTCTCTCTTTGCTCTCTGATGCTGAAGAGCAGGCATCCCCAAACTCAGCCCTCCAGATGTTTTGGGACTACTACTCCCACCATCCCTAGATAACAGGACCAGCGGTCAGGGATGATGGGAATTGTAGTCCCAAAACATCTGGAGGGCAAAGTTTGGGGGTGCCTGCTGAAGAGGAAGGAGGTGAGTTGTGATGCTCCGAGTGTATATATGTAAATAAACGTAGTTTAGCCAAAAAGCTGTGCAACTGAGTCGGAACGCTGACTGCCTATACTCTGCTTATCCTGAAGTATGCCGGTGTCTGTTGGCATCGGTCGCTGTGATGTTCAGGCTGGAGAAAGATTTTGAATCTCCCAAACGAATGACCAGGAGGGAGAGAACATGCCAGTCGGGCATGTGTCTCTGCCGGATTCCTACTCGTGTGTAGAACCTCCTGACACACCTCTCCCCCCCCAAAAAAAACAGAGATATGTATTTGTGTTCACATACACACACAGGATTGCCCCTGTGAGTTCTGCTCAGCAACTCCCCTGCCATTCCCCCACATTAAGCTCCTAGCCCTTCTCCTTGCACCCCATGAAACTACTAAGCTTGCTTTTCACCTACCCAACCCCAATCTCTTCATGCACATCCAGGACTGTGATACAGCACTACAGATCCTCCAATGGGGGCAATGGAATAATAATAATAATAATAATAATAATAATAATAATAATAATAATAA
>JAXCMG010000003.1:88046668-88067560 GCA_034642415.1 Podarcis siculus | reverse complement strand
AATAATAATAATAATAATAATAATAATAATAATAATAATAATAATAATTTATTATTTAGACCCCGCCCATCTGGCTGGGCTTCCCCAGCCACTCTGGGCGGCTTCCAACAAAATATTAAAATACCGTAATACATCAAACATTAAAAACTTCCCTAAACAAGGCTGCCTTCAGATGTCTTCTAAAAGTCAGGTAGTTGTTGTCCTCTTTGACATCTGGTGGGAAGGCGTTCCACACGCGGGCGCCACTACCAAGAAGGCCCTCTGCCTGATTCCCTGTAACTTGGCTTCTTGCAGTGAGGGAACCGCCAGAAGGCCCTTGGCGCTGGACCTCAGTGTCCAGGCAGAACGATGGGGGTTGAGATGCTCCTCCAGATATACTGGACTAAGGCCGTTTAGGGCTTTAAAGGTCAGCAGCTTGAAATTGTGATTGGAAACGTACTGGGAGCCAATGTAGGTCTTTCAAGACCGGTGTTATGTGGTCTCGGCAGCCGCCCCCAGTCACCAGTCTAGCTGCCGCATTCTGGATTAGTTGTATGACAGCCTTATGTATAAAGGAAGATATGCATGTACGCGTTCGTGTGCACGCACATGTATATGTGTTTTGTGTATATGGATTTATGTGTGCCTCTGTGTACAAACATACTTGGGCCATATGTAGCATGTTCCAGGCAGGAACAGAATCTACCCGGTGATGGTTTTGAGCACGGGGAGGCAAACCAAGGCCCGGGGGCCGGATCTGGCCCAATCGCCTTTTGAATCCGGCCCACGGACGGTCCAGGAATCAGCATGTTTTTACATGAGTAGAATGTGTCCTTATATTTAAAATGCATCTCTGGGTTATTTGTGGGGCATAGGAATTCCTTCATATATTTTTTTCCAAAATATAGTCCGGCCCCCCACAAGGTCTGAGGGACAGTGGACCGGCCCCCTGCTGAAAAAGTTTGCTGGTTTTGAGGAACACAACCTGAGAACTGCTTTTGACTGCCACAGAACAAGTGCAAGGCTCTGGGCTTTGGGTTTTTTCCATTCCGTCTGAGAACTGGGTAACCACCGCCAAGATAACAGATTATGACGCCGCGAGGGTGGAAAATTATGTTGCCCTCTAGCTCCCGTAGGGGCACTGAAATGAATGTTGTTGGCACCGTAACTCTCGTGATACAAAGCGACTGGACTTTGCAGACAGGGGTTTATAAACTCTGACAACATGCAGCTGATTTATGCGTCTTAAGTAGTTTTCTAGACATACATCTGCAAAAGAACTAGACAAAACATTGCTTCAACCCAGGGTCGGAAGTTGAGAAGGGCGCTTGCACCGAAACACAGGGGCTGCTGACACTGTGATAAATGTTGACTTCAAAAGATACAAGTGCCCAGGGGTCTGTGGGCTTCACAGAGATTTTCATCAAGTTTGGCAGTTGGCACAGGATGCCAGTACAAGTGTCGTCATCGTCCCCCAACACACTTACGTGTGATCAACTCTCCTGCAACTGCATATAAGTGCGGTGCCAAGAAATCAGTAAAAAAATCAATTCGAACCCAGAAATGGTGGGAAAGAGCTGGAGAGTCCTCGTAGCTCAGGATAAGACCCTCCCTGAAGCCCGATGTCAGTGAGGGCAGAGGAAGCTCCAAAGAGACCTGAGGTGTAGCGGGGCTTTGTTTAGGCTGCTCGGCCTACCTGCCTAAAGGCTGATAAAGCTGCTTTCTTACGTATCCTCCAGCCAGCCCCAGATATTTTGGTCTGGATTGGGAAGAGAGGTCGATATCGACATCTGCTGACTCTGTGGATCCTGCTGTCTGAGGCGGTTGCCTCATCTTTCCTCATGGGTGGGCCGGCCCTAATGAAAACACCTGTGTGGATCAAGTAACTGACAGCTGGGAAAAGGTGAAGACCAGCTCATATACGGAGCTCAGTGAATTTGGGGAGGGGGTGCAGGGTCACAGCGGAAGGTGTAAAAGGGATTCTATGCACTTACAGCTGAGATATCTCTCTCTCTCTCTCTCTCTCTCTCTCTCTCACACACACACACACACAAGCTCTTCCACACTATCAGGAACCCAAGGAAATAACCCGTTTCTGTTTTTCTGCTGAAAACCTGGGAGGTAGGGAGAAGATAGGACCACCGGGCATGATCCTGATTCCCCCTTCACAGTTAGACAAAGCAATGTGGAAATTGAGAATGAGGTTTTCCTCTACTGATGATGGCAGTCAATCAACCACTATAGACCTTCCTAAATAGTTCTCCATAGGGAAGCTAAATTCAAAGCACCACAGCCATTGATCCATTTTCTGGAGACATTAGCACCTCATTAAAAGTTCTGGAATTGAACTTTCAGAGTACCTGTCCCCATTGTTTACGAACAATTACAAACACTGCAGTACCGTGTCATTCTTGAAATAGGAGAGTTCACCGTTATTATTACTTTATCATTTCTAAAGCAGCTGTCAAATCCATGCAACTTGCCTTAAAGATTTTTTTTAAAAAAGATGGCTGAAAGATATTAACATGTAGTTTGTTCATTTGGTTGTTAACACCCAACCATAACGTGCTCAAACTATGGCTTGCAAACCACCTTCAAACCACGGTCTCCAGTCCTGATTTGGTCGCCAATCGTAAATCATGGTTTGAAGCAACCCGTTGCGTGTTTGCTTCACTAAGCGGTAAGTTGTGGTTATGCTGAACGCTCCTGTTAAATGGAGATCAGCTCTGTTTCCTGAAAGTTGTACCTGGATTCAAAGGGTAGAGCACGAGCTATCATTTAGGGCCACCTTTGTGCTAGGAACACAAAGAGCACAAGCTGAATAATTGCACCAGTGGTAGAAATGGTGAAAGTCTTACCTGCTAAGGCTTTGATGCGAGACCTCTCAAACAGCCGTGCGGAACTGTTCTCGTTGTCCCACTCTTCAACATCCCAGCGGTTGTTGACATCGCTGTACTGCTGTTGGATTTCAATGTTGTCGTAGTCTGTCGCTACTGTCGTCGTCATCTTGGATCTTCTTAAGCCAGCCTCTGCATCAGCTACCCCTTAAAAAACTCTCCTGTAGAGGAAGAACGAAAGAAAGAAAAAAGAGAGAGGGAGGGAGATGTGTTTAGTTGTTGGTTTTTAAAGATTTCTTCCTAGGTAAGTATGCAAAGGATCACAGCCGAAGTTGTAGACTTCGTTGATCAAGCTTCCTCAACCTCGGCCCTCCAGATGTTTTGAGACTACAATTCCCATCATCCCTGACCACTGGTCCTGATAGCTAGGGATCATGGGAGTTGTAGGCCAAAAACATCTGGAGGGCCGAGGTTGAGGAAGCCTGTTGTTGATGGTTGTATACCTATAACATCTGGAGGGGCATGTCCTATGGCTTGGGGCCACAGCAGTTGAAGGACTGCCTATTCTGACACAAATCTGCCTGGATGCTGAGATTCATGTGTCAGCCTTCTGAAGCAAAGGGCTTGGTCATTTGAAGACAGGGCCTTTTCTGCTGTGGCACCACATCTCTCAAATCTCCACCCCAGTGAGGTTCACCTGGCACCATCTTTGTTCTCTTCCCAGCAACAGATAAACATCCATTTGATTTCTCTAGGCCATTTGAGGCTGCAATCTGGGGATAGCTCTACAGTATGAGACCCTTAATCTCAGGGTTGTGGGTTCGAGTCCCATGTTGGGTGAAAGATTCCTGCATTGCAGGGGGTTGGACTAGATGACCCTCGTGGTCCCTTCCAACTCTACAGTTCTATGATTCACTGACCTGTGAGTAAGGCCTATTCAACTCAGAGGAACTTGCATATAAGATGTGCATAAAATTCCGCTTAGCCTACAGATATAGCTTTATGTTGCTGTTTCATTTTATGCTGCTCTGCTGTGATTCAACTCGTTGTGATTTTATTATTTTACTGTACTGTAAGACCCTCTGAGCACTTTGGCTGAAAAACGGCTAACGGTCGTTTTAAATAAACAGAGAAATGAAAAGTATTGACGAAACCCCCTCTGTCTTTTATTCTGACACCCACTTTTCTGCAACCGGCCCCTCGGCTCAGAATTTTCATACATTTGCCCTGAGTGTTGATATTCGCAATCTGGCAATGCAAAAACCCTTAAAAGTCTCTCTCTCTCTCTCTCTCTCTCTCTCTCTCTCGCTCTCGCTCTCGCTCTCGCTCTCGCTCTCTCGTGCTTTTCCTCTAGCTAACCGATGCCACCTACTGACAGTTGAAATTGTTTTCTATTTTCAAGCCAGCCATAGCAAAACATGTTTAATTCCTCTGCACGGACCGCGCGGGCTGTGAAACAAATTAAGATACTCCCAGGTGACACAGCATTTTGGTGGGATGGGTAGAATCATAGAATCATAGAGTTGGAAGAGACCACAAGGGCCATCAAGTCCAACCCCCTGCCAAGCAGGAAACACCATCAGAGCACTCCTGACATATGGTTGTCAAGCCTCTGCTTAAAGACCTCCAAAGAAGGAGACTCCACCACACTCCTTGGCAGCAAATTCCACTGTCGAACAGCTCTTACTGTCAGGAAGTTCTTCCTAATGTTTAGGTGGAATCTTCTTTCCTGCAGTTTGGATCCATTGCTCCGTGTCCGCTTCTCTGGAGCAGCAGAAAACAACCTTTCTCCCTCCTCTATGTGATATCCTTTTATATATTTGAACATGGCTATCATATCACCCCTTAACCTCCTCTTCTCCAGGCTAAACATGCCCAGCTCCCTTAGCCGTTCCTCATAAGGCATCGTTTCCAGGCCTTTGACCATTTTGGTTGCCCTCCTCTGGACACGTTCCAGTTTGTCAGTGTCCTTCTTGAACTGTGGCGCCCAGAACTGGACACAGTACTCCAGGTGAGGTCTGACCAGAGCAGAATACAGTGGCACTATTACTTCCCTTGATCTAGATGCTATACTCCTATTGATGCAGCCCAGAATTGCATTGGCTTTTTTAGCTGCCGCGTCACACTGTTGGCTCATGTCAAGTTTGTGGTCAACCAAGACTCCTAGATCCTTTTCACATGTACTGCTCTCAAGCCAGGGTATTCCACATCTGTGTTGACATCTTAAGGGAGCCTTCCTTCCCCAACCTAGCAGGGTCTGGTTGCTTTGAACTACAGCTCCCATCATTCCCAGCAGGCATACTAGGACTAGGGTTGCTGGGAGTTGTAGTCTAAAACATCCAGAAACAACTGGATTGGGGAAGGTTGCCTTGATCACTGTAGAAAGCAATATTTATCTCTTGCAAAAACATTTTAACCTTTCTGTTTTTCTATCTGCTTTGCTTTGCTCTTCATATAATAATAGAATAAAAGCTCATTTTACCTCTAATTTATCCCTACATTTATTTGCGAAATAAACCCTTTTATTTATTTTGCTGATTTTTGAGGTGTGTTTTTTTTTTAAGAGATGCTTTCTCTTTTATGCAAGTTCCTCTGGCGACTGCTTCATTACGTCCCATAGAAGGGCGGTTGTTATATGTATCTACATCATTTTCTTTGAAGTAGTTTTGGAGAGTTTTTGTGAGGCTCTCTCTCATTTGTTTATTTGTGTTTAGGATATTGCACAGAGGTTGTCAGAACAGTGCTTGAAATTGTATTATAACATTTGCAATAATATCTAGGACCTCCCAGTCCACCTGACCTAGAAATCTATTTGAGTGATGACACAGGACAAAACACGTTGCTCTTAAAACAGCTTTTTATATAAAAAACCCAAGCATACAGTTCCTTATTTTACACTTGTGGGTTGATATTTCCCCCCTCAGAGGTTCTTTAGGCCTCAGTTCTCTTCAGCTCTGCTTTGTGTTATTACCGGTATGTGCCTGATAAACAGAAGGGACACAATGCGAGAGGATTATGCAAGTGTGATTAAGCCACCTGATAAGAAGGTTGCTAGAGCAACGCTGCGATTTCACGAACCTACTGCTCTGCTGTGCAAAGCGGATTGACTTAGCGGGATTTCCTTTGGGTGCATAGAGGTATTTAGGCAAGACATTGTGATCATCATTGTTATGGTCAGTTGAATTTTTACTGGAAACCAGAGTTAAATTTCTTCAAATATCTAAAGGGCTGTCACGTGGAAGATGGGGCAAGCTTGTTTTCTCCTGCTCTGGAGGGTAGGACTCTTAAACCAAGAGTCGAGAGTGGATTTCATGCTCTTTATTCAGCTCATAGGGGTGAGGAGGAATGGAAGTTCCCCCAGAATGTCTGCTTTATATACATTATTTACACAATGGGCCCCACGTGATTGGCTAATTCCGGGATTCACCTGTAGGCCAATCAGATTGCGGATTCACTTCCACCCTGAGCTGGATTGGGTAGTTCCTGTGGACCAATCAGACTGCTGCATTCTGGACTCTATTGTTCTAGGCCCAATCAGACTGCTGCATTCTGAATCCTATTGTTCTAGGACCAATCAGGCTGCTGCATTATGAACCCTATTGTTCTAGGACCAATCAGACTGCTGCCTTTTGGATCCTATTCAACTCAGTACATAACACAGTGGTACCTCTGATTATGAACTTAATTCATTCTGGAGGTCTGTTCTTAAGTTGAAACCGTTCTTAACCTGAGGCATGCTTTTGCTAATGGGGCCTCCTGCTGTGCACAATTTCCGTTCGCATCCTGGGGCAAAGTTCGCACCCAGGAGCAGCTACTTCCGGGTTAGCGGAGCTCGTAACCTGAAGCGTTCATAACCAGAAGCGTTCATAACCAGAGGTACCACTGTACAGTGGTACCTCGGGTTACAGATGCTTCAGGTTACAGACCATAGCTGTCAACTTTTCCCTTTTCTTGTGAGGAATCTTATTCGGAATAAGGGAATTTCCCTTTAAAAAAGGGAAAACATTGACAGCTATGTTACAGACACTTCAGGTTACAGACTCCGCTAACCCAGAAATAGTACCTCAGGCTAAGAACTTTGCTTCAGGATGAGAACAAAAATCGCACGGCGGCAGTGGGAGGCCCCATTAGCTAAAGTGGTGCTTCAGGTTAAGAACAGTTTCAGGTTAAGAACGGACCTCCACAACGAATTAAGTTCTTAACCCAAGGTACCACTGTACAAGAAATGAGATTCTGACTAAACTACAGGAATAACTTTGTGGCAGTAAGAGCTGTTCAGCCGTGGGACAGACTCCCTTGCGAGGTTGTAGACTCTCCTTCCTTGGAGGTTTTTAAGCAGAAGTTGGATGGGCGTCTGTCATGGATGTTTTAGTTGAGATTCCTGCATTGCAGGGGGTTGGACTGAATGCCCCTGGGTTCCCTTCCAATGCAGTTCTATGATTCTATTATTCATCTATATGAGTGCGGCATTAATTGTGCAATTCAAATAACGTATACATTTTTGCTGGAATTAACAAGGTTAGTTATCTCAGTTCGACAAATCCTTATCAAACGTAATTCCTACATAAAAAGGTAAAGGGTCCCCTGACCATTAGGTCCAGTCGTGGCCGACTCTGGGGTTGCGGTGCTCATCTCACTTTACTGGCCGAGGGAGCCGGTGTACAGCTTCCGGGTCATGTGGCCAGCATGACTAAGCCGCTTCTGGCGAACCAGAGCAGCGCACGAAAACGCCATTTACCTTCCCGCTGGAGCAGTACCTATTTATCTACTTGTGCTTTCGAACTGCTAGGTTGGCAGGAGCAGGGACCGAGCAATGGCAGCTCACCCCGTCGTTGGGATTTGAACCACCGACCTTCTGATGAGCAAGTCCTTGGCTCTGTGGTTTAACTCACAGTGCCACCCGCGTCCAGTTCCTACACAGGAGGTGCCAAATCAATGGGGAAAACGCAAAAGGCCCCTCCTAGACATTTTCTGGTACTCTGCAATATTGATGCAACAATAGCAGGTTAGTGGTAGATTTACACTGGACCGGCAATACTTATTATCATTCTCTTCTATGATGGTTCCCCAGTGCTCTTTGAATATTGCCCTCTGGAGGGGCACTTGTGCACTACAGTGGAACAAAAGTGGGACTCAAAAAAAGAATAGTTACTGGATTTCAGCAAGAAGTTACGGAACAATCACCGATCGGAAGAAACAAATCAGTATTTCTGCCCCAAAACTTTTGGCAATGAGATGATGTATGACCACCATGATATTCTCCATCATGCTCAAATAATCAGCTATACACAATAAAATTTACGCCTGGAAATTGAAATACTTTATTGTCACTTGTACAACTTGTATACAGTGAGATTACACAAGCACCCCCCCACTCAGCTCTCTTGTTCTTAATTCCCCTCGTTTATTGACGCACACCCACCAAACCCAAAAGTCAGTTGCCCTGTTGTTATCTTTTCATTCAGCAGCCTAACAGTCCACAGATAGAAGCTGTTCTTTACCCTGTTGGTGCGACTAATCATGCTTCTATATCTTCTGCCTGAGGGCCATAGCTGTCAAGTGTCCCTTATTTGAAGGGACAGTCCCTTATTCCAGCGCCATGTCCTGCTGCTGTCCCTTATTGATGGATGTCCCTTAAATGTCCCTTAAATGATGTCCCTTAAATTTCAAAGGAAGCAGCTCCTCTCCCTCCCTCCCTGCCGGCCAGGGAGGAGGGATGCTCCAACTGTGTTGCTTGGCTGTGTTGCTCGCCCAATAAGAAGTCTAAGAACAACTGGGGGGTGGAGCTTGCATGCCTTGTGTGTGGCTAGTTAATGCAAGCTGAGGGGTTTTTTGAATGCTGGACGCCATTTTGTTGCACATGCTGCTGCAAACTTTGCAGTGCAAAGCCAGGCCGGGGAGCCATCTTAAGCTGAGGCTTCATAGGCCTTGTGGTGCATGTGATTCAGATTCTATTCAGTTGAACCTCTGGTTACAAAGTTGGTTGGACAGTGTTCTCGAAGCTACCAGCATGAGTTTGACCAGACTGCAGGAGGACAGGAAGACTGGAGTGCCTGGAACAGGTGAGGTTGCAGGTCCCTTATTTTGGCTGCTGGTCCCTTATTTTCAAATCTGTAAGTTGACAGCTATGCTGAGGGCAGGAGATCAAGAAAGTGCCGGCCAGGGTGTGAATCATCCCTGAGAATTTTCCTCACTCTCCTGAAGCAACTTCCACGATGCCATCCAGCAGATTCATGGGATAGCTCATAATATCTTGTGCTGTATTCACCACCCTCTGTAGGCACTGCCTATCAGTTGATGTCAAACCAACGTACCACACCATCATGCAGTATGAAAGGACACTTTCTATTGTGGACCGGTAGAAGGAGATCATCAAATGTTGATTGACATCGTTCTTTTGCAATATGGAGATGGAGTCTCTGTTGGGATTTCTTAACCACCTGGGTTGTACTTATTTTCCAAGTAAGGTCTTCACTGAGATAAACTCCTAGGAATTTAAAGGAAGGGACTCTCTTTCTGGAGAGGCCCTTTCTGCAAGTTCTGTACCCTGCCATAAATGGGCATTCTGTTTTTAGGGCTTGGAGCCAAAACAAAATAATTAACTCTGAACTCTCTTCAAATAATCTCTTGTCTGATGTTTGAGGAAGTTGGGGCAGCTCCCCAACCACTGTCTATTCACATAAATGAATCGATTTTATTATATGCAAATGCAGAACTCCCTAAGAATTTATCATGGGGTTGAATTAACAACAAAACCAACTTTCCCCCCTCTTTGTCTCATAACAGCAGAAGCAGCAATAACAACGACATAATTCCAGCTTGTTGACAGGCATGCCAGGAGAAAACTGTTTGAAGGAACTCTGCTGTGGAGCAGATTCTGCATTTAATAAAATAAAATAAATACCTCTTTAAAAAAAAAAAAAACGAACCAGATGGCCAAACTTATTGTTCCCAGGGAAATGTTTCATTTTTCTCTGTCCGGAGCCATTTAAAAGCAAAATTGGAGGAGAGCTCAGTGCCTCTTCCCGCTCCATTCCACAGGCTACATCCATCCATCTCATTTTTGGCCCAGGATCACCAAATTCTATTGTGCAATCTGAGCTTTCCCTGATGCGCAAAAAAAAGAGAGCACTTCTAAGAGAGCATCCATGGCTGCTGTGACTGGCATAATAAAATCATTATTAGAGAAGGGCAGAATCAGTACCATGGAGCCAGGCAAACACGAAGCAGAAAGGCCATAACTGAGCCAAAGGCAAAGAATGCACTAATGATACCCTGAAGGAAACTAAATCAGATAATTCATATCAGACTGTGCTCAGTGGCTAAAAAGAAAACAAGAAACTCCTCAAGACCTACATGGCTCCCAGTATATTTCTGAGCACAATTCAAAGTGTTGGTGCTGACCTTTAAAGCCCTAAACAGCCTCAGTCCTGTATATCTGAAGGAGCGTCTCCACCCCCATTGTTCAGCCCGGACACTGAGGTCCTCCAATGGTCTTCTGGCGGTTCCCTCACTGCAAGATGTGAGGTTACAGGGAACCAGGCCTTCTCGGTAGTGGCGCCCTCCCAAGAGATGTCAAGGAAATAAACAACTACAGTCATCTCTTCTTGAGAACGCTTCATGTTGCGTTTTTCAGGTTCAGAACGCGGCAAACCCAGAAGTGTTTATTTCTGGTTTTCGCCATGCACGCACACGCAGAAGCGTTCTGCACAGTTCACACATGAAGAAGAGTTTGGATTTGATATCCCGCCTTTCACTCCCCTTCAGGAGTCTCAAAGCGGCTAACATTCTCCTTTCCCTTCCTCCCCCACAACAAACACTCTGTGAGGTGAGTGGGGCTGAGAGACTTCAAAGAAGTGTGACTAGCCCAAGGTCACCCAGCAGCTGCATGTGGAGGAGCGGGGAAGCGAACCCGGTTCACCAGATTATGAGTCTTCCGCTCTTAACCACTACACCACACTGGCACAGATGCACACTGGCACACATGCGCAGAAGTGTTCTACACGGTTCGCTCAAGTGCAGAAGCGCTCTATTGCGCTTCACACATGCGCAGAAGACCCGCTCTGATTGCGGACTTTTCGGGGTACGAATGGTACCCTGGAACGGATTGTGTCCGCAACCAGAAGTACCACTGTATCTGACTTTTACAAGACATCTGAAGGCAGCCCTGTTTAGGGAAGTTTTTAATGTTTTCTCATGTTTTTAATATTTTGTTGGGAGCAGCCCAGAGTGGCTGGGGAAATCCAGCAAGATGCGCGGGTATAAATAATATATTATTATTATTATTATTATTATTATTATTGTTATGCCACTCAGCACCCAGAATCATAGTTTTGTACAGTTGGAAGGGACCACGAGGGTCATCTAGTCCAACCCCCTGCAATGCAGGAATCTTTTCTCCAATGTAGGGATTGAACCCACGACCCTGAGATGAAGAGTCTCACGCTCTACCAACTGAGCTATGTTGCAGCTTCAACATTCAAACCTGCACGATCTCTTCTGCTAGGGAAGGGCAAGAAGCTATAGAAAGCATTGAAGGTCTATTGGCTGAAGAATACCCTTTGCAGCATCCCCTGAGATTTCACTGGGCTTTCCCTGGCACACTCCCAAGCATCCCAAACCACAGGGGCTAGAAACTTGCTTTTTTAAACATGGAAGTCAAAAGCTGAATTCTGCACCCAGGGCCACATTCTGCATTGGTGTGTGCACAGACCAGGCCACCCCTGGATATGGGGAACTGTCTTCTAGGTTCTCCAGGTATAGGAAAGGACACGGTCAGGAAGTTGTCAAGGGAAACAACAGCTCGTTGGCAGCATCCCATTACCCCAAACTGAAGGACTATGGCTCGGTTGCTTTTTCATTCTGTTCACTGTCCGGCCTGATGATTTCAGCAAGCTGCTTTGTAGGGGCTGAGCAGCTTTGACCGGCCACAGAGTCAGCAGAAAGCAGGAAACAGCCGTATTGTCTGACATCTGCTTACGACTGCACTTTGCCACTGGGCAGACAGGACCTGGTTGTTGCTGCTGTTCTGTCCTACAAGTACGTTTCCGGGCACAATTCAAAGTGTTGGTGCTGATCTTTAAAGCCCTAAACAGCCTCGGTCCTGTATACCCGAAGGAGCGTCTCCACCCCCATCATCCAGCCCGGACACTGAGGTCCAGTGCCGAGGGCCTTCTGGCGGTTCCCTCGCTGCGGGAAGTGAGGTTACAGGGAACCAGGCAGAGGGCCTTCTTGGTAGTGGCACCTGCCCTGTGGAACGCCCTCCCAGCAGATGGCAAGGCAATAAACAACTATTTGACTTTAAAAGACAACTGAAGGTGGCCCTGTTTAGGGAAGTTTTTAAGGTCTGATGCTGTATTGTTTTTAATATTCAGTTGGAAGCCGCCCAGAGTGGCTGGGGAAACCCAGCCAGATGGGCGGGGTATAAATTATTATTATTATTATTATTATTACAGTGGTACCTCGGGTTACAGACGCTTCAGGTTACAGACTCCGCTAACCCAGAAATAGTACCTCGGGTTAAGAACTTTGCTTCAGGATGAGAACAGAAATTGTTCTCCGGCAACGCGGCAGCAGCAGGAGGCCCCATTAGCTAAAGTGGTGCTTCAGGTTAAGAACAGTTTCAGGTTAAGAACGGACCTCCGGAACGAATTAAGTACCTAACCCGAGGTACCACTGTATTATTATTATTATTATTATTATTATTATTATTATTATTATTATTGCACGCCCTTTCGCAACATGCAGGTCTGTGACGGAGGCCATTCTCACTCCCCTAGCACCCAGCAAGCCTATATTTAAAGTAGGGGTTGCCAACCATTTTGGGGGTTGTGGGCAAATTTGCAAACTGGCATCGCATACCCAGCACCAGGGAAGGGCTCTGCGGGGACTTGTGTGCCCAGAAGCGCCGTGTTGGCAACCATAATCTAAATGCCTGTGTCTTCTAAGTCAATGCCTTGCCTATGGGCTTCTCACAATTGTCTGATGGGTCACTAATGAAAGCAGGACGCTGGAAGAGGATCAACCTCTGGTCTGATCCAGCTGCACTTTTCTTCCTTGTTTTTTTTTAAATACTTTTTATTGTCATTTTCCAAAAAACAAAATAAAACAATCTTTACATTCATTCTTAATGTCAACTTATTTATTTACATTGCGCTAAACTGCGCCTCAACTTCCTTCCATCCCAGTTGCGGTTTTCATAATATACATCTTCTCTTATAGTTTCTTCTGCTTTTCTACACACGTCACAAGAATTATCCTAGTCCTGCCGTAGTTCTTAAACTTCTACAGTTCAATTCTATATATGTCACAAATTTACTCCATTCTTCTGTGAACTTTGACCCTTTTTGGTGTCGAATTTTATTTGTCATTTTTGCTAATTCAGTATATTCAAAAAGTTTTGTCTGCCATTCCATAACTGTTGGAATCTCTGATGACTTCCATTTTTGTGCTACAAGGACCCTAGCTGCCACCATTGCATATTGAAATAACTTATAGTCTTCTTTTTTTATTTCGTCCCCTATTATCCCTAATAGGAATGCCTCCGGGTTTTTTTTGGAAGGTATATCTAAAAGGTTTCTTTAATTCATCATATATCAGGTTCCAAAAAATTTTCATTTTCTCGCATACCCACCACATATGATAAAGGTCCCCATCTTTTCTGCACTTTTCTTCCAACGTTGTTAGCAATCCCTAAAACTGGGCAGCCTGTTCTGGAAAGAGCCCATGCATTCCCCAGGTTTTGCTGCTCTGATGAACATAGCTGCTCATTAAGCTTGTTATCAGGTGGTTTTTTTAATTTAAAAAAATCGGCATTATATTATGTTGGTTTTATTATATTTTGTTAGCGATATTAAATTATGCAGTTGTTATCAAGTTCTGGAATAGCAAAACAAACTGTTATTGAGCTGGCTAGATTAACAGAGGCAATTAGAGATCACACTAGACAAGAGTTTCAAAAAGCATGGGGGAAATGCAGAGAAAATAGTGCCCTCAAATTCATACCTGGACTTGTTTCGATTAATGTCTGCAGGAGACTTTGTGGATATTTAAGTTATCATTAGAAAAATCTTAATAATTATTCATAAAGGAAACAGCTTATAAGAAGTAAATAAGGAAGCCAGATACAGGATAAAGGAAGTATTTTATTTGGTTGTTTGTATCTCCTGCCAACCTAGCAGTTCGAAAGCACGTCAAAGTAAAAGTAGATAAATAGGTACCGCTCCGGCGGGAAGGTAAACAGCATTTCCGTGCGCTACTCTGGTTCGCCAGAAGCGGCTTAGTCATGCTGGCCACATGACCCGGAAGCTGTATGCCGGCTCCCTCAGCCAATAAAGCGAGATGAGCGCCGCAACCCCAGAGTCGGCCACGACTGGACATAACAGTCAGGGGTCCCTTTACCTTTACTTTTATTGTTGTATGTTATGCTTATTGTTTGTTATGTTTGTGTTTAATGAGGGTGTATTGGGGGAGTGGAGGGTTTATGTTATGTTGTAAATGAAATTTCCAATAAAAATAAATAAATAAATCATGCAGTCGTTTAAATGGAGACATGATGGTGATGATCAAAGCAATAATATGTAGATTCATTGCAGCCTTCAAGATTATTAATTACTCCCAATAGCCTTGTTCACACACTGAACGCAGGTACAATCTATCTCTACATGTGTACCTCTACACATGTGTGTGTGTGTGTGTGTGTGTGTGTGTGTGTGTGTGACTCTACGCTTGCTGAAGATTATCTGATAATAACAGTACAAGTGTGCAAGTCAAGTATTGTGTGCCCAGGTACGCAGCCTGTACACTTATTGAATGCAATGTGTGAACGCTTCTAACATTAAGACTCAGTGCTGAAACAGTTCAGTTCACTTGTTTGCCTCTGACCCAATCAACAACGAAAAGAAAGATTACACTGCGGGATATTTTGCAACCACAGGAAGTTCACGAGAAAGCCATTTCTAAACCCATACACTTCAAAGCCCATTTCAGATATTAAAATAGTCTCCTTTCTCCTGGCATCCTCTTCAAAATGAGAGAGAGAGAAGAAATAAAATGGTTTATAAGATGCGATTGGGAGCAGCTTTTCCCACATCGCTTTCAAAGTCAATTTCCAAAGGGCAGGCCATGTATATTTACTTCCATAAATAAACCGGATTTTAATGCATTTATCTGATAAGGACTAAGCCATTTGATCTAAACCATCTGAGAACTTTTTATTATTTTTATTATTATAAATAGAAACAAAGAGGAAGAACCTCACACCCTTATTGCTTAACTTGGGTGCACCAGGAGGCTGGCTGTTTAAACAGGAAAAGGTTATAGTTGCTGTAATCCTGTCTCGGCCACATCTGGATTTACTTCGCCATGCTCGTACTATCCTGACAGAATAATATTTGCTTGAAGGAGTTATTATTCCTTTGTAAAATATCCTCTCGTCAGTTTCAGGTTACCGGCAGAGCCGGAGGATTATCAAGGGGTTTGAGGAGCCTGTGTGGCAGCCAGCAAGCGTCTCGGAGTGGCAGTCCCAAAGGGACTAATTTCTATGCAAATGATCTGCTCGCTGACTAATCTGCCGCACGGCCAAGTGCGCTGCTCCTAGGACAGCCTCGCAAATAAATAATTTGCTGGACTGCGGGGCCCGGAGGCCAGAGGAACTCCCGCCAAACCACAGGCAGCTGGAGCAAATTCTGGAGCCTCTTGTGGGGGCCAAAGGAAATGTTACCGAAAAAAGTGTGCAAGTTCTCAAGTCCTCCAGAGCTCTTTTTTAAAATTTTTACTGATTTTAACATATAAATTATAAAATGTACCACAAAACTTCTCACTTATACAATCTTTTTAGACTTCCATCAGCACCTCTGATGATCCACCGTTTTAACCACTTCTTATGCATTTCTTAACTTTATATTGCCTTTACATCTCTTAACAAATCATCCTTCCCCTTCTCCATTTTTTGCAATACTTCCAATAATACTCCTCACAAAACTTCTTGCAACCCTACAAACGTTGTCTGATCTTCACAAATATTTTTCAAATAGTCCGTAAATTTACTCCAGTCCTCCGTGAATTTCTGGTCCCGCCGGTTTCGAATCCTTCCTGTTAGTTTATCTAGTTCTGCATAGTCCATTAACTTCATCCTCCATTCTTCAATGGTCGGTAATTCTTCTTGCTTCCATTTTTTGGCCAGTAATATTCTTGCTGCTGTTATTGCATATAAAAAGAGCTTACATTCCTTTCTATTTATATCACTCCCCACAATGCCCAGTAAAAATGCTTCTGGTTTCCTTATGAATGTATATTTCAACATTTTTTTCATCTCATTATATATCATCTCCCAGAAGCATTTCACCTTTTTACATTCCCACCACATGTGATAAAACGTTCCCTCTTTTTCTTTACATTTCCAACATTTATTACTGACTTTATAACTTTATACATTTTCGCTAACTTGACAGGTGTAATATAGTGATGTATGGAAGTGAGAGCTGGACCATAAAGAAGGCTGATCGCCGAAGAATTGATGCTTTTGAATTATGGTGCTGGAGGAGACTCTTGAGAGTCCCATGGACTGCAAGAAGATCCAACCTATCCATTCTGAAGGAAATCAGCCCTGAATGCTCACTGGAAAGACAGATCCTGAAGCTTAGGCTCCAATACTTTGGCCACCTCATGAGAAGAGAAGACTCTCTGGAAAAGACCCTGATGTTGAGAAAGATGGAGGGCACAAGGAGAAGGGGACGACAGAGGGCGAGATGGTTGGACAGTGTTCTCGAAGCTACCAGCATGAGTTTGACCAAAATGCAGGAGGCAGTGGAAGACAGGGGTGCCTGGCGTGCTCTGGTCCATGGGGTCACAAAGAGTCGGACACGACTAAACGACTAAACAACAAAATTATTTTCAATAGAAGTTCTTTACAAAAACTGACAGAAAGTCAGCATCTTTGCTTCTCACGCAAGGAACAGTTATTCTAAGACGGGCAAGCTACATAACGCATGTGCCTTATCAAAGACAAAGAAAGGCATCGTGCTTCTTGCTTCTGGTATATTTTTTGACCCGCATGCAAATTTAAACTATAGATCAAGTGAGTAAAACTCATACAAAAAATATGGTTTTTATTGTGTTGCAGCTCTGCTTCTTATGCTGATATTGCTCCATGCACATCACTTGCCTGAATGGGAGGAAGTTAAACCAGCAGAAAGTCTACTGGAGGGTTAGAGAGAAGGGGAATCCAAGGAAAAGGTGCTAATCTTTAGGCACAATGTGCCCAAAAGCAAGCAGCATGCTCTTGTAACTCCATTTTGCCAGCTTACCACAAGTAAAACAAGATCCCCGTCTCCTTCTACGGCTTTGTTTCAACCACCCAACTATTTCTACACTGCCTCCCACATCCTTGTAGCTGGAGGCACGTCCAGGAGTTAGTAGCAGAGATAGCGGACAGAGATAAGCTTTTCTCTTTGTCTCATAACAAGTAGAACTTGGAGGCCATCCAATGAATGATAGGAGATTCAGGGAAGACAAAATAAAGTACCGTATTTTTTGCTCTATAAGACTCACTTTTTCCCTCCTAAAAAGTAAGGGGAAATGTGTGTGCGTCTTATGGAGCGAATGCAGGCTGCACAGCTATCCCAGAAGCCAGAACAGTAAGAGGGATCGCTGTGCAGCGATCCCTCTTGCTGTCCTGGCTTCTGAGATTCAGAATATTTTTTTTCTTGTTTTCCTCCTCCAAAAACTAGGTGCGTCTTATAGTCTGGTGCGTCTTATAGAGCGAAAAATACGGTACTTCCTCACACAGCACATAGTTAAAACCATGGCGTCCACTTCCACCCAATGCAGCGATGGCCACCAACCTTTAAAAGAGGATAAGGCAAGTTCGCAGGGGATAAAGCGATCAGTGGCTACAAGTCAGGATTAAATAAATCAATAATTTTTTATTTATACCCTTCCCTTCAGAAAATCGGGCTTAGGGCAGCTAACAACAAATTTAAAACACTTAATTGAAGCAACAAAAAACAGCATAAAATAACAATAAATTCACAATTCAAAAATCAGTTTAGGAGGAAATCCATCTAATAAACATTAGATGATTACCAGGGCTACCTGGCTAAATTAGTCCTATTTGGGCCAGCGAGGAGACCAGGGGAGAATTAGCTGTGGGATCCCAGAGCGGGTAATCTTCATAAAAAGGGGAGGGGGAGGGAAGGAAGGAAAATAAAAGATCAGGCTAAGTTCAAATTGAAAGCCAGGCGGAATAGCTCTGTCTTATAGGCCCTGCAGAAGGAAATTAAATCCTGCAGGGCCCTGGTCTCATGGGACAGAGCATTCCACCAGGTTGGAGCCATCACTGAAAAGGCCCTGGCCCTGGTGGAGGATAATCTAACTTCCTTAGGGCCCGGGACCTCTAAACTATGATTAGAACAGATTTAGACTCATAAGAGTTGGAAAGGACCCTGAGGATAATCTAGTTCAGGCTTCCTCAAGCTCGGCCCTCCAGATGTTTTGAGACTACAATTCCCATCATCCCTGACCACTCGTCCTGCTAGCTAGGGATCATGGGAGTTGTAGGCCAAAAACATCTGGAGGGCCGCAGGTTGAGGAAGCCTGATCTAGTTCAACCCCTTGCGATGCAGGAATATGCAGTTGTCCCTTAAGGGGATCAAACCTGCAACCTTGGCATTGTCAGCACCACGCTCAGCTAGTGTGATAGGAATTTTGAGGTCTTAGATATACGTTAAATGTTCATAAGTGTACCAACCAAGCACGTACATAGATCAGCACAGGAAGACCGACCTGAAACCATTTTTGATTCCCAAACTGACCAAATGTTTTTTCTGCAAGGTCAAAGGAAAATGGAAAAGCCTCCCCATTGTCTTTTCCTTCACAAATCCTGTCTTAAGGGCACATTTAAGATATGAATAGGGTGTGAGCCTGTGACCTGGCTCAGGAACTAAGTATTTATCATTACAAAAGACTGGCCAAGCTCCCCAGGCAATCCAATCAAGTGACCATTAAACAGGTAACCTGTCAGACGAGATAAACAACGCACTCAGATTTCTGCTGTAGACCGCCTTTTCTGTGATGAAGGTATGATGTATCTGGAGGGTGTTCTTAGGTTACACCCCTTCTGTGATCCAACTGATGGATGGATATCTACTCCCTTCCACTGTAGGAGGCAGTGCGCCTCTGAATGCCACCTGCTGGGAATCCCAAGTGAGGAAGGTGCTGTCCTCATAGTCCTCCTTTTGGGCTTCCCCACAGGCATCTGCCTGTCCACTGTCTGAACTGGGTGCTGGACTAAGATGTGCCTTTGACCTCATCTTAGCAGCCGCCAGCAATCCAAAGACAACCATTGGGGAACGGGAAGGGAAGCACCCATGCTTAGAAGGAAAGTAAAGAGACCACTTTAAAGGTAAAGGGACCCCTGACCATTAGGTTCAGCAGTGGCCGACTCTGGCATTGCGGCTCTCATCTCGCTTTTTATCTACTTGCACCTTCCCACCAGAGCGGTACCTATTGAACTACTTGTACTTCGTGCTTTCAAACTGCTAGGTTGGCAGGAGCAGGGACCGAGCAACGGGAGCTCACCCCATCGCAGGGATTCGAACCGTCAACCTTCTGATCGGCAAGTCCTAGGCTCTGTGGTTTAACCCACAGCACCACCCGCGTAAAGAAACTACTTTAAAAGGTAAAGGGACCTCTGACCATTAGGTCCAGCCGTGGCCGACTCTGGGGTTTCGGCGCTCATCTCGCTTTATTGGCCGAGGGAGCCGGCGTACAGCTTCCAGATCATGTGGCCAGCATGACTAAGCAGTGCATGGAGACACCGTTTACCTTCCCGCTGGAGCGGTACCTATTTATCTACTTGCACTTTGACGTGCTTTTGAACTGCTAGGTTGGCAGGAGCAGGGACTGAGCAACGGGAGCTCACCCTGTCGCGGGGATTCAAACTGCCGACCTTCTGATCGGCAAGTCCTAGGCACTGTGGTTTAACCCACAGCGCCACCCGTGTCCCTAACTGATAAACAGAGAAGTGCAAATTGTGGTAAAGCGGCAGGAAAAAGGCAAGAACCTTTCTTTGTAAAAAAGGTATTTATGACCAACTGTAGGCTCCACCTTTCTATAGTCATATTTGCAGTGAGGGAGCTCTCCAAGGTGCAAAGGACATGCTGGTCACTTCCTAATCTGTTTCTGTGGCTCCCTAGACAGGAGTCCACTGCAGTGGGTAGCTTGGTGGCTCTGCAGCTGCCATCACAGAAGCAGCTGAGGGCAGAGGAAGTGATGGCAAATGAAGTGATGGCAAAGGAAGTGATGGCACAAATGTGGCTGCAGGAGGTGAGGGCTGGAAGGAAGCAAGGATGCCCATCAACCTCCCTCCACTTCCTGCAGCCCAAAGTACAGTTTGGCAAGGGCATCAATTGCCAATTCTTTGGGTGCCTTATCTAAGCATTATGACTAAATGAAAACCAGCAGAATGCGGCAGCTAGACTGGTGACTGGGAGTGGCCTCCAATATCACAGAACACCGGTCTTGAAAGACCTACACTGGCTCCCAGTACGTTTCCGAGCACAATTCAAAGTGTTGGTGCTGACCTTGAAAGCCCCAAACGGCCTCGGCCCAGTATACCTGAAGGAGCGTCTCCACACCCATTGTTCAGCCTGGACACTGAGGTCCAGCTCCGAGGGCCTTCTGGCGGTTCTACTGAGAGCCCCAGCGCCTCACCTCGCCAGGCTGGCCAGGAGAGACACACGCCACTTCCATCGCCCAGCTTGCACAGAGGGGTGAAACGCAAGGAGGGGAGGAGGAGGCTTGGGGTGCCGAAGTTCTTATGTTAGGGGCCACTCCCGGATTCTGCAAGTGACTGAGACGGACATGAACTTTGTAGGTCTGCACGGTAAATAGTTTGCATAATAAAACCTGTAAAAGACAAGTTGGGTATCCTGACTGGTTACTCACGAGCAACCACCATCAGCACCTGACAGTTACAACTGTTCTGTTACCTCTGTTCTGTTAGGGATGCTTTAGCCATAATAATAATAATAATAATAATAATAATAATAATAATAATAATAATAATAATAATAAT
>JAXCMG010000003.1:88011929-88046658 GCA_034642415.1 Podarcis siculus | reverse complement strand
ATAATAATAATAATAATAATAATAATAATAATAATAATAATAATAATTTATTTATACCCCGCCCATCTGGCTGAGTTTCCCCAGCCACTCTGGCGGCTCCCAATCAAGTGTTAAAAACAGTACAGCATTAAATATTAAAAACTTCCCTGAACAGGGCTGCCTTCAAATGTCTTTTAAAGATAGGATAGCTGCTTATTTCCTTCACATCTGAAGGGAGGGCGTTCCACAGGATGGGCGCCACTACTGAGAAGGCCCTCTGTCTGGTTCCCTGCATTGCATTGCAATGGGGGGGGGTTGGACTAGATGACCCTTGGGTCCCTTCCACAACTCTTCTATGATTCTCTCTGTTTTCTAGGCATCATAAAAATGGATCCATGTAGGTAGGCTGCCTCAAGTTATCCTGGCGCCTTCACACTTCCCATGCTGCAATCCATATTGACTTCTGCTTGCCGATGTGCCCTCTTCCCCCTATATAGAGATGGGCCTTGCTTTAGAAGCCCCTTCCTCTTTGTTAATTTAGCCACATAGCTAGCTGCCCATTTTGCTAACCAGCAAAGGAGTTGTGAAGTTGGGAGGGTGGGGGCTGCTCCTAATAAGATTAGGGTGGGAAGAAGGTGAGCATTCAGGAGGAAAGGGTGTGTGTGTGTGTGTGTGTGTGTGTGTGAATGTGAATCCACTAGAAATGCAGCAATTCCTGGCCTGTTTGTTTGGCAGAGTCCCTGCAGGAAGGAGGTAATAGTTACCAGATCAGAAATCCCTAGGAATTTCATCAGATTGCCGGGAATAGAAACCTGCAGGGGGGACAGAAACTAATTCCGCGTTTAGAAATCTTTTAAAATAGCATGGTTTTCTTCAGAGGAAAAAAAAATATTCCAGTTAAATGGCTGCTTTCGCTTTCTATTCCGTTTAAATAGCATGGTTTTCTTCAGAAATAAAATTATTCCAGTTAAATGGCTGCTTTCGCTTTCTGTTCCGTTTTCTTTCTTTTTTCAATAGCGCCAGATCTAAATTGTCATGGTTTGCAAGCTGACTGTCCCAAAATGTGACAAGAATTCTGCCTCACCCCACCCCACCCGAGTATGTGGCTGCAGAGCATGTAATTCCTCGGCCCATCAAGTGAAGAAACAACTTTTTCTCTGGTCCTTTGATTAACAGACAAGTAAAGTAGTTTCTTTACGTGGTGGCACTGTGGGTTAAACCACAGAGCCTAGGACTTGCCGATCAGAAGGTCGGCGGTTCGAATCCCCGCGACGGGGTAGGCTCCCGTGGCTCAGTCCCAGCTCCTGCCAACCTAGCAGTTCAAAAGCACATCAAAGTGCAAGTAGATAAATAGGTACCGCTCTGGCAGGAAGGTAAACGGCATTTCCGTGCACTGCTCTGGTTCGCCAGAAGCAGCTTAGTCATGCTGCAAGCTGTCTTCACGACTGGACCTAATGGTCAGGGGTCCCTTTACCTTTATTTATCAGTTATGCGCCTCTCCAACCAAAAGTGTGCATAAATACAGATAGACTAGTGGAAATTACGAAAAAAAGGCATTGTGTTAAGGAAATTGCTCTTCAGAGATAAGCACGTCGGGCAAACTTGCATACAAAACTGTAAGTATTAGGAGAAATTCCCACTGAAATGTTGGTGAAGTTTCATGAGGGCTTAATAATAATAATAATAATAATAATAATAATAATAATAATAATAATAATAATATAACGGCAGGTGCAAAAATATGGTTAACTGAAAAGATTGAGAAAATGAGAAAGACCAAGACTGACAGATTTGCCCATCGGTAGTTCTAGCACAAAGAAATCTTTCTGAAAGGAGATGAAGAGGTCAGGTGGAAATGGAGCAAGCTGGCTGTGTTTGCCCATTCTGAAGCTCTTACTTAATAGAGTGCAGCTGCCCCCCATTCCATACTGCATGCCTCACATTTTTCCCCCAGCCAACTCCCCACAAGCAGCTCTCTTGATCTTCTGAGCTCTAGCTGATGCAGAGATAAAACAGGTGCTATCAGACAGAGAAATAGAAATAGAGTAACACACAATTATTGTTGTGTATTGTGTATTCTACTGTGAATTAAAAATAAAGACACACAGCACCACCACCTTTCTTACTAGGTGCATGACTCTTAGGTCAGGGATGGGGAATCTGTGGCACTCCAGAGGTTGCTGGGACTACAACTCCCATTGTCCCTGACCATGGACTACGCTGGCTGGGGCTGATGGGAGTTGGAGTCCAACCATGGGCCCCCATCCCTGCTGTAGATCTTTAGCACTGCCACCCATCACTGTAGAGGCAAAGCCATGAAGGTTTAGAACTTGCAGAGGTGGACTGCATTTCAGGAGAGCTGTCTCAATGTCTTTTGGATCTCAGCAACTGAGCTGCTTTGCCCTAACTTGTGGCCGAGACCATTTCTGATCTTTTTGGTTTAGCAGAAAACCACACAACCAGCAGTGTGGAAAGCCGCTGGAGGCAGCAAACGAACGACTCTTGGTCTGTGTGTTTTGCTTTTTTGCTTTAGAATGGGCAAGACACCACCAGGCAATTTGCTTCTGGTACAATGATTCTGGCGCATTTCTGCAGTATTGACACTGGCAATGCTTGTTATTGTGAAAATGCTATTCCTCTCCCGTTTAGCACGATCGCTGCTAATTTCATTGTTGTGTGGGTATGGGGGCGCCTGTCAAAGAGCACAACCTTCTTCCGAATTCTCATCCCATTTTCTTTTTTCGAAACTGCATACAGGGGCGAACGAAGGGACAGTCACTTTTCGTGGAAGCCTGAGTGGTGCTAGACACACAGTCATGAACTGCCTGGACCTTAGTCTGATGCAGAAAGATCATTGAAGCACTGTATGGCATTTTTATTGTGATTTTAATCATTTATCAGGTGTTCCACATCCATCGCTGTAGTACTGCAGATAGCTGCAACCTTAGGTTTGTGCATGAACACTGGACAATCATTCCAGAACTATTAAAGCCAGTAGTGGCTGTCAGATCCATGTAGGCAGATTTGCTGAGACTTTAGTAAAAACCCAGCCTAAATTGTGTTTCACAGCTAACTTTTGTGCCTCCCATATGGCCTTCTCCAGTCTCTCAGTCCCACTCACTTTATTTGCTGGTCTGCTTTTTTTAAAAAAGGAAGTAAGAATGAAAACTCTTTAAAAAAAAACAAAACAAGCCTCTGGAGACTAGTTTTCTTGATCATATAAACAGCCATTGGTCCCAAATAAACAGATCACTTCCCACGATGACCTCCTTTGCTTAATAAAGAGATTGAGTGGATTAGCAAACTCATTTCTGCGAGGATTGGGTTGAGCACGGGACAGAAAGATTAAAGGGCATCTTCATATTCTGCCCTCTTTTTAGATTGTAATATTCAGGCCTTTCAACGGAACACAAGCACATATTCCAACCAAGGTTATCTCATATAGCAACGATTGTGTACTCCAGATGTTTTAGACTATATAATACCTATCCACTCTTGCCGTTACCCATGCTGGCTGAGGTCTGATGAGAGTCTGAAAATACCTGGCGGGCACAAGTTTGGGGAACGCTGTTCAACAGAAAACTCATAAACCTCAATAGCAGAAACAATAGCAGTGTATTTTTTTTTTTTGCCCAGAGAGAAAAGAAGGAGGGAGTTATCAAACCAATACATAAATCTAGGGTGTTCCCTTCATGTTCCTTCAAGCTGGGCTATACCGTAACAAACCTCCCAGTTATAAATCGTATCCAGCCATTAACTCTAAACTTAGTGTGAACCGAAACTTCTGAGATATCTACGTACTGTATCAGATCATTAATTTTCATCTAAGGAGGGGATATTTGAGGGTCAGGAGAAAACACTGGGCTGCTCAAAAAATGTGCTGTTGCTTGGACGGTGCTCAACTCAACAGCTGCATCGCTTCGTGACTTCGACAAACACTCTCTGGGTTAGCCAAAACGTCTATTTGTGCTGGCCGGCCTCCAAGGTTTTATTATTATGTACGATTAGTTTGTACTGAGAAATGCGAGCCGAGAAGAAAAATACACCCATCAAGGCTCTGTAATTGGGGACATATGTTCCCCTTTCCCCCCTTTTCTTTCAGGGAAGTCAGATCCGCCAGCCAGGATACCGCATATCGTTTTGATCACCTGTTTGCATTTTGGGGTTGTTGTTGCTTTTAATAAGATAGCTATGCCAGTTATGCTCTGAGAATATTCTGGACTGTCTCGTTCAATATAGAAATCACTTTTGATCTCCTGTTTCCCCCCCCCCCCCATCTCTTTCCCTCAGCCTTCTCTCTGTGTTAGATTCCCTCTGTGACAGGTTCCCCTTCGGTTATGTGAACATGTAAAACGTTCAGGGAAAAGGTTATGTTTTAAAGTAAAGGAGCCCCATTATTTCAGCAAACATCCTTCCTGCCCCTGCAGTTTTATTCCCCATAGCAGATCTCGCTGAGAAATACTAGTGATGGGAATTGTTTTTCCTTTGTGACTGGAAGCCAGAAATTATTATATCTGCTCGCTATTTGCATTCCATCTCATTTTAAGGATATCTGGAAAGTGATTGAAATAATTCTTTGCCTTAATTGACAGGTCCAGAGCATCCAAGAGTCAACTCCTGGGTGCACACTAGGGTTGCGGACACAAAAGTTGTTCAGCTTTTTAAAGTTTTGCCCAAAGCTGTTGAGCATTTTTCCTTGCTGTTGAGCAAAGAAGTTTTTGAGCTATTTTTAAGGTAATTCATCAAAATCTACACTTCCGAAATGGGTTGGCATACGTCCGGATTTTCCCGGACATTGGAGCAATTTCCACCTGGAGAGCGTTTCCAACGGCCGAATCCCAGCAAAGTCCAGGAAACTATGGACATATGGCAACCCTAGCACAGCTGGCCCAAGATATTCTGGCACCTGAGGTGAACTACAGAATGGAGAAATCAAGATTGACATCAGAATCTGCTGCCCCTCTGGATTCTGCCGCTTGAGACTGTCGCCTCACCTTGCCTCATGGGTGGGCCGGCCCTGGCACATCCAAGTGTACCACAACATGAAAACATTTAAAGCAAACACAAAGCAATCATTAGAGTGACTGCCTTGAGTGACGTCCTCCAGCTCATTGATCATCACCACATTTCAGATTTCCATGCCAAGGGAAGCTTTTCTTCCAATGCAAATAGCAGGTGTGGAGGACCTGATCCAATCCGGGACCAAACTTGGGGTGGGAGGGGGGACAAATAATTTAAGCTCCCCCTTCATACAAGTGTCCTGATCTGCACATGGGAAGGTTGCACCTCCTATTTGTTTGTGTTTTTAAGGGCATTAGGTAATCCCTAACTCTGCAAGCTGTCTTCAAAATGCCATGCTACGTTTCTGGTTTTTTGGGAGGATCTTACTGCGTTATCCGCTATCGCAGGTAAAATTTTCAACATGCACACACAGATTGCATCTGTTATTTCGATAAACCACAGTCTCTGTATTGTGGCATGTAAATATATTAAATGAGGGATGCGGGTGGTGCTGTGAGATAAACCACAGAGCCTAGGGCTTGCCGATCAGAAGGTCGGTGGTTCGAATCCCCGTGGCGGGGTGAGCTCCCATTGCTCGGTCTCAACTCCTGCCCACCTAGCAGTTCAAAAGCACATCAAAGTGCAAGTAGATAAATAGGTACCACTCCGGTGGGAAGGTAAACGGCATTTCCGTGCGCTGCTCTGGTTCGCCAGAAGCGGCTTAGTCATGCTGGCCACATGATCCGGAAGCTGTACGCCGGCTCCCTCAGCCAATAAAGTGAGATGAGCGCCGCAACCCCAGAGTTGTCCGCAACTGGACCTAATGGTCAGGGGTCCCTTTACCTTTAAATATATAGAATGAAATGAACAGCATCTCAGCTGGTCCTCTGCCCCTTTGGTGCTATATTTTGTACCGGTGGCAGCTGATGCCCATTAGAACATGTAGGGTGGAAGGCTGGGCTCCAATGGTGGGTGGAGCCAGGGTCAATTCTAGTTTTGTCTCCATCCTCCTCCCTGCTGAGTCCTACAAGGGCAACACCAAGCCTTAAGGAGGAGACTGGTGAGCTGTGCCACGCCCTGGACCAGTTGCCAGCAGGAAGGCAGGCGAATGGTGGTTGGCAGAGGGCAGGCTGAGATCAGTGCCCCGTTTGCCCTAATGGGCTGGCCTCCTTTGCTTTGCACTTTCTGGTGTATACAGAAAACACCCCAGGAAAACCTCCTTTTCTTGGAGAGTGTCGGCGACTAACACAGGCTCCTTTTCCTGCCCTGAGTAGCTCCCAAGTTCTCCCTTCCCATAAACTGCTTTCCTGCCAGCATGCCCGGGATCTTCCGTTTGCAGGGACGTAAGCGCTTGCCGTGCTTAAGAGGAAACGGCAATAGGGACACCGTCCAAGCAAGATCTCCGAACTTCGCCAAAGCAGGATGCAGTTTAGACTGCCCTGTGGCCAGGGTCCATATCGGGATTATCTTGAGGCGATTTGGAAGAAGGTGCAAATGCGAATTATTTCCCCCGGCAGATTCTGATCAGCTCCGACTGTCCCATTACATTCCTGGCATCTCGCAGCCTCCTCCCTTCCTCCTACACAAGCCTCTCCCAAAGAAAGCTCTCAGGGGAATGGATGTTCCATTGGCAGCCTTCACAGGATGTCAAAGTTTTATATCTTTGTTTGAGTATATCTGCTGAGTTACAAGCCACCAGTGCTGTATGAGAAACCATGTTGCTGGGCCCCACACCTCTCTGACTCATATATCGAGTTCCTTCCTCTGCTTGCAACAGCAGACATGCAGAGGCAGATGGGCAGTCGTAAGCAAAGCTCAGGGTGTCAGTCCTGAGTCAGTACGTTTCCAAGCACAATTCAAAGTGTTGGTGCTGACCTTGAAAGCCCTAAACACCCTCGGTCCTGTATACCTGAAGGAGCGTCTCCACCCCCATCGTTCTGCCCAGACGCTGAGGTCCAGTGCCAAGGGCCTTCTGGCAGTTCCCTCGCTGCGAGGAGCCAAGTTACAGGGAACCAGGCAGAGGGCCTTCTCGGTGGGGGCACCCACCCTCTGGAACGTCCTCCTACCAGATGACAAAGAGAAAAACAACTACCAGACTTCTCTGGGCGGCTTCCAACAGAACACTAAAATACAATAACCTATTAAACATGAAAAGCTTCCCTAAGCAGGGCTGCCTTCAGATGTCTTCTAAAAGTCTGGTAGTTGTTTTTCTCTTTGACATCTGGAGGGAGGGCATTCCACAGAGCGGGTGCCACTACTGAGAAGGCCCTCTGCCTGGTTCCCTGTAACTTGGCTTCTCGCAGGGAGGGAACCGCCAGAAGTCCCTCGGAGCTGGACTTTGGTGTCCAGGCAGAACGATGGGGGTGGAGACGCTCCTTCAGGTACACTGGGCTGAGGCCGTTTGGGGTTTTAAAGGTCAGCACCAACACTTTGAATTGTGCTCGGAAACGTACTGGGAGCCAGTGTAGGTCTTTCAGGACTGATGTGGTACACAGCAACACAGCTTTATACTGAGCCAGAGCATTCATCCATGTCACTCAGAATTGTCTACACTGACCGGCAGCAGCTCTGCATGGTTTCAGACCAGGATTTCTCCTACCCCTACCTCCAGACGCTGGGGATTGAACCTGGAGTCTTCTGCATGCAAAGCAGATGCTCTATCTCTGAGCTATAGCCTCTTCCCATGAAAAATGGCACATACCATGGGTAGCTTTACCACAATACCTGAGTATGTTTACATTTCCCCATGACAGTGAATGGGAGAAACCCCTCTATTATTACGGGGGGAAACCACATACACACAGAAACTCATACACTATCCGCAATCCATAACACACACACACACACCACTGAAATATAACAGATACAAATGGCCGGACCAACCCACACAAGGCAGGAATAGCAAGAATAAGAAGGTATTGATGGTGAGAAGATAAGATTATCAGCTTAATATGATTTCTCTGCTGCAGGTTCCACACACACACACACACACACACACGGTAGTTGCCATGGGATTGCCTAATTGCCTTTCCATCTGGTTATCTGCTTCTTCCACAAACCTGCATTTTATCCTCATGGCAACCAGGAAGGATGCGCTAAAGGAGAGTGACTTGTCAGAGGCCACCTGGAAGACTTCTGGGCTGATGACAAAAGGGCTTGAACCAACCAGGCACTCTTTCCTCGTAGCACTGGGAAACCTAATTTAAGATAGCCGTGGTGAAAATAGAAATGGAGTGGGGGAGGGGTTTTTTATCCTGGAGTGCTTAATCCAGAACACTTTTGCCTCTGGCTCTGTTCATCATCAGCTTTGGGCTCTGCGCTCCACTGAAATGTGGCCCCTTATAGATGAACCCCCAAGATAACACGGTCCTTGACAGGGGAAAGAAGAAATGTGGCCAACCGTTCTAACACAAAACACACAACCTGGAATTTGTCATTTAGCGGAATTCCCCGCTTCACAGAGTGCTCCCCCTTTTTGCATCAGGAATGCTGTTTTTTGAGTACATCTTTATGCAAAGGGAGAGTTCAGTTGTGCAGTACCTGAGCTGCATGCAGAAGGTCCCAGGATAGCTGGGATAGCTCCGCTGGTAGAGTAAAGGTAAAGGTAAAGGGACCCCTGACCATTAGGTCCAGTCGTGACCGACTCTGGGGTTGCAGCGCTCATCTCGCTTTATTGGCCAAGGGAGCCGGCGTACAGCTTCCAGGTCAGGTGGCCAGCATGACTAAGCCGCTTCTGGTGAACCAGAGCAGCGCACGGAAACGCCGGTTACCTTCCCGCCGGAGTGGTACCTATTTATCTACTTGCCCTTTGATGTGCTTTCGAACTGCTAGGTTGGCAGGAGCAGGGACCGAGCAACGGGAGCTCACCCCGTCGCGGGGATCTGAACCGCCAACCTTCTGATCGGCAAGTCCTAGGCTCTGTGGTTTAACCCACAGCATCACCTGCGTTGGTAGAGTAGGGGGACCCTTAATCTCAGGGTCATGAGTTTGAGCCCTTTGCTGGGCAAAAGATTTCCACATGGCAGGGGTTTGGACTAAATGACCCTAGCAGTCCCTTCTATTTCCATGATTCTAGGAATCCCCAGCATCTTCAAGCAGGGCTGAGAGGGACCCCTTCCTAAAATCATGTTTGCTGAGTTGCTTGGTTAGCTCAACTGGTTAGAGCGTGGTGCTGATAATGCCAAGTTCACAGGTTTGATCCCCGTATGGGTGCATATTCCTAAATTGCCGGGAGTTGGACTAGAATCCACAGGGTCCTCTTATGATTCTATGAAGTTATCTCCCAGGATTTCCTTAGCACCTGTGGAACCTGAACCCCCTCTTCATTTTTAGTTCTTTGTTTTTGTCCCGCTGCTGCCGTCCCCCCAACATTCAGGGGAGGGTGGCCAAAGAGGCCAGCGAAATGCAAAGACCAAAAAAATCACCCTTTCAGTGTGCATTTCTAAAGGTTCCCACAATTGATACAAATCCCAGGCAGAGAAGAGAGGATTTGCAGGTTAGGGAAAGCAGAACAGAAGCGAAGCTTCAGGCAACGGCTGGATTTATGCAATTGGGTTTTGCAACTTATTATTTCGCAGTCGTTGGCAGGCCCACCCCTGCGTTTCACTGGTGTGTTTTACATAGCGCCGACTTTGTAAACTGTTACAGAGGTGGAGCAGGTCAGAAGGCGGCCCAGTTGAGAGGAGCGAAAGATGTGCCAGAGACCACCTCCGGCTTTGCTTAGATGTGGTTTTCACATACAACAACCAGATGCGCTGGTGAAGCTTCTGAAAGGAAGGGGGCGGGTGGAATCGGGGCCCACGAAGGCCTCCAGCTTGATCCACCTGCAGAGACGCGCCAAGAACGTCGAAAAGGGGGAACGGTAGGAAATAAACAATATTCCAAAGGTGATCTGTGGGTGTTACGCAGATGCTTTGCTGGCACGAAGCTCTTGCAGCGGATTTATTTCGGAAGACGCAAAGCAGATGACCGCGCCAGCGAAAGGCAGCGCCGCTTCTCCGTATGGGCCTGGAGGGCATTCAGAAGGAGCAAATAATCCAAATGTCTGGGACATCTGGATTTCACTTTGTTCAGATGGAAAGCTAAGCAGCAGGGAGATCCAGGAGAGGAAGAAGGGAGCTAGCTGGTTTATCCAGAGTAAGGCCACTGAGCTCAGTATTGTCTACACAAGAGTGGCTGGCTACCAGTCCTACCTGGAGCTGCCAGGGGCTTCTGCATGTGAAGCAGGTGTCTACCAATGAGCCACAGCCCCTTCCCCTTAAAAATTGAGCTGGACATTCTGAACATGGCTTTGAGAGCACAGGAAAAGAGCATAGGATGTTGAACACTGGAAGCTACCTTAAACCGAGCCAGTACTGAGGTCAGTACTGTCTAAAAGAGATGTAACTGTTTAGGACCACAACTCCCATCAGACCAATCCAACAATGGACAATCTCCAAGGATGATGATAATAATATAATAATAATTTATTATTTGTACTCTGCCCATCTGGCTGGGTTTCCCCAGCTACTCTGGGCGGCTTCCAACAAAGATGAAAAATACATTAAAATGTCACACATTAGAAACTTCCCTTCAGATGTCTTCTAAATGTCAGGGAGCTGTTTATCTCTTTGACATCTGATGGGAGGGCGTTCCACAGGGCGGGTGCCACTACCGAGAAGGCCCTCTGCCTGGTTTCCTGTAGCTTCGCTTCACGCAATGAGGGAACCACCAGAAGGCCCTCGGCGCTGGACCTCAGCGTCCGGGCAGAACGATGGGGGTGGAGACGCTCCTTCAGGTATACTGGGCCGAGGCTGTTTAGGGCTTTAAAGGTCAACACCAACACTTTGAATTGTGCTCGGCTGCTAGACTGATGGAAGTTGTGGTCCAAAATATCTAGAGCGGGGGTTTCCCAAACTAGTGGTCTCCAGCTGTTTTCGGAGTACAGGTGGTGCCCCTTCACACAGGAAATATGGGTCAATCACTATCTTCCACTGTCATTTTGCAGCCACCTGGGGAAATTCTGAATGACCCTTTCCTACTTCTTGGGGGTGGGTGGGAATAGGGTCCACCAAGGCCCCATCGAAAGTGAGAGAATGGGTGAAATAGTGATTCCATCGTTCTATCTTCATAATTCCTCCTTTCCTTAGATTCAGGGCCAAATGGAGGAAGTGGTTTCCAGCCAAGGACAGCCAACCAGCTCACCCAACTTTTCTTCACTGGTTTGAGTCACTGATAAGAGTTGAAAGCCTTGTGTGTTGTTGCTGCCACACTCAGGAAGAAGTCGCAGAGATAAGTGGATTGCAGGATTTGAGTTGTGCGGTCTTGCAGAAGATGGATGCACTC
Source organism: Podarcis siculus (assembly GCA_034642415.1). Classification (NCBI taxonomy): domain Eukaryota; kingdom Metazoa; phylum Chordata; class Lepidosauria; order Squamata; family Lacertidae; genus Podarcis; species Podarcis siculus. Next base: position 88,035,354 of record JAXCMG010000003.1, on the reverse strand, counting down.
AGAAGGATTTGGGGTGTGTTTGCATACCTTTGCAATAGATGGATACAAGTTATGACTCCGGGAGTCTGGTTGACTGCCATACCTGCAGCTGGAAAAGAAATGTCCAAAAGGTCAGGCAGGCCATACCATGACCCCTGGGAATGTGATCCTTTGCCTTCAGAAGAGGGCTTGAGCCGTTTTCTTGAGTGCTCTGTAGCGATCTGATCTGCTGGTGCAGAGCCCTTATGTAACATAACTGCATTGCTCTCTGACTTTGCTGAAATGTGAGGATTGTTTGGGAAGGGCAAGTGGTCCTGTTTTTGAGCAGAGAAGTCATAACCACAGACGATCCATTGGCTCCTTCCAAATCTAGTATCCTGCATACGCATATCGAGGTGCCTAAATGCAGCTTTATGCAAGTAGAACACCCTAAGTTATCGCGGGGAACAGAGACCCAGGGAGCGCCTGGCCACACGCCCTGCTTTATTTAAGGTTGGAACTGGCAACAGCGGTGGAGCACTGCAGAAGAAAAACCACTGGCCAATTAGATGAGATATAAGAGGTCTGAGTCAAGTGTTTGGCAGCGCATCAACAGGAGAGGGAGGACCTCCTTTCCCCCTCCGCCGACAGCAAGTGCAGTCAAGACAATGCCGACTGCTGCATCATGGCTCAGCAACGGGGAGCAAGGCAAAGGGGTGTCTCCTCTTCTCCTCTTTGAGCGCACATCAACCTTTGCTGGGTTGAGCCCACACTTAACTGTGACGTCAGTCAACGGCTGCCGCTCCCAGTTGGCCCCCGTTCACAGTTGACATAGCTGATGCGGTATGTTGCTTGTTTATTTTATTCCCTTATCATAGAGTTGCAGAGTTGGAAGGGATCCCAACGGTCATCTAGTCCAACCCGCTGCTGTAATGCAGGAATCTCATCTAAAGCATCTATGGTACATGGCCATCCAACCTCTGCTTAGAAACCTCCAAGGAAGGAGAGTCCACAACCTCCCAAGGGAGACCGTTCCAATGTCTAACAGCTCTTAGCATCAGAAAGTTCTTCCTGATGTTGAGTCACAATCTCCTTTTTGTAATGAAGCCATTGGTTCGAGTCCTGCCCTCCAGAGCAGGAGAAAACAAGCTTGTTCCCTCTTCCATGTGACAGGATATTTGAAGATGGCTATCGGATCTCTTTTCCAGGCTGAACATACCCAACTCCCTCAACTGTTCCTCCTCAGGCTTGGTTTCCAGACCCTTGATCATCTTGGTTGCCCTCCTCTGCACATGTTCAAACTTGTCCGCATCCTCCATAAATTATGGCGCCCAGAACTGGACACAGTACTCCCGGTGTAGTCTGAACAAATTACTTAAGTAATTTCTAAGCCACCTTGAGCTACCAAGGTAAAACAAAATGGCAGAACAATTGGAAATGAAGTCAGCATTCAAACAAGGTGGATAACAAATCGATACGGGATAATGCTTGAAGAAAGTTGCAAAATGGAAGGAAGGGGCACGCAGAGGGAGAGTTTTGGACATCACAGCGCATTCCCCACTGCAGGGAAACCTCAGGCCTGGTGGTCAAATGTGGCCCTCCAGGTTTTTCTTTCTCTCACACGCCGTTTCCCTAGCCCAGGGTTTCCCAAACTTGGGTCTCCAGCAGTTTTTGGACTACAACTCCCATCATCCCTAGCAAAGCAGGACCAGTGGTCAGGGATGATGGGAATTGTAGTCCAGAACCAGTCTGGGGAACTCTGCCTTAGGCCTTGTCCCTCACTAACCTTGCTTCACACACCCCTTGCCTAGAAGGAGGATAGAGAAAGGGGTTTGAGAGAGAGTAGGTAGCGATTCCCCTACTATTCAAACATAAAATGGATATTCTGGGCTCCACCCACTTTTGCCTCTGGCCCTGCCCTCCACTGTCATGTGGCCCCTGACAGCTTGCCCAAAGAGGAATGTGGCCCTCAGGATGAAAACACCCCCCCAAGTCAACTAGCCAGTCAAGGCAGCGGTGGGAGGATCACTCCCTAATTCTGGGTTCCCTCAGAAGTGGAAATTTACCGTCGCCGTGTGAGAAGGGCAGGGAAAGGTGAACGGCAGCGCCGCTTTATTGAGTGCTGTTGAGAGACTTGAAAGAAATGACAAAAGGAATCAGGCAGAAAAGATCTTTCGTGTCGTGGCTGATCATCTCCCAGGTGCTCTCGGATTCTTTCGGAGCCCCAAGAGGGACAATATTTCAAGACCTGCTCTGAGGTTATAGAACAGAGTGTACATTAAAAAAACCAAAACAGAAACCCCAACACTCCTTGCAAGCAGAAAATTAGCACTGTGGGAAACAACAGGCTGCTTTAAGTCCTGATTCAGTATGAGACAGCTTCCTATGTTCTTATTGCAGGGAGTTCCCTCACCCCCCCATAGGGCAGCACCTGAAAATGGCTTCCCTGGCCCGCAGTCTAAAGTGGCACAGACCACCCTCCCAACGCCCCATTTTGCCGCATGCGCAGAAAAGCCTGGAGAACGCTCTGCCTTGTTTTGTTTTTTTGGAAAATGATTTCAAAAGAAAGGAACAGGCCCAGACAATCATTATCGCAGTGCTGGACGAGATCCAGCCCTGAGATAATTTCTGGGAATCGATACAGATTCAAGCCGTTGTCCCCACCCTCTCGGCTAAACATGACTTTAATTTAAATCAGGCCTTGGCCGCAAATGCATTTGCACCCCTCTAGTGAGAGTGAAACAAACTTGCTCACTGCGGTGGGCCAATTTTTTTCTCCCCCCGCCCCACCCACAGCCCCACAGCCTTAGGAAATCCTAAGAGCCATTAGTTATGAATGGCCATCAGCTTTTTCCTTAGAGAACAATTTTCCCTGGAGAAGGAAGGGCAGTGGAGATCTTTCTCCCGCACAGAGTCGCCCCCCACAAAACTCCAACCACCTCCAACTGCCTCTGTCCCACCAGGTTCTAGACCAGGGATGGCGAACCCTCCAGATTTTCCTCAACTACAACCTCCATCATCCATAGCCTTTGGCCATGCTGGTTGGGTCTGATGGAGCAACGTCCAGAGGCCCGCAAGTTCCCCATCCCTCTCCTAGACCTGTCCCTATATCCCTGGTGGCAGTAAAAACAGCTGTGGGGAGGGTGTTTCAGAGGACAATCTGTTAAGAACCCTCTTTCTGGGGTGAATTGTCCTCCCCAAACTGGAGTTGTTGTTCACTCCCTAAGAAGGGGGAAAGATGTCAAGTCTCAAGAGCATAAGAAGAATGTGCCGGATCAGGCCAGTGCCCCCCCCAAGGAATCCTGGGAACTGTAATTTGCTAAGGATGCTGGGAAGTGCATCTCTGTGAGAGGTAAATTACAGCTTCCACAGTGGTTTTTTAGGGAAAAGCCATGGCTGTTAAAGGCATGGTGTCAATGTGACCAATAGCACAGGGGTCAGCAAACTTTTTCAGCAGGGGGCCGGTCCACTGTCCCTCAGACGTTGTGGGGGGCTGGACTATATTTGGGAGGAAATGAACAAATTCCTATGCCCCACAAATAACCCAGAGATGCATTTAAAATTTAAGCACACATTCTACTCATGAAGAAACACCAGGCAGGCCCCACAAACAACCCAGAGATGCATTTTAAATAAAAGCACACATTCTACTCTTGTAAAAACACGCTGATTCCTGGGCCATTGGTGGGCTGGATTTAGAAGGCAATTGGGCCAGATCCGGCCCCCAGGCCTTAGTTTGCCTACCCATGCTCTAGCACAACAGCACTTCTGCTTCAATGGGTATTCAGGTGCATGATCATCTCTGATACTTTAGATCAGCCTTTCTCAACCTGTGGGTCCCCAGATGTTGTTGAACTACAACTCCCATCACCCCTAGCTAGCAAGGCCAGAGCTGGGGACCCACAGGTTGAGAACCACTGCTTTAGATAGTAGCACACAGCTACTAAGCACAACAGCTGTGTGCTGCTGAAGACTCTCTGTGAATCTGTCTAATCCCCCTTCGGAAGCTACCCAAATGGGTGGGCATCGCCACATCTCGTAGCAGTGAATTCCACAGTTTAACCGTGCGCTCTGTGAAGGAACGCTTTATTTCGTCTGCCCTGAGTCTTTGGCTTCACGGAGATGACCCCAGGGGGCTCTTGTATTATGCAAGCAGGAGAAAAGCTTTGTGAAACACAGCTGGAGTGTCATCTGCTGCCTTGCACTTGGGACTGAATCTGGGTGACTCACGAAGGGTTTACACATTTTCAAGTGCGGATCAAGAGAAGCGCTCTTAGTCCTGGCCGACCGAACCCAGAACAGACCAGCAGATTTGGGTGTGGGTTGCAAATCCAAGGGTTGGAGGAAATTACCGAGCGGCTGAAATATTCGCAAGAATTCCTTCTCAGAGGGAAGCTGCCAAACAAAGCTGTAACAGTCTAACAGGCAAAGATAATGGGAACTAAGATTGTGGGAGACCATTAAAAAAAAAGAAAAGTAATTGACTCTCCTTTTGCTCCCTTTATGCCCTCATCCATAAGAAAGCCCTGAGTGACATTTAAGCTGCATCCAGGTGCAGGATTCAAGAAAATTCTTTGTCCTGATCCTGCTGCCTACTCAGAGCCCCATTTAGGGCTTTTGTTGTTGTTGTTGTTGTTGTTGTTGTTGTTTAGTCATGTCCGACGCTTCGTGACCCCATGGACCAGAGCACGCCAGGCACTCCTGTCTTCCACTGTCTCCCGCAGTTTGGTCAAATGGGCAAATCTGTCAATTTCAGCTTTTCTAAAGTTTCACGGTTTTCTAATCTCAGCTCTAGTTCTCTATATTTGCAAATTTTTGCACTTTTAAAAAAAGCCAGTGTGGTGTAGTGGTTAAGAGCAGTAGTCTCGTAATCTGGGGAACCGGGTTCGCGTCTCCGCTCCTCCACATGCAGCTGCTGGGTGACCTTGGGCCAGTCACACTTCTCTGAAGTCTCTCAGCCCTACTCACCTCACAGAGTGTTTGTTGTGGGGGAGGAAGGGAAAGGAGAATGTTAGCCGCTTTGAGACTCCTTAGGGTAGTGATAAAGTGGGATATCAAATACAAACTCCTCCTCCTCCTCTTCTTCTTTAGCGCTTTAGTAAGAATTTATCCCAATATACACATTTTTGTATGCAGTGTTCCTCAATGCACATGTTTTTTCACAGCAATTTGCCCTAAAGGCATTTCTGTGTGTAATTTCCACTAATATATGCATTTTTGTGCACACTTTACACTAGTACAGTGGTACCTTGCTTTAAGAACAGCTTAGTTTATGAACAACTTGGATCAAGAATGCTGCAAACCCGGAAGTAGGTGTTTTGGTTTGTGAACTTTGCCTTGGAAGCAGAACATGTTCCGCTTCCTGTTGAGTGTGTTCCATTTGTAAATTGAGTGCCCCGCTGCTATGGAAAAGCACACCTTGGTTTAAGAATGCTTTGGTTTAAAAACGGACTTCCGGAACAGAATAAGTTCATAAACCAAGGTACCTCTGTACATGCATTTATGTATACATTGCTTGGCTGGAGGACGACACTGCAAACTTTGGAGAAGTGGCGTTTTCGAGTAACGGCTCGGAAAGTGAAAATTAGGTACGTTCACCTTTCAATGAGAACGGAATCAAAGTTCTCCCCCATCCCTAACTGGGACTCCTCTGACAACCTGTTTACTGAGCATCCATCCTGATTTGCACAAAGCTTCCACAAAGGTTAAACTACAGGCTCATCCACAACGCACCTGAAAATCCATGTCTTCCACATTTGATTTGCCCTCTCTTCTCCTCTGCTGGAACATATCTTTCTGATTTGTACACAAATCACACCCATTTTCCAATCAGACGTTTCATGAACCAGGCACTGTATGGCTGATAATTCCTGTTTATTTTGCTTTTTCATCCTTCCACTCCTCTACCTGCTCTTCCTCTCTCTAACAGCGCATGCACATCAATGCCCCCCAATCAATGCATTGTTTCGTGGGAAACAGCCAGCAGATTCCCACCTCCCTCCTTCCCATCCCCCTTGCCATCTCCCCCCTTCCCTCTCACTCATATTTCACAGCTTGTTTGTTTTTCCGATTCTTTATCTGCATGCAAATCTGTATGCGTGTACAAATTGAATTTTCAACTGAATGCAAAACACACACAAAGTACAGTGGTACCTCTGGTTACAAACTTAATTCATTCCAGAGGTCCATTCTTAACCTGAAACCGTTCTTAATCTGAGGTACCACTTTAGCTAATGGGGCCTCCTGCTGCCGGTGCGCGGTTTCTGTTCTCATCCTGAGGTAAAGTTCTTAACCCGAGGTACTACTTCCGGGTTAGCAGAGTCTGTAACCTGAAGTGTTTGTAACCCGAGGTGTTTGTAACCCAAGGTACCACTGTATTAGCTGCTGGCCCGCTCACTACGCCAGCCAGAAACAAACATCCTGGTTTCCTGAGAAACAATGATTAAGGCATCTGACTCCCTCCATGCGCCTTCCTGACTTCCCCACAACATACCAAATATGTGGGGAGGACAAAACATGCGCCCACACAGCCCACGCCAATTAACACAAGACAGCAAGCCTGTTGCACTCCACAGTCAAAAGTAAGCAGGACAGGCGTCAGAACCAGAAAGAACAAATGTTATTCTTGCCACCCTGGACCTGGAGACAGCTAATAATTTGCTAGAGCGCATCATGTACATTGTGCATGTTCAATGTTACACACACACACAAAAAAACACCCCGCGGAAAAATCATAATTTTTTTAAAGGGCTTTTAAAAAGGCACCCAGCAGCCACAATTAGCAACCAGCCACAAATGAACAAAATCGCTCCCGGAAACAAGAATGAGAAACCATCAAAGCAGGAGGCAGGAAGGAGGAGGGACTTCCTCTGCATGCAAAACAGGCTCTGGTGGATTTAGTGGATGAGAGCGATAGTGGGTCCAGCCGTCAAGAAGGTGGTTTCTGCACGTGCCGTAGAGGGAAGTGAGGGGCAGGTGGGGCTTCTCAACCTGGGAAGGCAGCCCATCTAGAAGAAGGAAAGCTCTGATCCTAAACCTCCGCCGTCTTGCAGCTCTACTCATTCCAATTAAAAAAGCAGCCTCATTTTAATAATAGCCCATAGATCAAAACCATAAGGGGAGGGAAACATAAGGGTCAGACTGAGTCCAAACCAAAGGCCAGGCGGAACAGTAAACTACCTTGCAGGGTTGTTGCTATAAGGATTAATGAGCTGCTATGCATGGAGCGATGCATGGGACGCGGGTGGCGCTGTGGGTTAAACCACAGAGCCTAGGGCTTGCAGATCAGAAGGTCGATGGTTCGAATCCCCGTGACGGGGTGAGCTCCAATTGCTCGGTCCCTGCTCCTGCCAACCTAGCAGTTTGAAAGCACGTCAAAGGGCAAGTAGATAAATAGGTACAACTCCGGCGGGAAGGTAAACAGTGTTTCCGTGTGCTGCTCTGGTTCACCAGAAGCGGCTTAGTCATGCTGGTCACATGACCCAGAAGCTGTACGCCGGCTCCCTCGGCCAATAAAGCGAGATGAGCATCGCAAACCCTGGAGTCGGCAACGACGGGACCTAATGGTCAGGGGTCCCTTTACCTTCACCTATGCATGGAGCACATTTAGCACACACACAAAAAGAGGTAAATAAATGCTCATTATTCTTATCGTCTAGCAGTAGCACGGCCTTTCAGCCCTCAAACAAATTGTATTGTACTTCTCATGGAGATAGCTATGCAGCTACCCTAGACTAAATAATATGGAGGCTGCAATGGAAGTCTGCAGGCAAGGATAAGAGGAAGAAGAAGAGTTTGGATTTGATACCCCACCTTTCACTCCCTTTAAGGAGTCTCAAAGCGGCTAACTTTCTCCTTTCCCTTCCTCCCCCACAACAAACACTCTGTGAGGTGAGTGGGGCTGAGAGACTTCAGAGAAGTGTGACTGACCCAAGGTCACCCAGCAGCTGCATGTGGAGGAGCGGAGACGTGAAACCGGTTCCCCAGATTACAAGACTACCGCTCTTAACCACTACACCACACTAGCCAACTAGGCTTCGCGTCATATCCATGCTCAGAAATATCCCCTCCCCCATTACATCTAGCCTGATGAATCCTTCTGTGTAACTCGGAAGTTTGCCTGTTGCGTTCTGAACACCGGCTGGTCCTCATTTAAAGGTATTACTTCACTCACTCTGCATCTTCCCCCAAAACCAAAATAAGCTGCCTTTTAATTGCAAGACCCGTCACAGCGGCCTTTGTGAATCTCTCTTTGGGTTTTTAATACGTTTGTAAAATTGCAGAGGAATGCCACATGATTCTAGTGAAAGGAGAAAACTGCCCACCCCTGTTCTCCTGACACATGTTTGGATTTCTCTATTAGTCTATTCCAGTGTTTAGGCTGCCACGAGATAAGGTGGTATTCTGACCTCTAGCTTGTACTGACAGGTGACAAATGATAGCATTTACTTGTTAGTTAAGCGAGCTACTGGACCGGCCTTTAGCAGCCTGTGCCGGCTGGGCCTGATGGCACTTAATTGTCCAAAACATCCGGACTGCTTCCGACAGCTGTGCTAGGTCTTCGTAAGAGGCCTTTCGAGGTCGGACACCTGGGCGCATCTTTCAGCAGTGGGAAAACAAGAGGAACTGGCTGGTCTGCTGTGTTGAGCATTTTCATGGTGGGCATCCCAGACATAACTTGGCGATAAGGGCATCTGGCGATAAGAGCATCTCCAGGCAGGGCAGAGATTGTTCCCTGTCTGGGATGCAGGAGTGCAGCTGCCAGCCAGTGTGGACGACACTGAGCTCAATGAAGCAATGACTCATTGCAAGGCAGCTTTCTGTGCCCCTTAAGCACCGTCTCAGGTCTGGGCACAGGGAATCATTTCTCTGGAACAATGGAAGCATTTGCCCTGCTGCTCTGATGCAACCACAGTAGCTTGGCATCATAGACAGAAAGGCAGGGGATCCTTGCAACAGGGAGAGGGGAAGTCTATATTGTCTCTGCTTTCCGAATTTCTAATTACAGCCATTCCTCCAATTCCCGGAAAAGTGAGCCGGGTGCGAAATCAATTTCACACCAGAAGGGGAAACACAATTCCCTTCCATTCTTAAAACGCAACAATATTTAACAGAATTTATATGCCACTTGCTTGTAAACAGAACCTCGGATTTGTAAATCCACGTGATTTACCAAAAAAGAACTTTGAAATTATCAACAGAAGACAAAGTTAAAATCAAATATTTCAAAAAATTCCAAATATAATTAAAATCAACCGTTAAACTAAAAACAGACTAAAGCACATACCGACTTCTGCATGTCCAGATTGCACTGCCTAAACAAAAACGTTTTAAGCAGACACTAAGAATCACAGAATTGCAGAATTGGAAGGGACCCCAAGGGTCATCTAGTCCAACCCCCTGCAGCGCAGGAAGAATTCAGTTGCCTGATATCAAACATGCGGGGAGTTCCAAAGGATAGGTGCTGCCATGTTAGAAGATGGGTTTCTTACAAGTGTTGAAGATATTAAGAAGAATGCTACCATGCGGCTGGTTTGCTTTACAGTGGTACCACAGGCTAAGTACTTAATTCGTTCCGGAGGTCCGTTCTTAACCTGAAGCTGTTGTTAACCTGAAGCACCGCTTTAGCTAATGGGGCCTCCCGCTGCTGCCGCACCGCCAGATCACGATTTCTGTTCTCATCCTGAAGCAAAGTTCTTAACCCGAGATAATATTTCTGGGTTAGTGGAGTCTGTAACCTGAAGCGTATGTAACCTGAAGCGTATGTAACCCACTGTAATCTTGTTTTTTAAAAAAAACAAACACAAAACTATTGATTTTTATTGTCATTCTGCTGAGCTGTTCTTTGTGTATGTTATACCAGCAGCTAGAGCCTTCTCAACAATATATCGGCTGCTGCCAGTCACAACACTAATGCTAGCTGCAATGCCAGTTAAAACAAAACATGCCAGATAAACCTTATACGATTTACCACGCCTCTTGCAGGAAGCCAGAATGGCAAGGTCTCTTAGGAGAAGAAAAACCTAAGAGCATCCTAAAGCTGAGCCAAAGAAAATCCCATGTCAGGGGTGGTGAACCTCACACTGACTGTGTCCTTGGGACTCTCCCCAGCTGGAAAGTGTCCTCGAGCTCTAATAATGGCGATATTGAGTGGCAGTGTGGTGTAATGGTTAGAGGTGTTGGACTATGACTCGGGAGACCAGGGTCTGAATCCCGACACTCAGCCGTGGAACTCCCTGGGTGACCTTGGTCCAGGCACTGTCTCCCAGCCAACCCTACCTCAAAGGGTTGTTGTGAGGATAAAAGGTAGAGGTTTCTCTGAAATTTCCACTCCAGCCCCTCACAGTGCTGAAGAGACAAGCTGGATCAGGGGCACAGCTGTCAACTTTTCCCTTTTCTTGCGAGGAATCCTATTCGGAATAAGGGAATTTCCCTTTAAAAAAGGGAAACGTTGACAGCTATGGTCAGGGGTGGGCAACCTAAGGCCTGTGGGCTGGATGCGGCCCAATCGCCTTCTCAATCCGGCCCCCGGACTGTTATGTTGTGGGTGAACATATCAGACGACACAGCGATTCTTCAAACAGCTCTTCTTTATTCAGATGCCAGAACAGAACTGAACTGAGGAGCTCAGTCAGCCTGCTTATATTGAGCTCCAGAACAACGTAACTGTTGCAACTTTCTAAAACTATCCAATCACTGAACGTCACTTTCGATCCTTCATTTGCATAGAAACTATCCAATCACTGAACGTCACTTTCGATCCTTCATTTGCATAACTATCTACAGTATCCCCCTGCTGGCCCAGGGTGAGAACTTCAGTACATAACACGGACGGTCTGGGAATCAGCGTGTTTTTACATGAGTAGAATGTGTACTTTTACTTAAAATGCATCTCTGGGTTATTTGTGGGGCCTGCCTGGTGTTTTTACATGAGTAGAATGTGTGGTTTTATTTAAAATGCATCTCTGGGTTATTTGTGGGGCATAGGAATTCGTTCATTTTTTTTCAAAATATAGTCCGGCCCACCACATGGTCTGAGGGACAGTGGACTGGCTCACAGCCGAAAAAAGCTGCTGACCCCTGATCTAGGTGGTTTCCCCCCCCTACCAAAGGTGTGTCTTACCTCTTCAGCAGCTTGAGCCCTTGCAGGTGTTAATAGGTGGGTCACAGTCTGCCTCTGTCATCCATATCTAATGTGTACAAGCAGTACTGTTTCCTTTATACATTTGCCCTATCTTATGCTGGGCAACAGAATAAATTCATAATCCAAGGGATTGCAAAGAAAAGGCCCCAAACATTTATCTTACAATATGGCCAGCTAAAGCTAATTTCCATCCCAAATTCCACCACTGGCCTGCTGCTGCTCTTCATTCCATCCAGAACTTTAAAAAACAAAAACAGCTGTACTTTCCTGACTGCTGTGGAAGAAGAAATAAAACTGCCTTTCCCCCCCACCTCCCTCTCAAACTGCCCATAGGGTGGCAGGGAAGTTTGCAGATACATGCAGGGAAGCTGTGGTCACATGCCCACAGCCACAGTAACAAAAGCTTAATTCTCTTTAATCCATGGTCTGTTCTCATGGGGCACAGGCTCTCATGTTACGGCTCACCACCATGGGTGAACCGAAAATCATTTTGGGGGTTTTTGGTCTTGGTGTGGCAGTAGTTCCAAGCCAGTCGCCGCATGGAATGGCTCAGGAGCGCGGAGAATGTGACGGCACCACCGACCCATGTTCCTTACACTGATGCAAGGAGGATTCAAAGCATACAGACAGAGTCTTTGATATTATATTTGCAGAGTGAGCTTCTGAAACCGGAAGCAGAGAGGGTTCAGGCAGGGCAGTTCATCTGCAATTCTGTGAATACACACCTGGTTTGCAGAGAATCTCATCTTTCATTATTATTATTTTAAAATGAAAAGCAGGATTCCAAACTTCATGGTCTGAAAGGTGTTATGTTCTGAGCTGAATCCTAGAACAATAGGATCCAGAATGCAGTAGTCTGATTGGTCCGCAGGAGCCACCCAATCCAGCTCCAGGTGGAAGTGAATCTGCAACCTGATTGGCCAGCAGGAGCAGCCAATCAGGCTTCTGGAGGAAGCAAATCCGCAACCTAATTGGCCTACTGAAGCAGCCCGGAATTAGCCAATCACACAGGGCCCATTGTGTAAATGATGTATACAGTCATACCTCTGGTTGAAGTTGCTTCAGGTTGAGTGTTTTCGGGTTGCACTCCGTGGCGACCCGGAAGTAACGGAACACGTTACTTCCAGGTTTCACTGCTCGAGCATGGCAGACGCTCAAAATGATGTCACACGCATGCGCAGAAGCGGCGAATCATGACCCACGCACGCGTAGACGTGGGTTGCATTCTGCTCTGGATGCAGACGGCTCCAGAACGGATCCCGTTCGCATCCAGAGGTACCAGTGTATATAGCTAGACGTTTGGGGAAAGATTCATTCAGTGCTACTACAAGCTGAATAAAGAGCATGAAATTCACACTTGACTCTGAGTACAGTATATTTCAAAAGGTATGCTTGAAAGCCTGCAGGAAGTGTCTGGGAAAGGTTCCCGCATTCAGCTGACTTCCTGCCATAGCTAGGGATGATGGGAGTTGTAGTCCAAAAACAGCTGGGGATTCAAGTTTGAGGAACACTGCTCAAGGCTTGCCAGACATGGAAGTGGTTTGCGCACCATTTGGGAGACCCACACAAGTTCAGCCAGCCTTCCCTAACCTGATGCCTCCCAGAGGTTTTGAACCACAACTCCCATCAGCCCCAGCCAGCATGGGCAACAGCCAGGGATGATGGGAGTTTTAGTCCAAAACATTTGGAGAGTACAGTGGATGCTCGGGTTGCAAACGTGATCCGTGCAGGATGCACGTTCGCAACGCACAGCATTCGCAACCCGCGTCTGCGTGTCTACGCATGTGCGGATTACGATTTGGCGCTTCTGCGCATGTGCAAAGCATGATTTAGCGCTTCTGCGCATGCACAATCGCCAAAACCCAGAAGTAACCCATTCTGGTACTTCTGAGTTTTGGCGGTCCGCAACCCGAAAAAACGTAACCTGAAGCAGCTGTAACCCGAGGTATGACTGTACCAAATTGGGAATGCTGGGTGGGTTAAGGCGTTCTTTCCGCTGGTGCAGAAATTGCTGCTTAAAATTCTACGCGCTTTGTGTGTGCATGTGTTGATGTTCAGAACACCTACAATATGAACATTCACACTGTAACCCTGGCCTGTTTTTAACCCCATCACTTTATTTTTTAACCAGGAGGGGCCAAAATGCACTCTCCTGCTCAAGACCTGGCTTATTTGTTCCTGTGTCCAAAACAAGTCTGCTAACCATCCTGGTTGTGCGCTAGTTCCACGCTAAAAGGCAGAAACATTTCTAAACACCAGTTGCTGGCAACCACAGGAAGGGAGAGTGCTGTTGTGCTCATGCACTGCTTGCAGGCTTCCCATAATGCATTTGGCTGGCTGTAGTGAGAACACGATGCGGGACTAGATGGGCCACTGGCCTGATCCAACGGGACTCTTCTTATGTTGTGATGCTCTTAAGTCGCCGAGCCTTAAGAAGCAAATGTATAATTCCTTTTTTAGCCTCAAACAAAGAGTCATATTTAGCAAGGAGCAGTCATCCACAAAAGGGACGCGGCTGGCACTGTGGGTTAAACCACAGAGCCTAGGACTTGCCGATCAGAAGGTCGGTGGTTCGAATCCCCGTGACGGGGTGAGCTCCCGTTGCTCGGTCCCTGCTCCTGCCAACCTAGCAGTTCAAAAGCATGACCAAGTGCAAGTAGATAAATAGGTACCGCTCCGGTGGGAAGGTAAACAGCGTTTCCATGCGCTGCTCTGGTTCGCCAGAAGCGGCTTAGTCATGCTGGCCACATGACTGTATGCTGGCTCCCTTGGCCAATAAAGCGAGATGAGTGCCGCAACCCCAGAGTCGGCCACGACTGGACCTAATGATCAGGGGTCCCTTTACCTTTTAGTCATCCACAAATGGCAGAAGAGAGGCTGAATGCAGTGATTTTACATCACTTGAGCAAATGCCACCTGCAAACCAAGGAGGGGGGAGAAAGGAGGGAGAGAAGGAGCCTCCAGCCATTTAATGCATTGTCGAGAAAGAATTTGTGCTAGAATGAGGTAAGCGACAACACTCTCCAGTTCTCTTGTCAACCAGGCCTGATACTATTTTAAGGTATAGCACGGCTGCATTAGCAAGCGTTTGTGGAACAGGCTCGTCTCAACCTCCTGGACGGACGCCAACACATTCCAGCATTTAATGCACAGCTTTGCTTGGGATTTGGTCGCGCAGATTTCCGAGACACAGCCGTCCTCTGAGTTTCCCACATTATAAGGCGATCCACCCTTTCCTAGCATGAGGTCACGTTGTACAAATCTCTGGCTGCAAATGAGAAAAACATTTGGAACCAGCTCCTCCCGAGAGCCCAGGTCACAAAGAGAGCAATTAAACAAGCTTCCTCCACTAAGGGGAAAAGAAATACAAAATAAAGGGAGAAGAAATAAAGGGGGAAGGGGGGATCCTTAAGAGCTCTGAGGAGAAAATGGTGGGCTGGTTTTTCAGGCTGCTCTAAATCAGCCCAGCTTCCACTGCAGTCGACAAAGGACTTGCTCCACGGAATGTGTGCACAGAGTAACAGCAGTGAAATATTGAGGCTTGGTTACAGCGCACTGTGAAGGTGATGGCAATTCACTTGTAAGAATAGGAGAGCAGGTTGCCATGGAACCACCAGAAGCGATTTGCTTCCAACACGTCTTTGGCAGTCAAAGCTAGCATGGCCGGAACTGTGGGTTTTCATGCCAAAGAATGAAATAAGCAGAACCAATGGAATAAGGCCTCATCCGCACCAAACATTTGCAGAACTATTGTTATCACTTTAACAGTCATCGCTCCCCGCAAGGAATTGTGGGAACTGTACTTTGCTAAGGGTATAGGACCTCCGGGTATAGGACAGTATATACCGTATTTTTCGCTCTATAAGATGCACCAGACAAGACACATCTAGTTTTTGGAGGAGGAAAACAAGAAAAAAAATATTCTGAATCTCAGAAGCCAGAACAGCAAGAGGGATCGCTGCGCAGTGAAAGCAGCGATCCCTCTTGCTGTTCTGGCTTCTGGGGTAGCTGTGCAGCCTGCATTCGCTCCATAAGATGCATGCACATTTCCCCTTACTTTTTAGGAGGGAAAAAGTGAGTCTTATAGAGCAAAAAATACGGTAAATTCAATAAATTATAAAAATAATAAAGGGGGTATCGAGAGACTCCTGATCTCATGGAGCTATAGATTTCCAGGAAGGATTGACTATTAAACTACCCTGGGAATTGTAGCACTGGGAGGGAAATAGGGGGTCTCCTAACGGCTCTCAGCACCCATAACTACAGTTCCCATTATTATATTTACCATTCACAGTCCTGGCGCACACAGCCCTGGTTTTCTCAGGCCTGTCGTCGAAGGAGAACACAGAGGGCATGATAACAGCATGAGATCAGCGGTAATGGAAGAACAGGAGCCCTGAAGCTCGATTAGCAGTTGGAGAGACTGGTTAGGCATGATAAACTAACCCGTCTCTTTTCTGCCAGCTTCATAGCTGTCAAGTCTGGTTAAGTCAAATGCCACGACTGAGAGAGTACGAACATTTCTTGATTTTTGCAAGCTTCATAAGCAAGGGCCCTGTGGATTAGTTTTCTGAGGGGGTCAACTTGCCCCACATGTGTTGATTCAGGCGCTTCGATATGCAGAACACATATTTTTGTGATTGCCACAGAACATTCATTCCACATTTCTGAGGAGTCTTTATCTTTTTGGCATGGCAGCACCTTTGCTTTGGAATTCCTTAGCTATGGACCGTGCTCTTGCCACAATCTGCCAAAATGTTTTTTTATTTTAGCGAGCCTACCCCAGACATATAATTTAGTTGCCTTTTATTTTAAAAAAAATCCTCTGCATTTTAGTGATCATTATTTTATGTATGTTTCTTGATTTGAAACAGCTTTGTGCATCTTATCCGTGTTTCAAATACTATTGTGTTATAACGTACACTGCTTGGAGAGCTTTGCGATTAAGCAAGTTGCAAATCTTTCCAAATAAACCAAAGTTGATTTTACCATATTTATTACACTCACGTCCTGCCATAGCTGTCAACCGTCCCTTATTTGGCGGGAAACTCCCTTATCCCAGCGCCGTGTCCCGCTGCTGTCCCTTACTGATGATGTCCCTTAAATTTTCTGGGTTTCAAAGGAAGCAGCTCCTCTCCCTCCCTCCCTGCCGGCCAGGGAGGAGGGAGGTTCCAACTGTGTTGCTTGGCTGCGTTGCTCACCCAATAAGGAGTCTAAGAACGACTGGGGGGTGGAGCTTGCATGCCTTGTGCTGCTCAAATCAGACACGTTGCCTGGGGACTCGTCTTTGCTCAGTGCTTCCCAGCGGAGAGGTGACGGTGGTTTTCCTTGCTGCATCCCCCTTTGCCGGGTTGCTGCGCTGTGGGGACCACCGCTTGAGGCTTCGTTTGGCAGCTGGTTGACTAAAATCCCTTATTTTGGCTGCTGATCCCTTATTTTTGAGGCTGCTGGTCTCTTATTTTCAAATCTGCAAGTTGACAGCTATGCGTCCTGCCTTTCTTCCAAGGAAGCTCAAAGTAGCATACTAGTTCCCCCCCACACACACACCTCGTTTAATCAACACAACAGCCTTGTAAGGCAGTTGCAAGGCAGAGAGAGAGAGAGAGAGAGAGGGCGAGAGAGACTAGCCCAAGTTCACCCAATGTGCACTGCTTCATACCTGAGTCGGGATTCGAACCCTGGTCTCCTGGTTCCTAGTGCAGCGCTCTAACCGAACTGGCTGGAGCGCACGTGCTCTGCAACTGGAGAGATGCATTGACTTTTTACAGGGGAAGGAGCAAGGCTGAAAGCGCCCTTCAAAAGTCATTGCAACCATGATCTTTCAAGGGTTCCTTCAAGAGCAAGCAGGAACAGCTAAACCTCACGCTGCATTCCACCGGCGCTATAAATGCAATGCTTAATTAGAAATCTTTGCTCCTTACACCACTATGCCTAGCTGTGCTCCATTCCTTCTGCCAAGAACGGCTACAGATCATCTTGAAACGCTTTAATTAGATATTTGTTTATTGCGAGGGAAGTCAGAGGCAGCGCTGGCAGGGCCATTGGAGGGGGGGGAGGAGAAAAAAAGAAGAAATAGCTGTTTGCGACATAATAAACATGTTAAGTCTTTAAAGGGCCACAGGACTGTTTGTAGTTTTTACACATGCAAGAGGTGAACCAGAGTAATATAATACCTTTGCCATGTATCTTTACAAATATGAAAGCCAGCCATTGATTCTGATACAGGGGGGGGGGCAGGGGAGGAGAGTGGGGTCTTTGCAGAAGGGGGCGTCCTAATTGAGACACAAAACTCTTACGAGACGTGTGGCTGCCTGCCAGCAAAATGGTCTTTCGCAGCTGGAAAAAATAAACACTCTTGGGAGAAATGCTCTACGGTCATGGTTGGCCATAGACACAAGTGAGCATCATTTCACTTAACCACCTAACCCCTGAATGTGGGTTCCAAAACCAGGCAAACCCAGACCCCAGCCGGACCCCCAGAGGTCCCTACCCTTCCTTCTGAAGAGGCCCACTCTGTTAAGTTGTGGGTAAACATATCAGACGACACAGCGATTCTTCAAACAGCTCTTGTTTATTTACAGGCCAGAACAGAACTGAACTGAAGGGTTCAGCCAGCCTGCTTATATAGAGCTCCACTAGAATGCAACAGTAACCATTTTCTGTAACTATCCAATAACTGAACGTCACTTTCAATCCCTTATTTGCATATGTGGACCTGAGTGAAAACTATCTACAGTATTCCCCTGCTGGCCCAGGGCTCCAAGGAGGAGAAAGGAGTGAGTCTCCTTTTGCCTTCAGTCCCCCGGCAAATGGAGAGGGGAAAGCAAGGAGTGGTTTCTCGCACCCACAAGGGCCGGGGTGGGGAACCTGGGTCCCTCCTGATGGCACTGAACTACCCACTCCCATCATCCCTGACCACAGGCCACAGTAGCTGAAAATGCTAGGAATTGTGGTCCAGTGAGATCTGGGAGGCCACAGATACCCCACCCCATGCACTAGGGATTTCACCTGGGGAAGACCTATAGCTCAGTGGTAGAACATCTGCTTTGCACGCAGAAGGTCCCTGGTTCCATCCCCAGGAAGCCCAGGTAGGACAGGGAGAGAGACCCTCTTCCTGAAACCCTGGAGAACCCCTGCCAGTCAGTGTGGGCAATCCTGAGCTACGTGGACCAATGGGTATGACTCCATATAACTGTCTAAGTCAGGGGTCTCCAAACTAAGGGCCGCGGGTCGGATAAGGCCCGAGGGACTCGTTTATCCAGCCCACGGCAACCCCTACTGCCCACTGCCGCTGCCCTCTCTTATCGGCGCTGCACTGCGGAGCTGTCAGAGGAGCACAGGAAATAGCTTGTGCGCATGCGCAAGAATTACACTCATACCTCAGGTTAAATATGCTTCAGGTTGAGCGTTTTCAGGTTGCGCTCCGCTGCGACCCGGAAGTAACGGAACGGGATGCTTCCGGGTTTCGCCGCTCGCGCATGCGCAGAATCTCAAAATGACATCACGTACATGAGCAAGTGTGGCAATTCGCGACTGTTGCATTCTACTCAGGATGCGAACGGGGCTCCAGAACGGATCCTGTTCGCATCCGGAGGTACTACTGTATTTGCGCATGCGCAAGCGTTATTTCCGGTGCACATCCAGGTCGGAGGAGGCCCATGCACATGCGCACAAGCTATTTCCGGTGCTCCTCTGACCCGGAAGTGCGCCGGAAATAGTGTGTGTGAACGTGTATGGCCATGCGCTCCCCCGCCCTCCGCGTGATCGGTGCTGGAGACACCGTCCTGAGGCGCAGTAAGTTTGCTGACCCCTGGTCTAAGTGCACAGATTGGTTTTCAAGTCTGCTGATGATGCTCAGCTCTGCCTTTCTTTCCACCCTCAGCTCTTCGAAAGACTGGCGGAATCCTAAACCAGAGCCCAGAGGCCGTTCTGGGACAGATATGGGCAAGCAAACTGAGGTTGAATCCAAACAAGATGGAAGCGCTGAGCCTAGGGAGATCTGCAGCTCCCGAAGGTCTTTTTGCAGCTACTCTGCGATGGGGTGGCAGTTTGGGAGTTTCTCCTGGATTCTGTGCTGACTGGGGAAGCATCGGGGACAAGGACTATATTTTAGCAGCTTCGGCTGGTACGCCAACAGCACTCCTACCTGGGGTGGGGAGCTGTCTTTCCCACAGTGATCAGTGTCCTGGTCACATGTGGGCTACACTAGACTGGTGCAATGCGCTCTAAGTGGGGCTGCACTTAAATGCAGTTCAGATACAGCTGGAGACAATATGGTCAACATCTAGCCAACTGCACGGCCTACTGGTGGGTTTCCAGGCCCAATGGAAAGTGCTGTTGAGTCCATCTTGTAGTCCATCCCTTTAGTATACCCCATGGGACAGCAAGGGGGATAACCACGAGAGAGAGGACCTTTTCTAACTGGCCCCACAGCTATCAAATCACATTCCGCTGGACCTGTGTCAAATTTCTACATTGCAGGCCTTTCTGGAGACCCTGAAAACTTCTTTTTATGGCCCTCAAGGCATTATGTTTAATAACCAAGTGATGGGCTGAATAATCATGCTCTTTCCAGCTCTGCGGAACATTGTTTGGTGGCCATTTTAAGTCTTAAAACGTTGTCTAGTTTTCTTTTTTAGCTTTTGTCGCTTTTTAAGTCACTTTGAGCAGGCAGTGGCCCAGGAAAGCAACCTCTTTAAGAAAAAAGAAACAGGCAAATAAACACATAAGTGGTTGCAGAAAAAAACCTTTGATTGATTGTCAGCTAATTAATTGCCAACCAACTGGGGGAGCCTGCAAGCAGAACTTTTGAGGGCAACAGCACTCTCCTCACTTGCAATCTGCACGCTGCTTCTGACAGTAGAGGCAGAACATAACCATTGTGGCTGGTAGCCACCGATAGCCTTCTACATAACACAAACCTGGTAACCATGGAATGAATGGAAGGATATGCATTTGTGTGAATGGGCTAGTGGAGAAGGAGGGACAGAGCTTACCATCCACTTTCTGCTAGTGTGTGTGTGTGTATCTGTACACTTATAACTTTTGTGGAGGGATGCGGGTGGCGCTGTGGGTTAAACCACAGAGCCTAGGACTTGCCAATCAGAAGGTCAGCGGTTCGAATCCCCGCGACAGGGTGAACTCCCGTTGTTTGGTCCCTGCTCCTTCCAGCCTAGCAGTTCGAAAGCACGTCAAAGTGCAAGTAGATAAATAGGTACCGCTCCGACGGGAAAGTAAACGGCATTTCCGTGCGCTGCTCTGGTTCGCCAGAAGCAGTTTAGTCATGCTGGCCACATGACCCGGAAGCTGTACGCTGGCTCCCTCGGCCAATAAAGCGAGATGAGCGCTGCAACCCCAGAGTCGGTCACGACTGGACCTAATGGTCAGGGGTCCCTTTACCTTTACCTTTTAACTTTTGTGGACTCATAGAAAAGGACAAAACAAGACAAAATCATATGCATGTTTACTCAGAGGTCCCACTGCATTTAAAGATTGCAGCCTCAGTTAATCAATCAACTGGGTGCTGTTGTTTTTTAAAGCATAGAATTCATCCCATTAAAATGTTTAATTCTTTAAAAGTTCCAAGTGGTTGACAAGACTCTTGAATTTCCCCATTATATTAGTGGAATGGGCTTTTCACTCAAATGCGAATTTAACATACAGACAAGATTAGTCATCCCAAATCGCAGCTTATTCGTATGGATGTTCTGCACGATAATTATATGCTAGCGGTTTTCTTCAGAGTTTGCTGGTGTATAATGTGAACCCATTAAAACCTCCACAGAAGATTCCACTGCTCCCCCAAGGAACTTGTTCCATGTTCTTGTACTTTTTCTTAATATCTCGTTTAAATTTACACTGCAGCAATCTTAAGAACACTACCTCCTTAATTTCAGGCAGTAATGCACCGTGACCAAAGCCTGCCTTACCCTATTGCAGCTTTAATCAGCGAATGATCTTCAGATGCACGGCAATTATCAGTATCATGGTGTCCCAACAGAAACACCCAGGGGACACACAGGTTTAAATTCTACCATCCAAGGATGGGGAACCTATGATGCACCAGATGCTGGGCAATAGATCCCAGGCTCCCTGACCATTGCCCATGCTGGCTGCAGCTGACGGAAGCTGGCATCCACCAACATCTGGCTCTCCACCCAGTTTTGTGCCAAAGTAAACTGCAATGTAAGGGACGCGGGTGGCGCTGTGGGTTAAACCACAGAGCCTAGGACTTGCCGATCAGAAGGTCGGTGGTTCGAATCCCCAAGGCGGGGTGAGCTCCCGTTGCTCGGTCCCTGCTCCTGCCAACCTAGCAGTTTGAAAGCACGTCAAAGTGCAAGTAGATAAATAGGTACCGCTCTGGTGGGAAGGTAAACGGCGTTTCCGTGTGCTGCTCTGGTTCGCCAGAAGCGGCTTAGTCATGCTGGCCACATAACCCGGAAGCTGTACACTGGCTCCCTCGGCCAATAAAGCGAGATGAGCACTGCAACCCCAGAGTCAGCCACGACTGGACCTAATGGTCAGGGGTCCCTTTACCCTTACCTAAACCTCAATGTATTCCATTAGAACTGACTGCAGGTACACTAAGGGGAAAAACACAAAGAGGGTGGCAGCAGATAAGACCTCAGCCAGGCCAGATGTCTACCACTTGCCAGCCTTCCTGCTTAACAACCAGCCCAACTGCTTCTTTAGTATTACATGTATTCCTTGGGATAGCTCAGTCGCTAGAGAATCAAAATCTTAATCTCAGCTTCATGGGTTCAAGCCCCGCATCTGACCAAAGATGCCAGCATTGCAGGGGGTTGGAGTAGAGGGCCCTTGAGGTCCCTTCTACAATTCTATGATTCTAAGTTCTGAAGCAGGGTCTGCATGTGGCCCTCAAGGCCTCTCTATGTGGCCCTCTGAACTCTCCATAGGCCACACCTCTCGCCGGTCCTGGCTTTGTACGCTGAGAGTTTTTGCCTGGTTGGAATGTGTCCTTGAGCTCTGGTATTCCAGCTTGTTTATCTGTATGGAGAGTATAGAGAGAGATGCCCAAGTCTGTGTGTAAACTAGCCTGCTGTACAAAGGTAAAATTTACACCCCTTGCTCTGCTCACATTTCCTCCGGCCCCCCCAAAAGGTTGCCAAGAAGAGAATATGGCCCCCAGGCTGAAAGGTGTTTCCCACCCCTGTCCTTAAGCTGTGCCGTTTCAGTCGTGTTTCTGTTTGTAATGTTTGCCGTGCGGTTTTATCTTTAACAAACTCCATTCTCCTCCGAACATCTGGAAGAAGTTATGTCATTGGAGTGACCCCAACACCACTCCCATTGTTTAGGAAACCAAGTGTGCGGATTTTTAAAATCCAGATGTTCCTGAAAAGGCACACAGGTGATTGCTAGACATGCTCCACAGCTGTGTGGACAGAAGATGTTTAGCTCTCATTGAGGTGGCAAACCTGTGTCTGGGCTGTGCCTCTTCATACTGTAAATTGATGCTTACATTATATTATTATTATTATACAGTTGTACCTTGGTTTTCGAACAGCTTAGTTCTTGAACGTTTTGGCTCTCGAACGCCACAAACCCGGAAGTGACTGTTCCAGTTTGCAAACTATTTTTGGAAGCCGAACATCCGACGGGGCTTCCGATTGGCTGAGGGCTTCCTGCAGCCAATCAGAAGCAGCGCTTTGGTTTCCAAACGTTTTAGAAGTCAAACAGACTTCCAGAATGGATTCTGTTCGACTTCCAAGGTATGACTGTAATAATATTTGTACCCCACCATCTGACTGGGCCCATTACAGAATACTCCTCCATTGCAAAAAAACACAACTCCCTCAATCTAAGGGAGAAAGAGTTCCTGGTTTTCTTTGCTATTTTTTTAATAATTTTTTTTAAAGACAATTTCATCGAGGCTAAGACTATTAATACTGGCTAGTAGCCAGAATGGTTTAATGCTGCCTCTTGAATCATGGTGCTTCCATTAGAGGGCTTAACATTACATATTGCTCACAGAGATACTGCAAATGGGCTGTTGGCAACAGGATTTTTTTAAAAAAAGATGGTCTGCAGAAGGAGAAAAATCTGGTTTAAACAGGGGAATATATGGCCTGGCATTCTGATGCCCACGACATTGTGAGGTGGCTGCAAAAAGAAGGGCATGCTTGAAGACCACCCATTCCATGGCAAAAACCCATCTGGAAGCACCCTCAGGTGCAGCCTGCCTCTGAATACTAAGCGGCTGTGGGACAAAAACAGGAGGAGGCTATTGCCCTCACGCCCTGCTTGCGGGTTTTCCAAAAGGGATCTGGTTGGACACTCTGTAGTAGATGGGTGTTTGGTCTGCCC
>JAXCMG010000003.1:87988694-88011529 GCA_034642415.1 Podarcis siculus | reverse complement strand
GAGCAACACTGACACCAAACCCTACATACATTAAGCAAAATAGAAACATCGCCACCCAACCCCACTCCCCCCCCAATATCTCAACAAATGAAACTGATTTGTAAAAATGTTACATGGAAAAAATACGAGACATTGCACATACTTCTGTAAAACAAGAAAATCACAGTGTGACCAAACCAAATCTACTAGGGCAGCACAATTCGCCCCACTGCAAATGCTTTTCTGCACCAGATGACCAACAAATATATCCTCTGAGAAGCCTCCTCTTGGAGGTGATTATATCTCGGGGGCCACCACGTCACAAAAGTCATGCAGGCACACACAAAATCTCACAGCATCCATAACACAAGCAACCTCAAAACTCTCCAAAAGAGTCCGATAATCAGAAGTTTGGATACATGAAAGCACCCCTGTGTCTCACAACACGCCCTGATCAAAGCGGTCACTTCCAATTTGTTATTGGAAGTGTCGGGTGAAAACAAGGCTGAGGGCCCCCTTCATCCCCCATCAGTCGTTGGTTCCCTCCAGGGCCAGCTCTACCGTTGAGCAGAATGAGGCAGCTGCCTCAGGCGACAGGGGATGAGTGTGCAGATGCTGTCTAGGGAGTGCAAGCCAGACCAGGTAGTACAGGCAAGCTCAGCCTGCTCTTCTCGGGGGCTGTTGAGGACACTGCCCTGCTACCAGGGTTGAGGCAGGATCAAATGGCCACTCTAACTGCTGCTAATTGGCAGCCACAGAATCGTGGAATTGTACAGTTGGAAGGCGGACTTCTTCACTAGGGGCGCCAGTGTTGTCGAATGTCCTCTCTACTGAAATATGAGAGACCGCCACCAGCTCTCCAAAAACAGCTGGAGACCCAAGATTGATAAACTCTGGTCTCTAGACCATGGGTAAGCAAACTAAGGCTCGGGGGCCGGATCTGGCCCAATCGCCTTCTAAATCTGGCCTGCGGACAGTCCAGGAATCAGAGTGTTTTTACATGAGTAGAAAGTGTGCTTTTATTTATAATGCATCTCTGGGTTATTTGTGGGGCATAGGAATTTGTTCATTTCCCCCCAAAAAATATAGTCCGGCCCCCCACAAGGTCTGAGGGACAGTGGACCGGCCCCCTGCTGAAAAAGTTTGCTGACCCCTGCTCTAGACAATACTGAGGCCATATAGAAACTTACTCGTGCAGGTCTGTATCTCAAGGTATATATGTATAAATTAATTTATCGGTGTGTTTTAACGGTGTATCTATGTATACTCTGCACAGCAGGCATAGAATACTTCTATATTTTCTTTTTGGTTGAAATGACCAGGATGGTCACAACAACAAATAAACTTGTGTCACGACTTACTGAGCTAGAAGGACCATTGTTTAGACAAGCATTTCCCTGAACTTGAACTTTCTGATTGAATTGTTTCAATTGCTCTTTAAGCCGTTTCCTAGGATCATACAATTGTGGAGTTGGAAGGGACCTTGAGGGTCATCTAGCCCAACCCCGTTTCAATTGATCTGCTTTTAATGGGGTTTTTTTTTAAATTGAATATTTTCTTTATGGATGTTTTAATGTTTTGATGGTTGTTGGTTTTTTTTGGTATATTTTAACTAGGTGTGGATATTTCTTAATTGCCTTTACATCTGTAAACCACTTATAAGCATAGATGTCAACTTTTCCCTTTTCTTGTGAGGAATCCTATTCGGAATAAGGGAATTTCCCTTAAAAAAGGGAAAACGTTGACAGCCATGCTTATAAGTCATCTTGGTGTGTAACAGGTATATAAATTAATTAACTGATTAATATATAAGTATATAAATTAAGTATATAAATAAATTAAACGAGAATGATAATAATATTATATATAAGTATATAAATTAAGTATATAAATAAATTAAACGAGAATGATAATAATATTAAATCCCCATTCAGAAGCACAAAAAGTTACAGGATCATTACTAGATCAGATGATTAGGTGATGGTTGTATCACTTGTATTACTACATTATAATTTTTCCTAATCTGCAAATGTATGACATCATTTATCTTATTCATGCTGACAATACTGAAAGGCTGGTCTCTATTATTCATCCCACCCACCACCAGGAAAAGGAGGACATTACACTTGCACTGAAGATGGTATTTTTATTTTTATTTTACAGTTGAAGGCGGTATAATAGAACCAGTATTGCCAGCTGTACGTTGACTCATTTTCCTGATTTACGGTAGACTGTGGGTAAACAGCCTTTGCAGGCACTTGCAGGTCTTCAAAACCCTGCTTGACCCATTTTGACCAAAGATGGTAACTATGAAACAACAGAAATGACCGTCCACACCATGGGCAATGAAGGCTGTGCCACAACACTTTTTGCTATCTTAAAAAAAAATGTGGTTTGCTTCCCATGCAAAGATGGTTACCCTTAACTCAGATTTGGTATTCTCATTGGGAGCGGTTGGAGATAGAATTGCTTTGAGGTCTAGATTCTCCATGTGTCTACAGTCGTACCTTGGTTGGCGAACGGAATCTGTTCCGAAAGTCCTTTTGACTTCTGAAAACGTTCGAAAACCAAGGTGCGGCTTCCGATTGGCTGCAGGAGCTTCCTGCACTGAATCGGAAGCCGCGGAGGACGTTCAGCTTCCAAAGAACATCCACAAACTGGAACACTCGCTTCCGGGGTTGCGCCGTTCAGGAGCCAAAACGTTCGAGTCGCAAGGCGTTCGTCAACCGAGGTACGACTGTATTCCTGCCTTATATAAAACGTGTCCCTCTAGCTGCGGACGTGCTTTGCTTCTTTAGCTCTCCAGACCCAAGTACACATTGGATGTTTTCCAAGAAAAGCAAGATGGGAGATCTGACCATCGGGGCCTCCTTCTGCAGAAATTTCTCGGGGGGGGGGGAAGCACTGGGAAATGTAGTTTGGGCACTGAGCCACCAGGAACCTTCTGGGGCGAGTTTGATTTGTGTCCATTTTATAGGAAACTTTATAGGAGACCATGCTCAGTTAGACAAATACACTGTAGCTTGTAAGTTACAACTGGTAGGATTGCTGCAGTTTGTATCCATGCTACAAGCTCACTGTGGCAAGTACAATGGTACCTCAGGTTACATACACTTCAGGTTACATACACTTCAAGTTACATACACTTCAGGTTACAGACTCCGCTAACCTAGAAATAGTGTTTCAGGTTAAGAACTTTGCTTCAGGATGAGAACAGAAATCGTGCTCTGGCGGCACGGCGGCAGCAGGAGGCCCCATTAGCTAAAGTGGTGCTTCAGGTTAAGAACAGTTTCAGGTTAAGAACGGACCTCCAGAAAGAATTAAGTACTTAACCCGAGGTACCACTGTATTAGGTAAGATATATGGGCACTTCAAGATCCTTAATTTTTTTTTTTTAAGTTGAAGGCTGCGATCCTGCTTACACTTATTTTGAAGAAAGTGCTGTAGATGCATTAATGGGCCATAGGTCAGTGATAGGGTGAATGCTTTGGTATGTAGAAGGTCCTCCTTTTACTCCCTGGCATCTCCTTTGACTCCAGAGAGGTGCTGCCAGCCAGAGTAGGAAATGCTGCCAGTCAGAGTAGGAAATGCTGCCAGTCAGAGTAGGCCAAGGTGGAGAAATTGTTGTTGTTGTTTCCCCTTCCTACAAGGAGCATTCTCAAGGTGGCTATCATTAAACAGGAACAGAGTGGGCGTATGGGGAAGCTGAACACAGCCTGTAAGATTTCATTCCTCTCAGTCTTCATGGTTTTCCTGAATCTAAATGTTTTCATACACAGGGCAAGTTCTTGCCCTGTCATTAAAAAAGCAAAACAAACCCCACCTCTAAACACAATCAGAGTGCAAAATTTAAATGTCACAGGAACCATCACCAGACTTCCTCCTTAAAAACTACAAAGACTAGTCCCAAGATAAGGGAAAGTGTTCAATGAATGCATGCGTCTCAAATTCTGATTTGTGTGTGTGTGAGAGAGAGAGAATGTGTGACACTGTGCGCATGTGGGGTCACTCATGGGACTTCTGCTGGATTTTCCATAACCTCACTGAGACATTTTCCAAACACATCAGCAGGAGGGGAAGTGACTTTCTCAACTGGTTCCCAGAAGAAAATGGCCAACAATCCCCTTGTCTACTGATCCCGGAAATCAGGGTACAACGACCTGCACATCCGTGAAAATTCAGCTTCAGTGGCATGGATTTACATGGTGAATGGCTGGGATGTTGCTGGAAAACATTTAAACCGCAACCATGACCTCCTTCCCCTCAATTTAATACTCATTCCTTTTTTTATTTCAATGAGAAAATGCCACATGAATAGCTCTTGCCATTCAGATATCAACGCTCCCAAACCATAAATGACATCTATTTCAGTAACCCATGCTCACCACAGTTACTAAGGCTGCAAACCCTAACCCCAGCTACCTGGGAGTAAGCCCCACGGAATTCAGCAGGACTTGAATTTGGGGTAGGCATGGCTAGGATTGCAAGCCCAGAAAAGGAGCTGCAGACTAGGAAGCTTTGAATCTTGCTTCTGACATCAGCTGGCGTCTATCATGTGTCACCCTTTGACAGCTCCTGGGGCTCAAGGGCATTGGGGAGGTCAAAGGATTTGACACCTGCCTTGGGCCTCCCACTCAAACATTCCCCCACCCATGGGAATCATTTGGTGGCAGAAGATGAATCCATGCCTAGTTTACCGCCTTTCATTTTAAATTTCCCACAATGCCCCGGAACAATGCTACGTTGGGGCATTATGGGTAAACAAAATGGCAGGTGGCTTTCAGTTGCTGCTACTTTGCCTCACCTTGATGGTGAGTGGGTGATGTTGATAAGCAAAACTGGGGGAGCCAGCAAGCAGTGATTTGGGCAGGGGGTGGCTGTGAGACGATAGAAAAGCTAATAGTTGAGATTCCTGCATTGCAGAGAGTTGGACTAGAGAACCTTTGGGGTCTCTTCATACTCTTCAATTCTGTGATTTTATTATCTACCTTGCAGGGTTGTCATACAGATCACTGACATAGCATCTTTGAGTGCTGTTGCTTTTTCAAATGTGCATCTTTTATTTTTTACTTATCAAACGTTTTACTTTGAAAGTTTCTAAATCGTGCCTTCGTCCCAAACATGGACGGTGTACACAAAGATTGCAAATATTAATACAATATTTAAAACGAACGATAAAAACAAAATTCAGGCATCAGATGATGAGTTTTATGTCTGAATTCTCCACTGAACAAAAAGGGGGGAAATTTGCATGCAGAAAACTCGTGTGTAAGAGATAAGGGTTCAGCCCAGCTTTCTCCCTGCGACTGTGCTGAGCCTGTTTGTTTTTAAGTGCAAGACCAAAGAGAATTCCCCCTGAAACACACACAAGCTACCATCATTATCAATAGGAACATGAAGTGGTACAGTCCAGGAAAATCTTTACCGCTTGCTCCAGCTTCAAATTAAAATCTTGCCTGCTTGCTTCTGCTAGCTGCTGCCCCTGCTGCCATCACGGCGCACTTGTTTCTCTCACCCTTGAGGCATCGGAGTGCATGCAAGTGTTTTTCTCGGCGGGTGATTTTGCACCTGGTTTCTTACTCAAAACGCCAATGGTCCCCCGTGACGCCGTCGCACTGATGGCGTTTCTTAAAATAAAACCGCAAACAATCTATTGCCTGGGCCACCTTTAAATCCGTGTGGCCCTCCGCCTGTGTGCATGCGTTGGTCACACCACACAGCGCACCGTTTGTGCTGAGAAGCTACATCTAATTGAGACAAATAACACACGGGCTGGAAAAAACAATGCTCTATACCAATCAATTTCCAATAGAGAAACCGTGACAGCTGCACTTAAAAGCCAAACTGGCCTTGCTGAGCCAGACAAAAGATCCGTCTAGCACAGCTCTCTGTGTCCAACAGAGCTCAGTCAAGGGCCACACAGCAGATCACAAGAGAGGTCATGATGGAGCTAGGTCACCTCTAGCTGTTTGACCCTGCTGCCTCATAATCAATGATATACTGCCTTGGAACATGGAGGTTCCAGTCCTAGCTATCATAAAAGAACAGCAGCACTCAGTCGCTTAAACTCACTAATACCTCTAATCCTTTTAAAAAGTCGCCTCTTCTATGCATCTCCAAGCACCCTAAGAGGCTGCTCTCTGTTTCTTCCATTTCCTGGCACATCCTGTCGATTCATTCAATATTTATGATGCAGAACAATCTTGCCATAAGCCCACGGAGGCCTGAGTGGATAAGTCTGGAGAAGAAGAGGATCCCTATCGCATTTTAATGCAAGGGTAAACAATAAAATTGCAAGGGTTTTAAAAAGAAATTTGTCAGTAGAGAGAGCCGAAACAATAAAACAACATCCAGTTCACTACATTCTGAAATTACATAAATGACAGGTGGAATAGCTCAGTCGGTAGAGCACGGAACTCTTAATCTCAGGGTTGTGGGTTCAAGCCCCCCGTTGGGCAAAAGATTCCTGCATTGCAAGGGGTTGGACTAGATGACCCTCACGGTCCCTTCCAAGTCTATGATTCTATGAAATGCAATTTGGATATTCAAAGAACTGTGGTGAATTAGGAAGCTTCACTGCCATGGACAGACTACATGGCCTTAGGCACTTTCAGCTTCACTCCTTCCATCCGCATTGTGGTGAATATTAGTAATTCTGACTTTTTTCCATGGTGGTTGTAAGAATTACAACAAGATAAAGCAAAAGAAGCACTTTGAATACTTCAACAGAGCTATGCAGATGTTGCACATTGCTACTCTATGGCAAGGCTTACCCTGGATAAGGTTTGTCAAAGCTAATAAAAATAAAATGTAGCTGTCAGGGAGTCTGTCTGTCAGAGACTTGTCTGCTCTGCTTTAATCTCTCAAGTGTGCCTTCTTTTCCCGATACAGTGTTGGCCCAGTTAGCATCCACGGTCTAAATTTGCAAGCAATACACAGAATCCGGTGCCTTTTCTGATGGTGAATAATTAAGTGATGGTTGTAATAATGTAGGATTTCTGTTCTCCATCCCCCAGCAAAGTCCATAAAACGATCGGCAAAAGCAACAAGAAACAGGACAAAGTAATTCTTCCAACGATCAGGAAAAAAAATGGGTACAGCGCTAACACCTTTAAACGCAACTTGCTGATTTATTCCTCTTCAAATAATGTACAGCACCACCAGACAGAAAAAATATATACCCTTGTCAAATGGAAAGAAATGGCTATCCAGATGTAGTTTTCTCTGAGGCGCAGCTATGAGCACAATCTATTTCAACGTATCCACACACAATCAGTTGCACAAATTTAATATTGATAATTTTTTGGGGTGATGTCACCCGGAGTTTCACGTGAAAGGGCAACGGGCGAAACGACCATTTCCTCCAGAGCAAAAGGAGTGGTTAAGTGGAACCTGCTATCCTTTCCAATATGGAAGGGCACTTTCACCCACAACACCCAGCTGGGATTGACTTCTCCACCTTGGGCTCCTTCCAGCGGCCTGCAGAACAGTCCGGCTGCGAAGGGAAATGCCCAGCCATCGCCTCTCGCCATGACAACACTCTCCCCCTAATGCAACCCCTCCCTTATGGCGCTACTTTTTGTAGTATCAGATTAATCTTCCACAGCTGCAGCTGGACTCCCATCTGACCGCATTAGATCTGCAGGGCTGCAATCACATTACTCCCCTCTTCATTGCAAGAGACCGTGGGGCGGGGAATGGGGCTGCTGCTGGTGGAAGAAGTGGAAATGCCAACAGTTCCTATAGAGATATCTGCATAATATGACAGCTGGGGTTGTGGGGTGGGGGGGCTGGCGGAGAGGAGGGAGTGGAAAAGGTTTCCAGTGACAAAGCAGTAGCGATCCAGTCCCCTTGGCATTAAGGGAAAGGGGGAGGGAAAACTGGACCTGCTTTTCTGCAGGGTGGGGCTGTGGTAATGCCCAAGGGAGGGAGGGAGGGAGAGATTTTCATGCAAAATGTGTCCCAGAGAAGGAGGGAGGGATTCGGATGCATTTTGCTGCATTTCTGCCCAGGCATCAAAAAAGAGAGAGAAATATTTGGGGGGGGGTTGTTTAGTGGAGAAGTGAAATAATTTAAGACGCACGTCTGATCCAGATTCTTTTCCCCCAACCTTTGACGCACGCACACTCCTCCCCAAGGGAGAAATCGCAATGGAGGCAGGTGAGGGCGGGGGTGGGGACAGGTGGGGGGTGGGGAGTGTCCTCACATCTAATATAGATAGTTAAATCAAGGGGTGAAAGCGACTTTTTAAATGCATATTATGATCAGGAAGAATAAGCCCCTCCCAATCCGCTTTCCATCTCTGTTCCCCAAATGGATCCATTTGCACAAACCTGTTGAAGTATGAAAGGGGGGGGGGGAGAGGACGCTTGCCTGACCACCAGATCCTCTCTTCCAAGCCACTGGGTGCAAAGAGGAGGAGGGAGACAATGAGGCAGACCAGGGAGCAACCGACCACGCCTGTTTTGCAACCCACGGACCGTTACGCGAACCAGCAAGCCGCCCAGGTCGCTCGCCGGGGATGCTGCGCCGCCGCGTCTCCTTTTATTGCGCCGTCTCCGGCTTGGTGTCACCCGCCTCTCCCGGACCTGGATCAACCTCTTACGGGCAATGCCAGACCTCGGTTCCCACCGATCGTCCCGGGGAAACGGGGCGAGGCAGCAAGCGAGGGGGGCTAAGTTCCTCGTTGCGATGCTGCTGCAACAGCAGCAACGCGATGCTGGAAGCGTTTATTCGCAGGAGAGAGGCATCTCCTCCTCGCCCGCCGGGCACCGTGACCCTCGAGGGAGGGCGATCGCGTCCCTGCGGAAAGGGCTCCCCCATCACCCGCAGCCGCTGCAGCGCCACCGCGGCCCCTTTCCACGCAGCGACACCAGCCACCCAGACAGAGATCGGCGACCGAGTGCCAACGTCTCTGCGATCCCCGGTGCCCCGATCCGCAAGGGGAAGGCAACCCCCTTCGCACCCCACCCCAAATCTACGCATAACCCTCTCGCTCGGTTTAGCAAAGCTGGAAGGAAATCGCCTACCTCTCCTGGCGAGGGTGGCGGTGCTGGTGGGGGGCCGGGGGGTGTCCGATCTCCTTCGCCCTTGTATGCAATGCGGCGCGCTCCCTCTCTCTCAGCAGTGGCGGCGGCGAAGTGCAGGAGGAGGAGGAGGAGGTGGGTGGGTAGGTGGCGATGATGATGGTGGTGATGGTGATGATGCAGCAGCTAGAGGCAGCGAGAAGAAGCAGCAGCCTCTCTGGCTGGGGCTGGCAGAGAGAAGGAGGGAGGGGGCGAAGGAGGGAGGGAGGGGGTAGGCTGAGAAAAGAGGAGATCCGAGCAGCAGGCAGCGGCTCCGCGGCAGAGGAGGAGGCTAGCAATGGATGGCGGCGGGTGGCGTTTAGCGAGGAGGAGGAGGAGGGGGGGTTCAAGGGAGTGGACGGCAGGAATCCGCAGCCAGCCAGCCGGCCTGCCCGCCCCCTCCGATGCCCGCCCGCACAGCGACAGCTGCACTGATTGAGAGAGGAGAGGAGGGGAAAGGGGGCGGGGGCAGGACGCTCGTACTCATGCGCGTTCTCGCGCGCGTGCACACACACACACGGACAGCCCCGAGAGCGCGCTTCACAATGGAGACGGGCTGCCCCGCGAATGAGGGAGCAGGGAGGGCGAGGGCGGGGAAGGCGATGGCCGCGGAGTCACAAGGGCTCTTTCCCCGCTTTCCGCAGCGGACGAGGCTTCCACACGCGTAAGAAAAACGTGTGAGCCCAATGACTCGGGTCTCAGACCCGCGCGCAAACGAGAGGGGCGCGTTTCTCGACCTCCCTCGCCACGGTCCCTGAGGAGGGCTCGGCGCGCCCTTGAGCGCATCCTTGGCGCTCCCTTCGGAGTGGGCCAGTCCGGGATTGGGCAAGCTCTCGCGCCCGGCTTGGGATGTACCACTTCTTCACGTTTCAGGTGTTGGGGGGGGGGCGCGAAGGAGGGGCTCCCTCGGCGGAACGGCCCTCCCCTGCGTGCGGAGAGAAGGCGGGAGGCGCCTGCGCTTCGTCCCGCGTGTAGGCGCTGCTTGGGGGAGCGGGGGAGGGATTGGTTCGTCTCTTTCGGCCGGGCTGCGTGGAGCTCGGGCTGCCGCGGCCCAGTCGCCGCTTGACCACTTCGGCGAGGCCCAAGTCCTGGTTTCCCATCAGCCCCCGGTTTTTGCCGCCCCCCTCCCCGCAGGCAGCCAAAGGGGCTGCAGTATGAAGCGGAATCCTTGTGCGAAGGAGGGAGAGGGGCTTCTTGACCCTTTCATCGCTGGCATATTATTATTATTATTATGTTGCACTGACTGTGTATTTTTAATATTATTAAATTCCTGTCATTCCTTCCAAGAGATTTCCTCTCGGAATCACAGAATGTACCCATATCAGTTCCTTTGCTGGACATAACAAATAACATTTAAATGTAATGGTCTGTTGTGAGTGGTTTTTAGTGGGGAAATGGCTCAAGGTTTGGGGTGAGCCTGGGGGCTCCCGTTTCCTATACAGCCACCTTGATTTTATTGTTATACACAGAGAGAGGGAGAGAGAAGCTACATGTGATTCTGAAGACAGCAGGGGATACTCATTTTGAGTAATAAGGAAACCACTTTCACTAGAATGCAGCTTTCCCTGCTCTCTGGGATGGGATTTAGCTCCAAAATAATATGTCCCAACTGCTCTTGAGCTCAAATAAGGAAAATGTGATGTATAAATGTCGTTGCTGGCATCCATCCATTCCAAGATGGTGAAGTAAAGAACTGCTGTGTTACCAGGGTGCAAGCCTGGGCAGGGTGCATTGAGGTCCTGGGCTGCCCAGATGACAAGACCCTTTCTCTGCCTCACTGATATGATCCAAAGGAAAGCAGAGTGATGCGTTTGGCACCAGCTTGGCTGCTGGAGTTGCTGGAAGGAGACGTACAAGATGCCATCCAACGGCCTTCGGGACTTCACTCTGGATTTGTGTAGGGTTTACTCCTGAGCCTTTTCTTCTCCCAAAGATATCGTGCAAGGCAGGTTTAGGATCAGGGTTTTCCTTCTAGATTTAGGATCAGGTTTAGGATCAGGGTTTTCCTTCCTAGGTTGACAAGTTCCAATCTTCACCTCACTTCCCTCTGCGCCATGTGCTATAACCACATTTTCGGCTGCTGGACCACCTATTGGTCCTGTCTGCTCTATCCGCCAGAGCCTGTCCTTGCATGCAGGAGAAGTCCCTAACTCACTGAAGGTTCAAGACCCATCAGCTACCCACACCTGCTTTAGTCCAACAGTCAAAGCCGTTTCCCAAGGTGTGACTGCTGTCCCAGGCTGGCAGCTTCTAGAAGCCACATCTGAGAGCTGAATACAGGGTCAAAGGTGGACAAACTACCCCAGAAGGAGGAGGATGTGTCACCCACCAAAGATACTACCCCCCCAACACCCCATTCATTTTAATAAAAAGGATGTAAACAAATGCGCATATGGAGCTGTCAGCCCCAGACACATCAGAAGCAACATGCAAAAACAGAATTAAGAGCCAATTTTAATAACCACTTCCGGATCCATATCCCACTTCCTTTGACGTTGGAGCAGAGTACCTGTGTGCTTACAAGTGATGAGGGAAGTTGTTGACTAGGTTCCTCACAGCACCTTTGGGGAGCTTTTATGAGTCACCGTTGCTAACAAGCGGTGTGAGCCTCCCACAAGGCTCCGTCAAGGAACTGCTTATCTATGCCATCCTCATCCCCTCAAGATTTCAGGGCATTTCTCAGCTGTGCTTGAGACATTTGTACCTCTGTTCAGGCCCCTTTTCCCTGACAAGAGCTGTAATTGGTTGTGCACCGAGTCAAACGCCTGGTGCTTCTTTTTAGAGGAGCTCTTTGGGAGCCTTATCAAAGCAGAAGATGTGCAGAAGTGTCCATAGTTCAGTGGTTCAGCACAGGTATCCAATTTTGTTGTTTAGTCATTTAGTCGTGTCCGACTCTTCGTGACCCCATGAACCAGAGCATGCCAGGCACTCCTGTCTTCCACTGCCTCCCGCAGTTTGGTCAAACTCATGCTGGTAGCTTTGAGAACACCGTCCAACCATCTCGTCCTCTGCCGTCCCCTTCTCCTTGTGCCCTCCATCTTTCCCAACATAAGGGTCTTTTCCAGGGAGTCTTCTCTTCTCATGAGGTGGCCAAAGTATTGGAGCCTCAGCTTCAGGATCTGTCCTTCCAGTGAGCACTCAGGGCTGATTTCCTTCAGAATAGAGAGGTTTGATCTTCTTGCAGTCCATGGGACTCCCCAGAGTCTCCTCCAGCACCATAATTCAAAAGCATCAATTCTTTGGTGATCAGCCTTCTTTATGGTCCAGCTCTCACTTCCATACATCACTACTGGGTATCCAATATTGGTGGGGAAAATAGGGACATTCCAGGATCAAATTGGAAGCTGGGGTGGCTTTCGTAATTCTGGGACTGTCCCTAGAAAATCGGGACACTTGGAGAGTTTGTGTCACCCGCTACTGCAGGTATCTTCTGTGTGAATCACAGCCACTGCTTTTTGCACACTGCTATTTTACTTGGGCGTGGGAACTGTTGCATTTCCTTTTGAAACTTCTTGAAGCCGGCACTGTTCTCAGAGCAAACTAAGAGCATATGTTTCCCTGTTTATTCAGATAACACTGGGCTGTATACTAACCCTGTACAATGATTAGTTCCAAATCCACCCAGAATCCTTTGTGGTAAATGCAACGACGCTGAAGTTTTAGTGTAATAAAACACATAAGGCTGCTACTCAATTCTGCAGACAGTAGACTTTTTACTGGCCTCATTTATTCAAATGGGTGGTAAAAGTATTGGTTGGCTCTCATGGATAATTAAAGTTGCCAGTAGGAAAGTTTGAGGGGGAAAAGACTGGGAAATAGGGCATGTTGCCTTTCAGGAATTTTTTCAGCCACCTTAGGACATATTTTTGTTAGTGAAGTTCATTTCCCCCCAAATGCAAATTCTGTGAGTATGACATGTGCGAGGTGGGCATTAAAATTTTGTAACTACAGTCATACCTTGGTTCTCGAATTTAATCCATTCTGGGAGTCTGTTCGACTCCCAAAACAGTTCGAAAATCAAGGCATGACTACTGATTGGCTGCAGGAGCTTTGGACATTCAGCTTCCAAGAAACGTTCACAAACCGGAACATTCACTTCTGGGTTTGCAACATTCGGGAGCCGATTTGTTTGACAACTAAGGCGTTCGACTACCAAGGTACCATTGTAGTTTCTAGAAATTCGAAAGATTAAAATGTGCCCTTTGAGTGGCTGATCAACAACATTTTGTGCAAGAGGCCTAATAATATCCTGGTTCTCCTGAACATACTACCTCCCCACAGGAGCAAATGTGTGGGCAGTTTAAAAAGAGGTGGCTCCTTCCAAAATGTAATTCTGCCATTTCTCACTGAGTTGTAGTTGGCATCTATCTGTCTTGGGAGACAATGGCATACCTTCCAACATTTATCCAGTGAAAATAGGGGCACCCTATTCAACAACAACATTTTATATTTATACCCTGCATCTTACTGGGTTGCCCCACCCACTCTGTGCTGCTTCCAACATTTATAAAAAAATAAGAAAACATTAAATGTCCCAAAACCTCCCTATACAGGGCTGCCTTCAGATGCCTTCTAGAGGTTGTAAAGTTACTTATCTCCTTGGTTCAGGGGTTCAGGGGTTGCATAACTCCTTACCCTCCAACATCCAACATTTCTCCAATGAAAACAGGTATGATTCTGTAAATCCGCGACTGTCCCTGGAAAATAGGGACACTTGCAATGGAGAAATGTGCTTTTAGGGGTGAAAGAATGTGCTGGACAAGGGAAGAGGATAATCAACAGCCCAGGTCTGGGAAGCGATGGTGTGCAGCACCAACAATTCCCATGACCTTGGTAAGGTCAAGCTGGGCCTTCTGGGTTGCATCCTTCAGAAAGGCCTTGGCAGTTGAAAGCAGCGAAAGACGCCCAGCGAATATTTGGCAGTTCTGCTTCAGCAATATTATAAACATCTCCACGAGAACATGGAAGCACACAATGGCTGGGCTTACCCTAGAGGAAATAGTACTTCATCAGGGCGTAACTTGTTTAAATAATCTCTTAATTAAAAGGGGGGGAAATCTGGATGGACGCTGAATGTCTTTTTAGAGCAGGAAAAATAATGGAATGGTCAGCTCCAAGTCTTCACGATATGCTGAGTGGCCCTACATGACTTGTTTTGTTAGGCAAAACAAGAGGGTCAAGGAGGGAGGACATCATTCTTCAAAAAAAGCATGGAGCTTGTACCTTTTTGTGAAGAGCTACTACCTGCTTCTATTACATCTATAACTATCAGATAGACGATAGATGATAGATAGATAGATAGATATAGATAGATAGATAGATGATAGATAGATAGATAGATAGATAGATAGATAGATAGATAGATAGATGATAGCTCTCCAGACAGAGAGCGCCCAGGTACTGTAGTATAATAACCACATTAAACAGTCATGCCTTCACCCAAAGAATCCTGGGAAATGTAGCTTGCCAAGGGTGATTAGAGTCATTAGGAGACCTCTAATCCCCTCATGCGGGTGGCGCTGTGGGTTAAACCACAGAGCCTAGGGCTTGCCGATCAGAAGGTTGGCGGTTCGAATCCCCACGACAGGGTGAGCTCCGTTGCTCGGTCCCTGTCCTGCCAACCTAGCAGTTCGAAAGCACGTCAAAGTGAAAATAGATAAATAGGTACCACTCTGGCAGGAAGGTAAACGGTGTTTCCGTGCGCTGCTCTGGTTCGCCAGAAGCGGCTTAGTCATGCTGGCCACATGACCCGGAAGCTGTCCGCCGGCTCCCTCAGCCAATAAAGCGAGATGAGCACCGCAACCCCAGAGTCGGCCACGACTGCACCCAGTGGTCAGGGGTCCCTTTACCTATTCCCCTCACCAGAGCTACAGTTGTCAGAGTAGTTTAACAACCAATCCCTCTTCCCAGGGAACTTTGGGAATTGTAACTCTTCAAGGGGAATAGCATTCTCTCATCACCCCTTAACAAACTGCCATTCCCAAAATTCTTGGAGTGGGGGAGCCATGTTCAAAGTGGAATAATACTGCTTTAAATCTGTAGTGCAGATGGGGCTCACTTCTGTGGACTAGCCTTGAGAGAGATGGGTCATCTCTTTTCAGGGTTTCTGTTCTCACTTGGCGGGGAAGGTGAAAAAAGAGGATTCCATGAGGAGTTAAGTGTGGGATTAATGCAATCACCCAGTAGATTCATCAATTAAAGTTTGGTTTTTTAAAACCTTGCTGTTGAATGTTAATTGAGGAGGGCAGATTTTAACCCATGTGGCTGAGTTTATACTGGTTTGCTTCTGAGGCCAGCATGTTACAGCAAGAGGGAATAAAATATTAAAGATAGCCTTCCTTCTAACAAGTAATATTAGCAGTAGCCTATAAAATTGTAAGTGGTTTTTATTATTTTCTTCAGTACGTTACATGCACCGTCCATGAGTTAGGGACTCTGCACGTGAAGAAAGGCTTTCATGGATTGAGAGGATGAGACCAATACAGTGGTACCTCGGGTTACAGACGCTTCAGGTTACAGACTCCGCTAACCCAGAAATAGTACCTCAGGTTAAGAACTTTGCTTCAGGATGAGAACAGAAATCGTGCAGTGGTGGCGCAGTGGCAGTGGGAGGCCCCATTAGCTAAGGTGGTACTTCAGGTTAAGAACAGTTTCAGGTTAAGAACGGACATCCAGAACGAATTAAGTTCTTAACCAGAGGTGCCACTGTAGTAGGTCCAGCTGTCAAGAAGGTGATTCCTTCACATGCTGTAGAGGAAATGAGGGGCAGATGGGGGTCATCAACCTGGGAAGGTAGCCTATCTAAGAGAAGGAAAGCTCTGATCCTAAACCTCTGATGGCTTGTGGGAAATATTCAGGAGAAGACAAGGAGTATACGCTACACAAATCCAGAGTGGAGTCCCTAAGATGGTTGGATAGCACCTTGTACACCTCTTTCAACAACTCCTGCAGCCAAGTTGGTGCCAAATCTACTTTCCTTTGGACCACACCAGTGAGATTGAGAGAGGGGTATTGTCGTCTAGGCAATTATCTTTCCTCAAGGGCCGACACTGATAGTGAAATCCAGCATCACCTGAGCTCTGTGAGTGCAGCTTTCTCCCAAATGAATTGCAGAGTTTTTGAGCACTGGAACATTCGCAGGGAAACCAAAAGGCTTGTTTAACACTCTATATGATATATACTGTATAGTGAATCAACACAGATGCCTGCCTTTTTTTTACTCTCCTCGAGGCCGTGCCAATGGTGGCTGTTGGAATAAGCTTTTCAGCATCTTGAATTCTTGTTTAATAGTCAAATGTTTGTTGACTCACCATCTTAGTCAAGATGGCTTTTCAAATGCCTCACATATTTCCCAGCTTGCAGGAATGAAAGATGGCAAAGTTTTGTATGAAGAACTTAAATCAGATTTTTAAAACATGACAAGTAAAGCTATCTTCCGATGCTCGATCTACAATGAAGGTTTATGTTGCATGTATAAACCGTATAACCCAGAGAGCATACACTGGAGGTGACATCTGAGGTGGTTGGAATACTTTCACAGGAAAATAATGTATGTTCATTTTAAATACATTTCCCATGGGAAGAAGTTTATTTCCATTACAAACATAAAACCAGCTTTGTTTTGGCTAAAGCTCCATTGCAGAAGAACCCTTATCGTACGGGGCTTGGGTGTTTGGATGTAACTTTGATCTAAATTCATGCAGTCATAAAACTAAAAGGGATGTGTTTATTGGTGCTTAGTTATGCCAAAACTTTCCCTGCTATGCTCTCAGAGTTGAAAAGGTCCTTCAGTATCTTCTGATTTCTGCTGGCTCCATTATATCAGTCAGAATTGGTTGCTCATTACCTTCTCTGGAACCTGAAGAAGCCAAACCGGATATATATCCGAGAACCAGAAAATGCATGGAGGGAGCTTCATTGAGTCTTGGAAAAGGCTCAGATCGAACTAGACAGCAGTAGCTCCTGATGGCTGGCATCATTTCACTCCCAGTACGTTTCTGAGCACAATTCAAAGTGTTGGTGTTGACCTTTAAAGCCCTAAACAGCCTCGGCCCAGTAGACCTGAAGGAGCATCTCCACCCCCATTGTTCTGCGCGGACACTGAGGTCCAGCTCCGAGGGCCTTCTGGCAGTTCCCTCACTGCGAGAAGTGAAGTTACAGGAAACCAGGCAGAGGGCCTTCTTGGTAGTGGCGCCCACCCTGTGGAACGCCCTCCCATCATATGTCAAAGAGATCAACAACTGCCTGACATTTAGAAGACATCTGAAGGCAGCCCTGTTCAGGGAAGTTTTTAATGTGTGACATTTTAATGTATTTTTAATCTTTGTTGGAAGCAGCCCAGAGAGGCTGGGGAGACCCAGCCAGATGGGCGGGGTATAAATAATAAATTATTATTATTTCACATGAGAGCTGTGCCTTGTTGAACAGGAACCTGACAAAGCCAAATATATATTGGATGAATCCTTTCCTGATTTCTTGGGAAAGGCACCCCTGTTTGATTTCTGCCTGTCTTGCAGCTGTTACAGAGGCTGGGTGTGTGATATTTCATCCATGACTCCACATTGCAAATAGCAATTGCAACAACACATAGTGGTATACATACTCCGCTCCCCTCATTTCACCGGTGAGTGCTTAACTGTTCTTTAACAAAAATGCAACAATTGCAACAGCTTTTAAAGCATTTCAGCAGTATAACCAATGGCATAATTCCCTGTAATATTCCCATAGTTATTATTTCTTCTGCTTTTTCATGGTGCGCTGCCTGCCCCAATAACTGTATCAAGTTGAGATAATCTTAAGCGTCCCACATTTGTGAAATCTATGGAGATGTGATTATTTTTGACGGGCAAAAGTCCTGACAGACAGCTTGATTCTTCCTCTAGACAGATGTAAATAAATAACCCTTGCCCTTATGCTCCAGTCTGTCCACTGTTTTCATGTCTCACGATAACGACAACTACAAAAACAAAAGGAACATTTCTGAAAGCTCTAGATCAGCCTTCGCCAACTTGATACGTCCCACCTGCTTTGGACTACAAGTCCCATCAGCTCCAACTAGTTGCAGTCCAAAACTTTTATAGGGCACCAGGTGACCAAATGCTGTGATTTCCATCTTTTTATAACATATTTTTTCCTTGATTTTCATCCTGTCTGCATAGGCAAAACCAGAGAGCAAGTGAGTGGGATAATGGTAACTGTTAAGTTGTGGGTGAACATATCAGAGGACACAGCGATTCTTCAAACAGCTCTTGTTTATTCACAGGCCAGAACAGAACTGAACTGAAGGGTTCAGTCAGCCTGCTTATATAGAGCTCCAGTACAATGTAACTGTAACAATTTTCTAAAACTATCCAATCACTGAACGGTCACTTTCGATCCCTTATTTGCATAACTATCTACAGTATCTCCCTGCTGGCCCAGGGTGAGAACTTCAGTACATAATAGTAACCTCTGCCCCCACAATGATGGACCCTCTGTGATTACTCAAAGGAAAGTCACAAATTATAAAATATACCCTAAACATGCTTGTCATCCTTGGGCTGAACAAGGTTCTCTGCCCCCAGTTTAAGTGTGTGGCTGTGAGAAATTGTTTTCCCAGCAGCAGTGATATTACAGACAAATTTACTTAAAACAGGAAAACATGTGTCTTGCTTTCAGCCTTCCAAGAGGAATTGTCCAAAGGACACTTTGCAACACCTCCATTCAACAGATTTTCTACACGTAACATGGTTTGCATTTCAGCGTTCTGTAGGAACAGCTAAACAATCTGAAACCCTCTTTTACCGAGAGCTTGTGATAATATGGAAATTATCTCTGGAAGGATGCAGGGCAAGATTATATCTGTGCAGTTGGAAGCCATGTGTTTGATTTCAAGTCAGTGGTGGCACCAGAAAAAAAAAAGCGACAAGAGGGGGGAGAGACTTTGTGGCTTAAGTTTGATGAACTAAAACTGGTTGCTGTAGGTCTGAAAAGCAAGAGGGGGTTAATAGCAATCATAGGATTAAAAAGTGCACTCTGTGTCCATATGGTGTTTTTCCACAATTTCGGTACATGCACATTATGGAAGAGGGCTTCCAGGCTCATGTCCTGTTTCTGAGCTTCCCAGAGACATCTAATTGATTATATAATGGAATTTGTCCCCTGGCAGTTACCTGAGTGGCTTATATTTGGATATGATTTTCACCTGGAATTTCCATGTCCATCCTCCCACTATTATATGACTTTGGTTGTGATTCATTTTTACTTGTTTTGTTGTAGTGATTTATAATAATAATAATAATTTATTATTTATACCCCGCCCATCTGGCTGGGCTTCCCCAGCCACTCTGGGTGGCTTCCAACAAAGTATTAAAATACAGTAATGCATCAAACATTAAAAGCTTCCCTAAACACGGCTGCCTTCAGATGTCTTCTAAAAGTCTGGTAGTTGTTTTCTTTGACATCTGGTGGGAGGGTGCCACTACCAAGAAAGCCCTCTGCCTGGTTCCCTGTAACTTGGCTTTTCACAGTGAGGGAACCACCAGAAGGCACTCGAAGCTGGACCTCAGTGTCCAGATAGAACGATGGGGGTGGAGACGCTCCTTCAGAAGAAGGTGGTTTTACTTACGATTTTGCAATTGTTTTGCTGATGATTTGTGGATTGTTCCCTATCATATTTACATTGCAGTTGTGACGTTCTATTTTGCTATTGAAATTTATTGTTCGTAAGCCAATTTGTGACTCGTATGAGTGAAAAGTGGCATAGAAATATGTATAACAAATGAAATGAAAGGAAACTATTTGCCGTCCCAAGCAAACCTGCCTCTCTAGAAACTGTTTCACGTTAAAAAAAAGTCTGCATGAAAAAAGAAAAGAAAAGAAGAAAAGAAAAGAAAAGAAAAAGGACAAAAGGACAAAGTTGTCCACAGAAATCTGGTAGCAGCACTTAGAAGATGGAACAGATATCATTTTCAGATTTCCCGAGGATAGAGAAGCTCTGGATTTAGCAGGGACAAAGTTTGGGGCAGCAACTATTTACAGTGAATGTTGTAGGGATGAGGGAGGGTTAAAGGAAACATGTAGGGTTACATATTCCACATTAGACTGAGGTGCGGATGAACCCTTAGCTATCCTCTTTTTGGATATGGGCTTCCTTTGGTTTAGGCATCAGAATTTTTTACTTCTTAGCTTACCACTGCTTGTAAAAAGGTAAAGGTAAAGGACCCCTGACAGTTAAGTCCAGTCACGAACAACTCTGGGGTTACGGCATTCATCTTTCTTTACTGGCTGAGGGAGCCGTTTGTCCGCAGACAGTTTTTCCGGGTCATGTGGCCAGCATGACTAAGCCGCTTCTGGCGAAACCAGAGCAGCACATGGAAACGCTGTTTACCTTCCCGCTGGAGTGGTACCTATTTATCTACTTGCACTTTGACGTGCTTTCGAACTGCTAGGTTGGCAGGAGGTGGGACCGAACAACAGGAGCTCCCCCCATTGCGGGGATTCGAACCACCGACCTTCTGATCGGCAGCCCTAGGCCACAGTGCCATCCACATCCCTTCACCATTGCTTGTACTGTGTACCTAATACTGAAAACTGCCCTGTTCTTACCAAGTGATTACCCAGCCCCTGCCTATCTTCCAGCAACCACGTGCCATGTTATTTTTAATTTGCAGCTGAAAGCGTATGCTGGGGAGGTTGGTGGAGACAGGAAATAATCTTGCAAATAAACAAAAGATACATAACAGGGCGGATTCCTAGCCTGCTGTAAATGAAAACTTTCCTTTCGGAAAGAACAGAGTTATATTTAAATTCTGATTCTTTCCCCAGGAGAAAAACGAGAGAGGTGTGTCCGTCAGTCCGCTGCATTTCAAAATTCCATTTGGACAAAGAACTCAGTCAGGAGGACCAGACAAAAGAGTTGTGCCCTGGGCTTCAACTCCCTTTGCTCCAGTGAAAAAATATTTTATATTTCAAAAGCTAGAAGATCAGAGAAATACACGCAGGCCACACCAGTGCGCTGCAAACACCATCAACAGATCAGATAAGCTCCTTGGCCAGGTGTATTATAAACATCATTTCAAAAATCTGAGATGTAGCTTTTGTGTTTGTTTGGTTTGAATCTGAATACTGAAAGAATAAGCTTT
Source organism: Podarcis siculus (assembly GCA_034642415.1). Lineage (NCBI taxonomy): Eukaryota > Metazoa > Chordata > Lepidosauria > Squamata > Lacertidae > Podarcis > Podarcis siculus. The sequence goes on along the minus strand of JAXCMG010000003.1, from coordinate 87,990,363 downwards.
CCCAAAATGGCCCAAGTAGTTAAGACTCGGTTATGTAACAGGCAGAAATGGTGCTTTGGGGAAGGGCTGTAGCTCAGGGTGTGAGAAAATCTCCTCTACATGCCAGGTTCCAGTTGTGTCATCTTTGCATAGGGGCATAAGAGCCAAATCCTAGGGGCTGTGGGGGCTTTGGCCCCTCCCCCACAATAAAATATTTGAGGGGGCCAGGCCCCTGAAAAGTTGATGGGCATTCCCATCACATCACTTGGGGAGACAGGTGAACTAATACCAGTGTACTGGAAGAAGCAAAGATCACCAGTGTTGAAGCAATGATTCTTCAACAGCAACTTCGTTGGACTGGTCATGTTGTGGGGTTGCCTGATTATCGTCTTCCAAAGCAACTACAGTGGTACCTCCGGTTACAGATGCTTCAGGTTACAGACGCTTCAGGTTACAGACTCCACTAACCCAGAAATAGTACCTTGGGTTAATAACTTTGCTTCAGGATGAGAACAGAAATCATGCTTTGGCGGCGCGGCGGCAGCGGGAGGCCCCATTAGCTAAAGTGGTACCTCAGGTTAAGAACAGTTTCAGGTTAAGAACGGACCTTCAGAACGAATTAAGTTATTAACCCGAGGTACCACTATACTCCAAACTTAAGAATGGGAAGCGTAATGCTGGTGGTCAACAAAAGAGGTTTAAAGACTGTCTCAAGGCAAATTTAAAAAAATATAATATAAACACTGACAACTGGGAAACACTTGCCTGCAAGTATTCCAATTGGAGAACAGCCTTTACCAAAGGTGTCATGGGCTTTGAAAATGCTCAAACTCAGGACGAAAGGGAGAAACGAGCTAAGAGGAAGGGACACTTGGCAAATCCACACCGTGATCAACTCCCACCCGGAAACCAATGTCCCCACTGTGGAAGGACGTGTGGATCCAGAATTGGCCTCCACAGTCACTTATGGACTCACTGTTAAAACCGTGTTTATGGAATACAATCTTACTCGGCTACGAGTGATCGCCAAAGAAGAAGAAGAAGTGCACTGCATCATGTGATCGATTATGTGGGGCAGAGCTTACCTGGGCCCCCACAATATTTTATTCAAGTTGACACCCCAAGGTAGGGGTAGGAGAAAACCCTGGTGAGCCACTTCCAACAGCCAAGATGCCAGTTTTTACTGCGCTTTCATGACGATTTGTGCTCACGATGCTCTCGGGGTGGTCACACACAATGCTGTGATAATTTTAGGTTATATGTTAGTGACCAAGTTTTAATTTATATATTTTTTAACTGTTGCTATATCTGTATTGTTCCTAATTGCAAATTCAAATGTATCCCCATCGTGTTTTATGACTTCCTTGATATTGTATGTGGGCTGGAACTGGTCTGTGACCGAAATAATAAAATTCATTCATTCACACAATGCTGCTGCCAGTACTCTTTGTGCCTGCAAAACCTTCGGAGGTGGCTGCACTGTTGTCGCGTCCCAGTCCATGCATATCCTGTAACTTCCGGCTGAAATCACGAAACGCTTTACACCAGGCTAGGGGCTGCCAACCCTGCGAGAGACACAAGTATCTGAGGATTAGCAAGAAGTTTGGTAATTGTTATGTACTGAGTTGAATAGGATCCAAAAGGCAGCAGTCTGATTGGTCCTAGAACAATAGGATTCAGAATGCAGCAG
>JAXCMG010000003.1:87960151-87988684 GCA_034642415.1 Podarcis siculus | reverse complement strand
TTGGTCCTAGAACAATAGGATTCAGAATGCAGCAGTCTGATTGGTCCACAGGTGCCACCCAATCCAGCTCCAGGTGGAAGTGAATCCGCAACCTGATTGGCCTACAGGAGAATCCCGGAATTAGCCAATCACGTGGGACCCATTGTGTAAATAATGTATATAAAGCAGACATTCTGGGGGAACTTCCATTTCTCCTCACCACTATGAGCTGAAAAAGAGAGCATGAAATCCACTCTCGATTCCAAGTATATTTCAGTAATGAAGACAAACCACCCCCCCCCCCCACTTTCCTACTTCTCCCCACCACCACCACCCGGTGACGGATCACGGACAGCATTGGACCAGTCATATGGCTATGAATAGCACTGATCTTCTTTTAAATAATTCACGGGCAAGTTCTCCTGCCCACTGGTGGATTGTTATAAGGGTCACTGACTACCACCGGGAGGAATGTGCTTGCAATTTGCAGCCTGGGTTTGTTTTGCTTTGGATTCCACCTGTTGGAACTCACTAAGCCTTTTCCTGCTTGATCAAAGCTGTGGTTCCAATGCACATTCGGAGGTCGTTCATGCCCCGAGGGCCTAATCCAAGGTTCCCAGTAGTCAAACGGCCTTAGCTGGGTAGATGTTAATAAGCTTTGGATCAAGGCCATAAATATGCAAGGCCATGCCTGGGCGGAAAACAAAACTGCAGGAGTTCTAAGAAAGGAAAATGCCTAGTGGGGGTTGTCAAACTAGGGACAGATAACAGCCCCCCCCCCGTCCCTGATTGCTAGCAAGTGTGGAAAAGGGCAAGGTGGAGTCTCACCTCCGTCAGGATGAATTCATGTTGCATGTAGCCTCCAGTGTAGGCCCATGTGAAAAGTGATGGACTTACTTTGCATTATGAGAGTCGAACTCCTGAGAGCAAGAATACAGAGCCAGCAGAGCGAACGGGCTCCTCCGGCGAGCTGCACCCGCTGCCAGATTGTATAAGATGTGCCAGAGGCTAATGTTATAATTCTCAAATCCCCAGGTGGACAATATCTTTCTTAAGATCCGTGTAGGAAACCTGTCAGTTTCAGTTTCTCTCTGTTTTTCCCCTTCCCCCAGTGCTCAGTTCAGTTCCTCACATTTCGGCACCAGCTTACGTGGATCGTCTCCTCGTGAAAATTGGTCGGCATTTTTGTGTGAATTTCTTCTAATATGCAAGTTTTTTCGCAAGCAGATTTCCCTGAACGTTGTGCAATTTTGTATGTTGTTTTCACACTCCGTATTTTTTGCTCCATAAGACGCATTTTTTCTTCCTAAAAAGTACGGAGAAATGTCTATGCGTCTTATGGAGCGAATGCGTGGTCCCTGGAGCTGAATTGATACATCCACAAAAATGATACATCCACTGTTTCATTCAGAATATTTTTTTTCTTGTTTTCCTCCTCTAAAAACTAGGTGCGTCTTATGGTCAGGTGCATCTTCTGGAGCGAAAAATACGGTATTTTATGCATTCTTTCCCCTAGTATGGGCATCGTTTTACACTTTTTTGATTGGCGGACTCCATCAAAAAATTCAGAGCGAGTTTCAAAGAATAGCTGTGTTTCGGTTGGCGTATTGTTTTGGGGAGTGGGAATTGGGTAGGTTCTCATTAAAATGTGAACCAAACAGCATTTCTTCGCCATCCTCTTTTCAGGGGCACTACTAATATACATTAATTTGCACAATCATACTCTTTTGCCTAAAGACTCCTGTCCTCCTAGGTTTTGCCTGACTCAGGTGAATCATGCGCCGTCAAAGCACACAAGTAAGATGCTGGTCAATCACATTTTTGGAGTAACAAGGCCATGTTAAAAACTAGGCTGTGGGACATAGATCGCCAGGAACTAATCTCAGCTGCAGAAAAAACATGTCCCCCTCTTTCTTTTCGGATCTCTTGGGTGCAGGAATTTAACCTTAATTATTTACAATTTTTGTTTAACCCACAAGAAAGAAGGACTTTTTCGCTGGCTAGGTTCAATTCTAATCCTCCTAACCTCCTTTGGGGTAGGTTTGTAGGTATGGCAGAAGGAGATAGGATCTGCCCATGCGATGCCCACTTGGTGGAAACTCTAGCTCACATGGCCCTTAAATTTAAAATATATGATGATCTCCGCCAACAGTTCTTAGACCACCTATGTATTCCAACGTGGAAACCAGAGACGGAGGTTATACGCTTCTTATTACAGGGGAGAGACCAGGAACTCACCAAGACAATAGCTAAGTTCCTCTATTTGGTTTTTTTTGTCGCCGAAGTACGCTACAGGATCCTGGCCTTGCTGGAGACCCACAGAGATGAAATAGATTGCTCACCTCTTCTTCCCTTTAGCAAATGACTGTACTGTTGAAATGGCGACGAGATCACACTAGACAATTAATTCTGAATGTTTGTATTATTATTATTTATTTTACTAACATATAAAACACATACATATACATTTACACAATACACATACACAACACACTACCTAATTTTCATAACATAAAACACACCTACATTACTCTATATAATACCTACCTATACTAGATTCTGAATGTTTGTAAGTGGTGCCAATAAAGGTTTGATGATGATGATTTTTGGAGTAAGAAGTACCTTATTCACCTAGCCTTGCACATCCAGGTGTGTGTTGGATAACACACCTTGAAACCCATTGATTGGAGAGCATAAAAGTCAACCCAGTGATCTGACTTGGCACAGGCTGCTTCTAGTAATTTTAACATGAGTTGGAACTTGAGGACAGTCCTTATAATGGATGTGCTTTGGTTTTGTTTCTTAGGAGAGGAAGATAGCCTGTTGAATTTATAGGCTATGGGGATCTGGGGGGGGGGGGATTGCAGCTGATACTGGCAAAGACACAAGGAGCTATTTTGCTTTCTCGCCCCGCCTTTAGTTAATAATAATAATTTATTATTTATATCCTGCCCACCTGGCTGGGTTTCCCCAGCCACTCTGGATGGCTCACAACAGAATATCAATAATAATAAAAGAGTGACAAAACTCCAAACATTAAAAGCTTCCCTAAACAGGGCTGCTTTCAGATGTCTTCTAAAAGTCAGATAGTTGTTTATTTCCTTGACATCTGCTGGGAGGGCGTTCCATGGGGCGGATGCCACTACCGAGAAGGCCCTCTGCCTGGTTCCCAGTAACCTCACTTCTCACACAGAGGGAACTGCCATAAGGCCCTCGGCGCTGGACCTCAACTATGGGGGTGGAGATGCTCCTTCAGGTATTTAGGGCTTTAAAGGTCAGCACCAACACTTTAAATTGTGCTCGGAAACGTACAGTGGTACCTCGGGTTAATTCGTTTTGGAGGTCCGTTCTTAACCTGAAACTGTTCTCAACCTGAAGCACCACTTTAGCTAATGGGGCCTCCTGCTGCCACTTCCCCACCAGAGCACGATTTCTGTTCTCACCCTGAAGCAAAGTTCTTAACCCGAGGCACTATTTCTGGGTTAGCGGAGTCTGTAACTTGAAGCACATGTAACCTGAGGTACCACTGTACTGGGAGCCAATGTAGATCTTTCAGGACCGGTGTTATATGGCGTTGGCGGCCACTCCCAGTCACCAGTCTAGCTGCCGCATTCTGGGTTAGTTGTAGTTTCCAGGTCACCTTCAAAGGTAGCCCCATGTAGAACACGTTGCAGCTAATCTCATGGAGTGTTGTTGTTTCTTATGGGATGCAGCTATGAACTTAGAAAAATGCTGTACAGTATTCCGAATAAGGCACTGTCAGGGTCTCAAGGGAGCTGTGCGAGGAAGCTGGCTGCATTTGTCGTCCCAATAATGAGACTTGCAGAAGGTTGTCTTGTGGTTCCCGGGGGCACCAAATCCTGGCTTCTCCCGGGTGCCAAGGCCTCCACCCAGGATGGAACCCTGCTGTGCAGATGTAGCGGCATCTTTCCAAAACAAAGCAGCTCTCTGCTTTCATGAACCCCAAGCCCCCACGATGAGAGGAGAGAGGGAGGCGAGCTGCAGGAAGCCACACCTTACCTCATCTCTGCTCTTTCCTCCATGCCAGTTGCCAAGCTGCAGTCTGGAAAGGGGAAAAGAGAGAGCGAGGAGAGGGCAAGGATGGGGAGGGAGCTGCGGGCCAGCCGGCGCCAGGCAGCTTCTGTGTTTCTCTGTGTTTGTGCACTGTCTCTGGCCCGCTGGTTCACAGAACAGCCAGCACTTGTCATTCAGGGAGCAGCTGCCGCCCGGAGCCGGGAAGGAAACCTTCCTTTTTCTGTCCCTCCAAACTGTTCTGTATCTCCAAGAAATAAGCAGGAGAAGGGCTTGTTAGGGCTGGAACATGGCTTGCTTTTTTTTTTGGAGTTAGAAGATTTGAAATACAGTGGTACCTCAGGTTACAGAAGCTTCAGGTTACAGACGCTTCAGGTTACAGACTCCGCTAACCCAGAAATAGTACCTCGGGTTAGGAATTTTGCTTCAGGATGAGAATAGAAATCGTGCTCCGGCGGCCCGGCGGCAGCAGGAGGCCCCGTTAGCTAAAGTGGTGCTTCAGGTTAAGAACAGTTTCAGGTTAATTACGGACCTCCGGAACGAATTAAGTACCTAACCTGAGGTACCACTGTATATAGAGCTCAACTACAAAGCAACAGTAACCAGTAATGGGGAAATATTGCAGCTACCTTCACACGTTCTGGCAGCTTCTGTGCAAGGTCTGGTGAGAATGGTTGGGGTTGAGCTATTGGACACATTTAACCCTGAAAGCTTGTTTAATGTTCTACTGGGTCTTTACACGGCTTTTAAAGATTTGCTCTTCAGCCAGTTTCTGGAGAAACAGACAATTGCATTTTCAGATTATTGTATATTGCTTGTCTATACTTGTTGCAAGGGCCAAATTTATCCTTTCTCTTGCCCAAGGCAAAAATGGCCAGGAGTTTGGTGACACACTCAGAATAATTCTGTGTGTGCAGCTGCAACCCATTTGGGTCTTTGTAGCTGCGAATTTCAGGGGGTGACAGACCCGGGTCCTGCCAATTTGTCAGCAAGGAGAAGGCCAACAGTGAGAATAGAGTCTCTTAACCAGCCAGTGAGATACCCCAATCATCCATTTATGATAGGGTCAGGGAGCTTGGGCCGGCCCTAGCGTTTGGCAGAGTGAGGCAGCTGCCTCAGGTGCGGGATGCTGTAGGATGATGCCCCTACGTTAGCCCTGGTACCCCTAAGTTAGGCCTAAGCTAAACTTGGAGGAAGATTTCATGTTCAGTCCACTTGGCTTCTGCACGTGAGTGAACACCTTCATGTCTTTCATGTCAGGCAGAAGAATGTCTTGGCACCTGGCCTGTTATGATTCAGAAGATTCCTCGCCGATTTGAGTTTGTTGGTTTCCCATAGTTTTCCTATTTGGTTAGTGTGGGTTGTGGACATAAGCAGACACCCCTCTTCACATGTCCCAGGTTCAGGATCCATCGTACCACTGAGTTCCCCTTTCACAAAACGTCTGAAGAACTACTGCAAGAAGGGATGAGAAGGAAGGTGAAAGGGGAGTCCATGCTGCACCCACTAAACCAGCCTGCTGCCTCAGGTGTGGTTTAACCCTAACCCTAACCCTAACCTTGAGTGTTGAAGTAGGATTCAATGACACTCCACCTCCCTCTGATATCATTTTTCCCCGTTTTATTAAATTTGTTTAGTAACATACCATTATTATATATATTCTATAAAACAAAGAATACAGAACAAAATTCATTCATACTACAATGCCTAACTACATAACATTAATATATATGGTTTCTGAAAGAAAAAGCTTACATAACAAAATCAATTCAAAATACCATCTGGTTTACTTTTTTTCTTCTTCTTCCCCTTCCTCCCCCCTCCAGCCCTCCCCGTCCCCTGTCAGGTCTTCCTTCTTCATATCTTTATCCATGTACACAGTCTGTTCATTCGAGCTTGTATGTTAGGGTTGGCTTCCCCTCTTTCTATCCAGTTCCTGTAAAATGCCCATTTATTTGTGATTCTTTGGCATTTATTTTCCCATCTATCCTCTGCCACTATCTGTGCAAATATTTCTGATTGTACGTATTCAAAAACATAATCATTCCATTTTTCCATATTCCATTTGGCCTTTTCTTTCCATCCCAAAGCAATAACTGCCATTCCAGCTAAAATCATAATCTTGTACAACTCTTGCTTATTACTCTTTACTTTGTTATTTCCCAGTATTCCCGAAAATAACAAATCCCTATTAACTTCTATGTTTATTTGAAATAGTCCAGAAATCACCTTTATAATCTTTTGCCCTCCCTCCCTCTGACATCAGACAGGCAGCAAAATGTATTCCGGCAAAACAATGAATGATCCCAATGCTAATCTTAATGGATTGCTCCACTACCGATTTCAGTCCAGATGCTAATTTAAAACAATGAAACCATACAGTGGTACCTCTGGATGCGAACGGGATCCGTTCCGGAGCCCCGTTTGCATCCAGAAGTGAATGCAACCCTTGTCCACGTGTCTGTGGGTTGCGATTTGCTGCTTCTGCGCATGCGCGTGACATCATTTTGACCATCTGCGCATATGCGAGCGGTGAAACCCGGAAGTAACGCGCTCCGTTACTTCCGGGTCGCCGCAACACACAACCTGAAAATACTTATCCCGAAGCTACTTCAACCCGAGGTATGACTGTATTTGAACTACAAAATGAGAGGGTGTGCTAATCAATCTCCCCAAAATTTATGCCATCTTATCCAAAAGCCTTTTCTAAAATCCCACCTGTATCATGCCCAGTAGATTCCACACTGAATAGGGAAAACCACTCTGTAAACCAGACTTCCTCAGTCTGATGCTTCACCCACCCCAGATTCTGATGACTACAAATCCCATCATCCATGACCATTGGCCATGCTGGCTGGGGCTGATAGGAGTTGTAGTCCCAAACTTTTGGAGGGCACCATGTTGGGGAAGGCTGCTGTACATGCTTAAGGTAGGGCTGCCATACATCGGGGATCGGCAAAATGTCCAGGAAAGCCCGGACGTATGGCAACTAGCCTGAATTGCCAACCCTAGCTTAAGGATACGGTCTGATTTGTCTCCTGGCATTGCAAATAGGCATCGTGGGAACAAAGGAATCTGCCTTATACAACTTTGGACAAGTGATCAACCTAGCTCAGCATTTTCTACACTGAAGCTGAGCTAGATGGATCAGTGGTCTGAGATGGTATACAAGGTTTCCAGGGGTTTGGACAGGGGATTCTCCCAACTCCCAAGATTCTGGGGGCTGAATGTGGGGCACCTGGCACACAATCTAACACTGAACTATAACCCCCCCTTCCCCAAAGCAGTGCCGATTCCATTTTCAAATAAGTCCTGCGTGAAATTCTTTGCTGACGCCGCCTTCCCCTTCTGTAGGTGTTCTCAAGGCTCATCTGAAGCACTTTTAAGTGTTAGTATTGAATGATCAACAAATAAGCTCTTACTTTTTGAAAGGTCAATGGTTCTAAGAACAAGGGCTCTAAATAACCGGGACGGGGATAAAACGAGGGGCTGCGTCACAAGTGCACTTAGGCCAAGACAGAAGATGGGAAGAGAGAGATGAGAACAATAAGTTCAAAGTCACTGATTATCCGACCTGCGCAAGGTATGACTAATATATGGTGGCCAGTCAGTCACTCAGTACATCTCCTTATTTTATTTCATTTGCTGCTAGTGCCAGGCAGACAGCAAAATCAGGGGTTTAATCACGCCCTTGATTGGCTGCCATTTACAGCTGGGGAGCAGCATTCAGGTTGTTGAATCGTAAGTTTTGCAGGACTGGCTTAGCACCAGTGGTGATCTATGATATCTCAGGAGACAAGCGTACCCCATCTGGGTAGGGAACCAGGATGGGCCAGAGATAAGAATGGGTAGAGTCAAAGGTGCATAACCGCCAACACTTTGAAGCCAAAATCCAGGACATCATCTTCCCGGACGCCATCTTCCCATTTTTATAGCATGGTGGCCATTTTGGTTGCCATGATCTTGTGTGATTTCACACCACAGTCCCACAGTCCCACCCCCAAAAAAGCACTTTTTGAGGCATAGCATGCCCAAAATGTGCATTTTGGGGCACCGCATGAGATCACGGACCCCAAAAAGTGCTTTATTTGGGGGGAAATCGTGCCGCAAAATTGCGCGAGATCACAGTAACCAAAATGGCCACTGTTCTCCTGCAATTAAAAAATGGTTTTTGGGGGGACACTTTCAGGGTATGCAGGTGTGATTCTTGCCTTTGTGCAATCAGTTGGAAGTTTCTAAGAACATTTCCATGTATACATATCTTCATACAGACATGAAGGAGACATTATTACAGCATTATAACTAGGGCATGTTGCATTTTTCAACTTTCAAATTCCAAAAATGAGGGGTGTGCTAAAAAAGTTGCAACATGACTTGGGAATTCAAAAGATATTTTGGTTAAATTAATATAATTCAGTTTTGCTTGGTAAGTGAAACGTGTGAGAAATTTCATGGGAATCACTAAAAATGATTCCCATGTGCTTGCAGTTATATTATATATTATTTTTATTTATTATTATTACTATTATTTAGCAGTACCTGACATTTTCAGAAGGTAAAATTTAAAAAACCTTTGGCTTTCCGAAAGCAGCTAATGTGCTTCTTCATCAGATGTAGACATACCAAACTAAGTGTTGTCCAGTCACAATGATAATAGCAGATTTTAATTCCTCACAGCGAAGAACAGATTTTTAAAGCCCCTCACTGAAAAGAAAAATGCAAAAATTAAGTTTGGCCCCTTAAAATGGCACATCCACCTCAAGCACTTTGGTTAGTAGGTGGTGAATAAATATCTCGCATAACACAGCACAGTCAGGCTGTGTACACTAGACCTATAAGGCACATTCAAAGCACATTTTCCCCCTCAAAGGATTCTGGGTACTGTAGTTTACTCCTCACAGAGATACAATCCCCAGCAAACTTTAACAAACTGCAGTGCCCAGAATTGTCTGAGGGAAAGAATGAGCTTTGAAGATACAGGGAGTATGCAGCCATACTAGGGCTGTCATATGTCTGGATTTCCCCAGACATTACCAGGATCCTGGGCAAGTCAATTTAAAAAAAAATCATGTTTTTTTGGTGTTCAAAGCTCAACAATTTTGGGGTCTCCTGTTTTTTACTTTTTGAAATATGGCAACTGTTAAGTTGTGGGTGAACATATCAGACGACACAGCGATTCTTCAAACAGCTCTTGTTTATTCAGAGGCCAGAACAGAACTGAACTGAAGGGTTCAGTCAGCCTGCTTATATAGAGCTCCAGTACAACGTAACTGTAACAATTTTCTAAAACTATCCAATCACTGAACGTCACTTTCGATCCCTTATTTGCATAACTATCTACAGTATCCCCCTGCTGGCCCAGGGTGAGAACTTCAGTACATAACAGTAACCCTACCTAGAACAGAGGCACTCAAGGTTGTGTCCTCCACATGTCACCGAATTACAACTTGTAACATCCTTGACCTTTGGCCATGCTGGCTGGGACGGGTGGGAGCTGGACTCAGACAACATCTAGAAAGCCACAAGTCCCCCACAAGAACATTCCTTCCAAGCCTGAAATAGTGTGATCAGTCCAGACCCTGGGCTCCTGTAAACCTAGCTACCTAAGTCTCCCCAATGGAGATGTTAACGGGTGAAAATGTCACCCAAACAGTGATTTACAACATGGGTACGTCCTGCCCATTTCACTGTTCAACAGGAAGTTAGCTGGAAGACAGGTCTACCTTTATTAGCTGGAAGGATCTTTTCTACGCCGGAGAGTCAGAGTCCATTTTGTCATGTGCCACTTGTGGCAAATCCTTAATTGCTTGGGTGCCAGACTCCTCTGCAACCCTCGCCTTGCCGCAGGTTGCTTGGCCAATTAGTTCCTCCCCAGTTGCCTGGTAACCTAGGAGACAAGAAAGTCACATTTCTAGGTAAGGAGGCTGCTAAAAGAGTTCTTTCTCTTTCTCTCCCACACTGAGAAAGCTTCTTGGTATAACTCTACACTAAAACTAAGGTTTCGGGAGCTGGTACTTTAATGGAAGCGGGAGTGAGAATGCTATTTTGCAGCAGTTTGCCTGTGGTTCTTTTTATCTGGCCTGGGAAGAAAGCCTACTGATTTTACGGGGACCAAAAATGTTAAGTTGTGGGTGAACATATCAGGCGACACAGCGATTCTTCAGACAGCTCTTGTTTATTCACAGGCCAGAACAGAACTGAACTGAAGGGTTCAGCCAACCTGCTTACAGTGGTACCTCGGGTTACATACGCTTCAGGTTACATACGCTTCAGGTTACAGACTCTGCTAACCCAGAAATAGTGCTTCAGGTTAAGAACTTTGCTTCAGGATGAGAACAGAAATCGTGCTCCGGCGGCACAGCAGCAGCAGGAGGCCCCATTAGCTAAAGTGGTGCTTCAGGTTAAGAACAGTTTCAGGTTAATTACGGACCTCCGGAACGAATTAAGTACTTAACCCGAGGTACCACTGTATATAGAGCTCAACTACAAAGCAACAGTAACAACTTTCTGTAACTATCCAATCAGTGAACGTCACTTCAATTCTTTATTTGCATATGCGGACCTGAGTGAAAACTATCTACAGTATCCCCCTCCTGGCCCGGGGTGAGAACTTCAGTACATAGCAAAAATGGAAAAGATAATAATGCAGTCTTCATATCCTTCTATGTCAACATGAAGTTGATCAGGGGCAGAGGACGTGCTGTGTGTATGCAGAAGGCCGCAGGTTCAATGTCCACGTCTCCAAGTGGAACTTAGGTAATTATTTAGGTAATTAATTAGGTAATTGGCCAATCTAGCTCATTGTCTGTTGTTGCCTTCGACTAGCGGTGTGCCATGGACCAGTTGGATGCTAAGGAATGGGGGGAGAACTAGCTAGGGAACCCCCAAGGGAAGAAGGCTCAGAGTCCAGGGATTCATGGTGGGATGACAATGAGTGGTCAGAGGGAGAAGACTGGGAGCAGGAGGAGGTGTCTGAAGCTGAAGCTGGCAACAGGGCTTAGTGAGCTGGGAGAGTCGGTGGCAGAGAGCAGTCCAGAATCAGGGACAGAAGCTGGAGAGGAGAGGAGGGAGGCCAAGAGGCAGAGATGAGTCTGACTGGTGCAGAGTCATAGGTGTCTCCCCCTCCTATGGTGACAAGCTTGATCTCTCAGGGAACCCCATGCCCCAGCAATTTTGTTTGCTAAATGGGTACGTCTCTGTTATGTAAAGCGGAAGGCCGAGTACAGGTGACTTGTTGCCATTGGAGGTGGATGATGGGAGTTGCCTCAGGAAGGAGGGCATTTCTTTCTTCATCCCCTACCCTGTCTAGAAGTGATGCTCCAATTGTCTACGTGCAAAAAAAGAACAATACCATGGCAGTTTGATACGAAAGCAGCTCCATGGTGGGAGTTCTTAGAGTTTACCATCCCTGGTTGCATAAGAACACGTGTTGCTGTCTGAAGTGGAATGCAAAGGAGGCCATTAGAGCCTCTCCCAGTGACCTGTGAGGACATAATGTCCCCTTTAATCTCCTCTTTGCCGCTTTGAAGAGTTTTCAGTTCGCACAGATCAATGGCCCAGCTGGAGAGTTTACTCAGCTGTTTCTGAGGTAATGCCTCATGTCTGGGTTCCCTACAATGCTTTTGAAATGTTAGAAAAAGTCACTGCTTATTGCAGAGAGACATGCAGATCCCAGGAGCTCGATGGCGGGGGCTTATTATCCAATGCGAATAACCCTACAAATGCCAGGGCGTGATTTGAAAGGCTTTCGCCAGAGTTCAGAACGTTTCTGGAGAAAAATGCCAGTGCTGCCACAATAAGTCTTTATTAGATCAAACTTTCTAGCAATTAAACAACAGCAGCAACAACAACTCTATAGCCTAGGCATCTGTAGGTTAGGTGGGTTCATAGCTGTCAACTTACAAATTTGAAAATAAGGGACCAGCAGCCTCGAAAATAAGGGATCAGCAGCCAAAATAAGGGATCAACCATTACTTTGATAACATACATATTTTGTTGCGTACAAATGGCTTTAGATACCTATTGGGTCCATAAATTACCATATAGCATATATTCAACACACACAAAACAGCAACAATTTGTTGTTGACAAAGCACAGCTGGACATAGAAAGGGCGCCATTACCTTCAGTAGCTTATTTAAGGGACATCATCAGTAAGGGACAGCAGCAGGACATGGCGCTAGGATAAGGGACTGTCCCACCAAATAAGGGACGATTGACAGCTATGGGTGGGTTTGGTCTTCTCAAGTAAGGGAGATGTTTTTTGGGGGGGAAATGTCTCAGGCTGTGCGCACATTCTCATTTTCTGTACGTATGACATTAGCACAATCCATATCTATCCTGTCACTTCTTCGGAAATACTGCGTTTTGATGCATTTCCCCCCAAAACCATCCAGTAACGTGAATAAACCATGAGTTGAGTTTCAGGAAGGCTTTTGTTATTTCACCTAGAGGATTTATATATATTTTTTGCTGTCTGGTGATGAAAAGCTACATTACGTTGTGTGTCTCCTTATTCCTGCTGGCGGGCAGGAAGCTAAATTTGCAGCTCTGCTCTGAACGTTTCTTTTGTTTTCATTATGGCATATAGCTAAATGATTGCAGCTGCTATGGGTAGGTCCAGTATATGGCATTGTATGTTATGTATATGTATTCTCCCCTCGAATAATTTGTATTACTTTTCATGTAAATACAAGAACAACACATGACTACAGTAACTTGTCCAGTGGTACATTCTAAGTAAGTTTCATATGAAGTACACAGCACACAAGCAATTCATCTATTTATGTATTACCAATTCAAATATCCTCCCCACGGAGATTCTCGTGTTTGGGGTGGAATAAAAGTATCTCCTGTCTCATTTACAAAGGAAAATAAAGAAAGCCAAGTCTCACGAAAAGTGTCTATCCTTGAAGTGCCATTAATTACCTTTCTGTGGTACGTAAGGCCACAGTTCCAAATATTCCAAATATTCCAGTTCCAAGTTCCAAATATTATTTAACCAGATTTCAATGGAGATAACCATTTTGCTTGATTTCAGTGATGAATGCTGCTCACATTGCTATGATATTGTTAAGAATTCCTCCTACTGCTGTCTTTATGGTGCTTCTGGTTTATTTTAGTTGTTTTAAGTATATGATGAAAGTTGGAACTGACCCTAGAAGGCATCCTAAAATATTTTTAACAATAATTATAACAGCAGCAGCAGCGACTTCAGGGAGTATGATTTTCAGCTGTCAGCAGCGACGGTAACATACAAAAATGTGCTATATTAGGAGAAATCACTTGCAAAAATGTGCGCATTCGTCAAAACGGCATACATGATTGCGTTTATTAGGAAACGTTTGCGCCAAAATGCCGAAGAAGTTTTGTTTTGTTTTTTTAAAAAAAACAGATTGCAAATTGCTGCAGAAATGTGTAGAATGAGAGAGAGAAAATGAGAAACTGAGAGAACCGAGATTGACAGATCTCTAAAGTGAATAGAGAATGGAGAGGCATACTGTTGCAGCTGTAAACTTTATAGGCAGAACTGTAGCGAAAATGAAGACTCCCTGCAGGCCATCTGGTTGTTTAAAACACTGAAATAGTTTATGGCGTATGCAGCAGATATTGCTGAGCAACGGTGGGGACTCAAGCAGTCAGAACTGCTCTCCCACCCCTCCAGAAATAGGTTATTTTTGAGCATCCTGTCCCCTGCAGAGCATCCCTATGCCTTCAGATCTTCCATTGTGGCAGGGCCTTCTCCTGCCCAGCCTCTTCCCAGGCCCTGCTACTTGCTGTGTGGCATATCTGTAGCCCCAGTCAGTTGCACCAGGTCAGGGAAGAACAGTGGCCGGGTGGGAAAAGGCAGGAAAACTGCGGCTGCCTTGCTTCCTGCCGTATCTGGGAGGTTTTAAAGGCATAGGAATGCTCTTTGGCTTCCAAACCAGCAATCCTGCACGTACAGCTTTTCAGGGGTGCTTCCCACGGCGGACATTTTAGCAGCGCTCAATCATTGCTGCGCTGAGAGCATCGGTAGAAGTTTGGGGAAGAGCCTCAGTCAAAGAGCCCTAAGCACGTTTCCCAGCGCCTGTTGACCCCAAGCATGACTGGAGGCGAGCCCCGTGAGATGTAACGTAAGCAGTCAAGTACAACACTTCCAGTTTGCCCAGAGTGGACACACAGGGGGATGTTACTCCAGCCAGGAGGACTTCCTGTCACACCTGTCTGGAGCATTCTCCTCCTGCCTGTGACCAGATAGATGGGCATGACCCTGTGAAACCGTGTAAAAGGGCCAGTCACGCAGCCATCTTCCTCTTGATGCCATGCTCTCTTTGACTTTTAATATTTGATGAATTATTGTATTTTAATATTTTGCTGGAAGCCACCCAAAGTGGCTGGGAAAACCCAGCCAGATGGGCAGGGTATAAATAACAAATTGTTGTTGTTGTTGTTGTTATGACTTTTTGACTCTCTTCTGATATTGATGTATTTTGCTGTCTGCTGGCTCTTGGACAGCAGGACATGGGCTCATTCCCATATGGGATGAACAAATCCTTTTCTGTAACTACAGTGGTACCTTGGGATGCGAACGGGATCCGTTCCGGAGCCCCGTTCGCATCCTGAACAGAACGTAAGACGTGACAGCGCCAGTGTGGTGTAGTGGTTAAGAGCGGTGGACTCGTAATCTGGTGAACCGGGTTCGCTTCCCTGCTCCTCCACATGCAGCTGCTGGGTGACCTTGGGCCAGTCACACTTCTCTGAAGTCTCTCAGCCCCACTCACCTCACAGAGTGTTTGTTGTGGGGGAGGAAGGGAAAGGAGAATGTTAGCCGCTTTGAGACTCCTTCGGGTAGTGATAAAGCGGGATATCAAATCCAAACTCTTCTTCTTCTATTTGCTGCTTCCGTGCATGCGCATGATGTCATTTTGAGTGTCTACGCATGCGCGGGCGGCAAAACCCAGAAGTAAAGCGCCACCTGAAAGCGCTCAACCTGAAGCACATTCAACCTGAGATATGACTGTACAAGCTAAAGCCTGCCTTCAGGGAACCTACTGTGAATGGAATGTAAGTAAATTTATTATCATTACTTTTAAAAGAAGACTGCTGTATCTTTATTCTTTTTAAGAGGGATTAAAGGGGAATTTGGGGATGCGGGTGGCGCTGTGGGTAAAACCTCAGTGGCTAGTACTTGCTGATCGTAAGGTCGGTGGTTCGAATCCCCACGGCGGGGTGAGCTCCCATCGTTCGGTCCCAGCTCCTGCCCACCTAGCAGTTCGAAAGCACCCCTAAGTGCAAGTAGATAAATAGGTACCGCTTTATAGCGGGAAGGTAAACAGCGTTTCCATGTGCGGCACTGGTGCTGGCTCGCCAGAGCAGCTTCGTCACGCTGGCCACGTGAGCCGGAAGTGTCTTCGGATGGCGCCGGCTCCCGGCCTCTTGAGTGAGATGAGCGCACAACCCTAGAGTCGGTCACGACTGGCTCATACGGGCAGGGGTACCTTTACCTTTTAAAGGGGAATTTACCAGGAACAAACCCAACCTGGGCAAGCCAGATTGGACTGCTTAAGTAAAGAGATTCAAATGAATCTACCAACCAGCTTCCTGCAATATACTGGGGAATGTACTCACTACTAGCGTGAGTGAGGAAGGATAATATTTAATCAATATATCGTCTCCTACTATCCACAACATTCCCACAAGTCCAGTGTGGAGAATCCCTGTACATCATAGACCACACCTCTGCGGAAATTTTATCTGCATAACTATTAAAGGTGCCACAGCCCTGCTCTCACCTGGCCACTGGAGCCCTGCGCTAGGCAGCCACCACCTGTGGTTCCTGAAGGGGATGGTCTTAGGTGATGACATCGGGGAGAGTATCGCACCCTGAGGGACTCCACACACCAGGGAGTGGTGCAAAGACAGTTCCCCCCCCAAGCGCCACCCTCTGTCCCCGACCAGAGAGAAACGAGTGCAGCCATTGAAGGTCTGTGCCCTGAATCCCCATGTCGGCAAGGTGGTGGTCCAGGAGTTTGTGATCGACCATGTCGAAGGCTGCTGACAGGTCTAGAAGAATCAGCAGCCCCGACCTGCCTCAATCCAGCTGCCTGCAGAGAGCATCTGTTAGGGTGACCAAAGCCGTCTTGGTCCCATGACCAGCGCGGAAGCCTGATTGGAATGGATCCAGAGCCGATGTTTCATCCAGAAACCCACCAAGCTGTTCAGCAACCGCTCTCTCAATCACCTTACCCAGGAACGGAAGATTCGAAACTGGGTGGTAATTGGATAGATCTAAAGGATCTAATGATGTTTCTTTAAGAGCGGGCACACCACTGCCTCCTTCAATTCCCCTGGGAATGTCCCGGTGCCAAGGGACAAATTGATGATATCCCCTGGGAGGGGCGCACCTCGTCTGGACACGCTCTAATCAGCCAGGACGGGCACAGGTCAAGAGGACAGGTGGTGGGCTTTCCAGCTCGGAGGAGTCTGTCCATAGAGGGGGAGGCATCAGTCCTGATAGCCCCATGTACAGAGATCCTACGCTTCTTTGTGGTCTGGAGGTGGCTCAGTTTGTTAGAGCATGGTGCTGATAATGCCAAGGTCATGAGTTCGATTCCCGTATGGGACAGCTGCATATTCCTGCATTGCAGGAGATTGAACTAGATGACCCACAAAGCCCTTTCTAACTCTACAGTTCTCTGATTCTGTGATTCTAATGTTGTTGCCTTTAAGGCCTCCTCCCTAAGTTTCTCCAAATAATTTGGCTTGCCACTGCTGGAAACAGGATACTGGGCTTTATGGACCTTTGAGTTGGATGCAGTGTCTTTCGGGGTTTATCTCATAGGATTTCCCTGTTCTTCAAAAGTGTCCTGTCGGAAAATATATTTGTTTGTAAAAAAATGGGTATACTTAGAAATTAACCTCCAGGGTTTATAGAACTACTCCAAGTAAAGTATCCTGAAAAATGACCATCCATTCCCCCCCTCCGGAGATCATTAGTAAGGGATTTGTTTAATGGAGCCACACACTTACCTAACCTACACTGCCTGTTGTTGATGGTAGGACAGAAACATTGGGTGAGGAAGGGACTAGAATGGAGTCTCTTGCATTGCCGGCTGGCATCTCAAATGGAATTCTGTTGCCGTTTCCACTTGTTAAGATACTAGACATGCTAAACACATTATATGGCATATCTCTGTCTCTGTGAATGAGTATATGCACTTTCTGAGTGAGCAGAAAGAAGAAATGGAAATGGGAAGGAGACGGCAAGCATCTTTCGATAAGGATAGGTAATAGTTCATCTCCACTGAAGAACAGAGATATTTTGCACATTTCATTTATTCTGGCACTCATAAGCATGGGTAGGCAAACTAAGGCCTGGGGGCCGGATGCGGCCCAATTGCCTTCTAAATCCGACCCGTGGATGGTTTGGGAATCAGCTCGTTTTTACATGAGTAGAATGTGTCCTTTTATTTAAAATGCATCTCTGGGTTATTTGTGGGGCCTGCCTGGTGTTTTTACATGAGTAGAATGTGTGCTTTTATTTAAAATGCATCTCTGGGTTATTTGTGGGGCATAGGAATTCGTTCATTTTTTCCTTCAAAATATAGTCCGGCCCCCCACAAGGTCTGAGGGACAGTGGACCAGCCCTCTACTGAAAAAGTTTGCTAACCCCTGCTCATTGCTAAAAGTGTGAAATGCAAGGTATAGCATTGTGGGTGCCGTGAAGAGGAATCTGTATACAGATTTTAAATCAGACCTGCAGCCCTGACCTTGAGAACAAATCCGTTCCAGGAAACTGTTACAGCAAAAAGTGAAGGTTGTCGTCACGGTGTCCTTCCTGACTGGGCTGAGCAACGGAACATAACTTACATTCTTATGGACATTGTCTCCTCTGTCACTGTTTCCGACAGAAATAACAATGGCTTCTGCTCATCACAGGATGACAACACAGCACATCCAAAAAAATTTACTGCTAGGATCTGCTTGCCGTTCTTGCCAAGAAGCCACACTTTAAAGGTATCAGACAGGAACCCAAAACACCCCACCACCCAACGCTTGAAAAGAGTCAAAATGTCGGAAGCAAAGCAACACAATTGTTGACATTAATTGCTCATTATTCATTAGCGGCGTCCTTAGTCGCTCTCGCTATTCAGGAGAGCAGATAATCCAGATAATTTTGATTTGAGGGGGCGGGTAGGGAAATCACCTAACTGCAACAGCGGAGAGAAACCGTAATAAAAGATTCATAGGATTTTATATATATATAAATATAGGACTCTCATTTTCAAGAGGCATCAAAGCAGGCTGCAGCTGTTGTTATGTAAAGGCAAGAGCGCGTCGCCTCAGACCGTTTGCTGGTGTCAGTTTGTGTTTGGCGTTACTGAAATTACACCAGGCCAACCCCCGCGCTTGGACCTCTTAGGCCTTCTGAATTTCTGCCGGGGACTGTGCGGCTTCATGGATGGGGGTTTCCTCCTGCTGTTTCTCAAGGTAGCCCATCTTTGGTGGGCTGAGAGGCCTTTTCTCCCCGGAGGGATGGCTCACATCCACTTCTCCTGCCTGAGAAATCCCTGAACCCTCCTCCTGTCCTTTCTCCGGGGCTCCAGGATCTGTTTTGGCTCCTGCGCCGCTATCTGCTTCTGATAAGCGTAGGTTGGAGTCTGGGGGCGTCTCTGGGGGATCTGGCAGGCGGGGGCCGGCTGAGGTCATGCAGCTTTCTGCAGAGTCCCCTTTCTCTGCTTTTGGCTGTTCCAGCATCTCCGGTCCCCCAGCGCCCGGCTGGGCTCTGGTCCCCTCAGGAACCGACTCCCCCTTCTCCGGTTTTATCTTTGTCCACACAAAAGCGCCACGTTTCTGGAAAGGGAAACAAGGTTGACGTTAAGCAGGGGGACTTCAGCGGTGAGGAGATGCAGCTGTGAGCTGAATTTATTTATTAGCTCAAGCGCTGGCTGCTCTCTCTCTCTCTCAGGCCTCTCCTCTGGCCAACAGGGGCTGGGATGTAGCTGGGAGCGAAAAAGAATGGCTGAGCCATCATCTCGCCTGGACAGGGGAAAGCAACAGGTGAAAACGAAGGAGACAAAACCTTGCCAATGCCATCCCTTTTCCTGCCCCCCCCCCAAGTTCTGCTTTTTTTATTTGGAAATGGCTATGGTGCTCTTGCAAACTGGCATTTTCTTTTCCGCAGGGCAGCGCCTACCCCCGTCAAATTTTATTTCTTGCCACACGGGTTGCTATGGATACAATTGCAAACCCCTGGCTGATGCAGGCCAAAGATTTATGAGCGCTTGCCAAATGACTTTGGCCATTAAGGGTTGCATGAGAAGAATAGGATTAATTTGATTTTATATATCTAAAAGCGGGGGTGGAAGACAACAACAAGCCAAAGTGGGAACAAACAGGGCTCTGTTTTGTTGCGGCATGTCTCCGAGAACGAGGTTCTCCATTTGGAAACCTGATTCAGTGTGAATCTTTCTCTGCTCCCAGTGTTAATCCTGATTCATCCCATAACCATTTCTTGGTTACCAACTTAGAAGTCCACTCAGTACAGAAGCACTTGACAGACAAAGTCAAACAGACAAAAATAATTATGTTAAGGCATGGACGGACATTTAAAAAGATAGGTTAGGATGGGAGAAATTAAAATTGTCTCTACTGGGTCGATTTTTTGTGATAAAATGTGAATATATTGCCCAGAATGATGTTTTTGTTCCAAACAATGTCTATTATAGCTAATGACTTACCATTCAGACAATGGCAAAATAAAAAAAATCAAGTTTTTATGGCAAGGGAAAAAACACCACATGTTAAAGTATTACAAGATGCAAAGGAAAGGGAAGGATTGGCATACCAACGTAAAATTGTACCTTGCAGCCTGTTGTTTAATGTTAATGAAGGAGTTGAGAAATGAGAGGTTCCTGGAAATAGGACATGACTGGACGGAATGGGTATTTGTGGCACGACAAAATTAATGTGGACTTTAAAACTAGCATCTTTTGATAAAAGCAGAAGACAGCCTGTCATTTTTCACGTATCTCCAAATTAAAGAAAGTTTGGTACTGGGAGATACCAAGAAATAATCAAAATTACCAGAAACCGGGTGGCTTTTCAAATAGGCAATGTTTGCTCTAAAATCAAATTGCTAAATTATAATTTCACTGGAATTAACGTTCCAATGAAGTTTTTGAAAGTCAGCTCCTACTAGACTGAAGATATTGAAATTGAGTGGCCCTGGCCGTGGGGCTTGGGGGAGGTCCGGATCCAGCCCTTTGGCAATCTCCAGCTCTGCAAACCCCTGCTTCAGAGAATCTCAGCGGAAGTTTAATTTCTTATCGGACTTCATGCCTTCCCTGTGGGTTGCTTACAACCATAATTGCAGCAATGATGTAGCTGGGACACCGGAGGAGCCTCCGTCCTAGGCATACTGAGGGATAATAATTCTTACGCTTAGCAAACCATGTCTGTAGTGTTGGAAGACACCTCAAGAGTCATCTTAACCTGTATTTTAAATTGGTGTTGTTGTTGCTGCTGCTGTTGTTTTGGCCCCCTATTATGTTTTTACTATGATTTTATTGGTGTTAGCCACCCTGAGGCCAGCTCTGGCCGGGGAGGGCAGGGTATAAATAAAATTTATTATTATTATCATCATCATCATCATCATCATCATCATCTACTCCAACGTCCTGTAATGCAGGAATCAACAGGTAATACTAAGGTGCCACACACACAAGGTTCCAATTTTAATAATAATAGTAGTAGTAGTAGTAGTAATTCACTATTTATACCCCATCCATCTGGCTGGGTTTCCTCAGCCACTTTGGGCGGCTCCCAGCAGAATATTAAAAACACGATAAAACATCAAACGTTAGAAACTTCCCTAAACAGGGCTGCCTTCAGATGCCTTCTGAAAGACAGGTAGTTGTTTATTTCCTTGACATCTGAAAGGAGGGTGTTCCAGAGGGCGGGTGCCACAACCGAGAAGGCCCTCTGCCTGGTTCCCTGTAACCTCACTTCTCGCAGTGAGGGAACCGCCAGAAGGCCCTCGGGGCTGGACCTCAGTGTCTGGGCAGAACGATGAGGGTGGAGACGCTCCTTCAGGTATACTGGACCGAGACCGTTTAGGGCTTTAGAGGGACTACATCAGGACCACAGCATGTGGGAAGGGGGAAGTTTAACAACAACAAAAAACTCCTCCTCCTGCACTGAATTTAGTCTTTGAGGTGGAGGGTGGAAGGAAGTCCTTGGTCCCTCATATCACAGTGGTAATAATAATAATAATTTTTTATTTATACCCCGCCCTTTCTGGTTCAAAAACCTGGCTCGGGGCAGCTAACAACAAATTTCAAACACTTAATTGTAAAAGCAGCATAAAATACAGTATAAAAACATGAGTAACAATAAAATTTAAAATTCAGAAATCAATTTAGGGGAAATAAGCATTAGATAATCCCCAGGGCTAGCTGGCTGAATTGGTCCTACTTGGGCCAGCGAGGAGGCCAGGGGAGAATTAGCTGTGGGGTCTCAGAGCGGGTAATCTTCATAAAAGGGGAGGGGGAGGGAAGAGAAGGGAAATAAAAGATCAGGTTGAATTCAAATTAAAGACCAGGTGGAATAGCTCTGTCTTACAGGCCCGATGGAAGGAGGTTAAATCCTGAAGGGCCCTGGTCTCATGGGACAGAGCATTCCACCAGGTCGGAGCCATCACTGAAAAGGCCCTGGCCCTGGTAGAGGATAATCTGACTTCCTTAGGGCCCGGGACCTCTAAACTAAGATTATTCATGGACCTTAAGGTCCTCTGCAGGGCATACCAGGAGAGGTGGTCCCATAAATATGAGGGCCCTAAGCCACAAAGGGCTTTAAAGGTCAAGACCAGCACCTACCCACCTCTTGCCTTCTCCTACAACATCCCAGGGTCTTTTGTAAGGCAACCAAGTTGCAAGAAAGACATTGCCCCGTCTTTCTAAGGCCATCGGGCTGGTTTGACAGCAGGCATGCCGTTTGCAAATACCCAAAGCCGGTGACTGCAACGCACGCAATGACATTCCCTAGTCCCAGAACAATGTGCTGGAGGCCTTAGGGGTAAACACATCCTTCTGGCTTCCTGCTGAACGTCCAGAGCACAGGATGCACATGGCCTTACCTTCCCTTGATAAGGGATGCAGGGGGTGGCTCTGGCATTGTAGTCGTATTTGAAAGTGATCTGCTCTTGGAAAATTCTCGGAAGGCGGCCCGGCAACGGAGGAGCTGCGAGTGGAACTGCGACAGAAAATGCACAGTATAGTCTTGCTTCCAGGTGCTTTGCATGGCTACATTGCATGCGGGAGACAGGAACGCAGGAATCTGCCTTATAGTGAGTTGGACCACTGTGTGATGGCCTGGGATTCGGACTCGGAGGCTGGACCTGAGGAATCCCAGCCTGCACAGGAGTCCCCGCCTCCAGAACCAGCTGAGCTGGGGCTTGAGCCTGAAGGGTGGATCCTCAGGTGCAGGCACCAGCTGAGTCTGCTCTGGCTCCGGAGGTGATGGAGGACCCATTGCCTGCAGGTGCTCCACTCTCAGCCCCGTGAGAGGAAGCAGAGGTTGCCTCTGGGTCCGGTAAACCTCCAGCCTCTCCTGAGCTGCAGAGGCTCAGGGCAGAGAGGCGGAGGGAACTAAGTTCCCGCAGGAGGAGTGCCCGCCTCCAGGCCAGGAGAGGCAATTCACCAGAGGATCGGGGCTGCCCTATGCCTCAGGGCAGACAAAAGCCAGCCAGCACCAGTCCCAAGTTGCGGGAGCAATGTTGTTGGTAGCCTGTTCCTGTCTGCACCCTGTCCTGCTTCTCTGCCGGAGCTCCTGACTTCACCCGACTCCCTGCCCTGCACCCAGCTTCAGCTACTACGGACTGCCTCCACGTTGCACCTTTGACCATGGACCGGACTCGGACCTCGCCTCACTGTTAACCCTCGGGACCAGCACACACTGTTTCATCAAGCTTAGTATTGTCTACGCCAGCCTTTCTCAACCTGTGGGTCCCCAGCTGTTGTTGAACTACAACTTCCATCACCCCTAGCTAGCAAGGCCAGAGCTCAGGGATGGTGGGAGTTGTAGTCCACCAGCATCTGGGGACCCACAGGTTGAGAACCACTGGTCTACACAGAATGGTAGCATCTCAACAGGGTTTCAGAGAAGGGTTCTCTCCAAGCCCGACATAGAGTTGGCAGGGACTGAACCTGCGACCTTCTGTATGCAAAACAGATGCTCTACCCCTGAGCTACGCCACTTTCCTGATCTGTCCCAGGTGAATAAATAATAATAATAATAATAATAATAAATTTATTACTTATACCCCACCCATCTGGTCAGGTTGCCCCAGCCACTCTGGGAGGCTTCCAGCACATATAAAAATATAATAAAACGGCAAACATTAAAAACTTCCCGATACAGGGCTGCCTTCAGATGCCTTCCAAAAGTTGTGTAGTCCTTATCTTCTTGACATCTGGAGGGAGGACATTCCACAGGGCGGGTGCCACTACCGAGAAGGCCCTGTAATCCTGGGTCCCTGTAATTTTGCTTCTAGCAGTGATGGAACTGCCAGAAGGCCCTCGGTTCAGTAGGGCTGATGTATTTTATTAAACAACAACATTTAAGAAATGTTGCGTCTTACTGAATTTCTGCAATATTAGATAACTGCGATAGGAGTTAACCTGTTAGATCACTTGTTGAGGCTTCTGTTGTTCCACATTGTACAACACCCTCACAACACGCATCTGAAGGCTCCCTGCATCACAGCATTTCTGGCTAGAAGCCCGAAAAAAAGTCTCCACCGTTCGGAACTGGTCCACAGACACAGTTTCTTTTGTGGCTCAGTAGGTCAAAGCGAGGCTGGATAAACAACTGTCAGGAGTGGCTTAAGAGCCGGACTAGCAAATCCGGCTACAATGCATTCACGTTCAGCTTGGTGACCCAGGATGTCCTTTTCAGCCCCTGCGAAGCTACACTAATGCCCAGGGAAAGGTTAGCTGTCAGTTGTTCCAAAGAATGCAAAGCCCAAATGCTGACCTACGCATTCAAAGCATTGTCTCCAGCTTCTATGAGAAATCTGGCTTGCAGGAGCCACGATGGATTTCTGCAGAATATTTCTTTGTGTGTGCATATAGCCTTTTAGGGACCGGTTCTGCCAAGCCCGGCATCTCTGCCGAGATGCTGTCCCCTTGACTTGAAGAGCACCAGCCCAAATCCAGACAAACAGCTGGCTCCATGTTGGCAGTCCAACAAACATGCTCACATATGGAAGCTATCCTCGCCGCCGCCCTTGTAAACACGGAAGTGTGACTGGAGTTGTCATGCTCTGGCTATGTGCTGCTTGCTATAGCTCAGCCATCCGTCATCGTTCGCAGACAAGCTGGATAGCTATTGTGGGGCTGAATTATTGTGGAGAAGTTGACTAAAGGCAGAACCGAAGGTTCTCCTGGGAGGAGAAGCAGAAGGAAATACCGTGTTTATATGAATCTAATGCCCCATCTTAAAAAGCAGAGACATCACCTTGCCAACAAAGGTCCGTATAGTTAAAGCTATGGTTTTCCCAGTAGTGATGTATGGAAGTGAGAGCTGGACCATAAAGAAGGCTGATTGCCGAAGAATTGATGCTTTTGAATTATGGTGCTGGAGGAGACTCTTGAGAGTCCCATGGACTGCAAGAAGATCAAACCTCTCCATTCTGAAGGAAATCAGCCCTGAGTGCTCAGTGGAAGGACAGATCCTGAAGCTGAGGCTCCAATACTTTGGCCACCTCATGAGAAGAGAAGACTCCCTGGAAAAGACCCTGATGTTGGGAAAGATGGAGGGCACAAGGAGAAGGGGATGACAGAGGACGAGATGGCTGGACAGTGTTCTCGAAGCTACCAGCATGAGTTTGACCAAACTGCGGGAGGCAATAGAAGACAGGAGTACCTGGCGTGCTCTGGTCCATGGGGTCACGAAGAGTCAGACACAACTAAACAACTAAACAACAATGCCCCATCAGATCTAATGCACACCTCAATTTTCAAGACCTTGAAACCAAAAAAGCATTTGCTGGAGAATGTAAATGTGCCGCCAAATCTAATGTGCACTCTAATTTTTGCGGTGCAATTTGGCCAAAAAAGGTGCACATTACATTCGAGTAAATATGGTACCTTACATCACTTTTTTTTATAAAAAAAGGGTTTTGCCAATCAATGGGAAACGAAGGCCACAAGTGATGGCTTCTGCAGACTGAATCGCCAAAGTCAGCAGAGCTTGCTTAAATTAATACTGCCATAAAGACTCTGATCCAAGATCTAAGGACAAGGAAAGACCTGCAAGCTAACATTGCAGCCTGGGAGCTACTGTTCTTCGTGTTTCATCAATCAAACTGAACTGAAAGGTGCCCATTGCTTGTATGATCAGGAGAAGGCGATTTAAGTGGAGACTGAGAATGGAAGAGTTGAAGGCACTGGAATCGGATCGTTGTTGCCTAGGGTGTAGAAACTCATTTCTGCTACCATCTCTCTGGCTGCAGGCTTCTGAAGCACTGTACACA
The DNA here is from genome assembly GCA_034642415.1 of Podarcis siculus. Lineage (NCBI taxonomy): Eukaryota > Metazoa > Chordata > Lepidosauria > Squamata > Lacertidae > Podarcis > Podarcis siculus. The sequence continues at coordinate 87,963,156 of JAXCMG010000003.1, read as the reverse complement.
GAGCCGACGATGGGACGTGTGTGCCAACACAAAAATTTGGTGCTGCCACCACACCTCTTGCCTCCCATTGCTCGCAGTTGTTGCGGCACCCCCCACAGTGGCCTCTTGGCTCAGCACCCAGTGTGGGCAAAACAGTCACACCCCTGCAAATCTGCCTCTGTGTGTTACACCACCATCACGAATCAGCTTGAAACCAGAATTCACAGGAGGCAGTTGAAGCTGAGAATTAGGAATCAATACATGTTAGGTCAGCGAAATGTGCCCAGATTTTGGAGCCATCACTCAATGGCGGAGCATGTGGTCTGCCTGAAGGTGGCAAAAGGTTCAATAGCAGTTCAGTAACAGCCACGAGGGAGCCTGATTTTGTAAGCAAATATACTACTGCAGCAATCTCCGTTTCCGTCAAGCAGCACTTGACATCTGTTGGCTGTTTTCTATTCTGACTACACCTGCAACAGGTAGTTTCGATCACATCACATCAGCCAAACTGATAGAGACCACCTCTCTGCAACTGAACCAACCCAGAACCTGCAGTCATCACCTGAGGACTTTCTTCATGAGTCTGCTGCATGTGAGGTACAGAGGGCAGCAACACAAGAACAGGTCTTTTCTGTGGTGGCTCCCCATTTGTGGAATGCTCTCCCCAGGGAGGCTCGCCTGGCACCTTCACTAAATATATTTGTTGTTGTTTAATTGTTTAGTCGTGTCTGACTCTTCATGACCCCATGGACCAGAGCACGCCAGGCATTCCTGTCTTCCACTGCCTCCCGCAGTTTGGTCAAATATCTTTAGGTGCCAGGCAAAAACATCTCTCTTCTCTCAGGCCTTTGGCTGTTCTAGACATTCTATGGCCTTTGCAATGTGTTCATGGGAGAGGGGTTATTGGCTCACTTTTGTTTCATTGTGGATTTTGCGATCTCATTTTGTATTTTTAATATTGTGAACCACCCTGTCATCTTGGCAATGAAGGGCGGCACACAGATTTAATAAAGAATAATGCTTTCGCCAAAGAATTGATTATTGAAAGAATAATTTTTCGCCGAAGAACTGATGCTTTTGAATTATGGTGTTGCAGGAGACTCTTGAGAGTCCCATGGACTGCAAGAAGATCAAACCTCTCCATTCTGAAGGAAATCAGCCCTGAGTGCTCAGTGGAAGGACAGATCCTGAAGCTGAGGCTCCAATACTTTGGCCACCTCATGAGAAGAGAAGACTCCCTGGAAAAGACCCTGATGTTGGGAAAGATGGAGGGCACAAGGAGAAGGGGACGACAGAGGACGAGATGGTTGGACAGTGTTCTCGAAGCTGCTAACATGAGTTTGACCAAACTGCGGGAGGCAGTGGAAGACAGAAGTGCCTGGTGTGCTCTGGTCCATGGGGTCACGAAGAGTCGGACATGACTAAACGACTAAACAACAACAATGCTTTTGTAGAAGCAGAAGCTGAACCATCTTTATATTTTAACTTGTCTAGTTTTGGTGGAAAGAAGGGAAGGGAAGCTTTCCCCTAAAAGTCTTACCTATTCCACGCGAAGGTTGCCGCTTATTGTCGAACTTAAGGGGCCGAATCAATCTACAGGCTGGCTTCTGGAAATGACTTCTTTGAGTGCTCTGCTTGTCGTAAGGTGGTTTAGGGCACGGCACAACAAAGGGCTCGCTGCTTGGCCACCAATGTTCCTTTGCAGGGAACATAAATTAATTTGTCAGCAACTAGCCTATAGAGCTGCCATTATTTATACTTTTCAAGTTTATACATTTCATTAATTTTACAATCAAGTGAACATTTCAAAATTTTACTTCCTGCCCCCTCTTTCTGCGGTTCTTTAAATGTATGTTTTTTAATATCTTCTTTATATCCAAATTCATTTAACTTGCCCCTTTCATTATCTACTGTAAATATATGCTCTTGTGAAACTGCAGGTTATTACAATAATCCTGCTAATGTTTTTATCTGTTTACAATTTATCTGTAAATATTCAATATACCATTTCCATTCTATTATAAAAAGTTTGCTATCTTTATTTCTTATTCTTCTGGTAAGTTTCGCCATTTCTGCATATTCCATAAGTTTTTGTATCCATTCTTCCTTTACTGGGACTTCTGCTTCTTTCCACTTTTGTGCAAGTAGCATTCTTGCTGCTGTAGTAGCATACATAAATAAATTTCTATACAATTCAGGTAGTTCTGCTCCTATAATTCCCAAAATTCTCCCCCCGCCCCTTCTGACGAAACCATGCTTTGGTGCATGGGTGGGGAACCTTCTTCAGAACAAGGGTCACTTTGCCTCATGGGCAAGCTTCCAGGGGCTGCATAGCAATGGCAGGAGGTTCTAAAAGCAAATGGATGTGCCAGTTACCTTCCTGCAGAAATTTGTGGTTCTTGTACACAAAAACCAGACTGTCTTGCCAGAGTGGTGCATGCTCTCGTTATCTCGTTAGCTCTACATGGGGCTACCTTTGAAGGTGACCCGGAAACTGCAATTAATCCAGAATGCGGAAGCTAGACTGGTGACTGGGAGTGGCCGCCGGGACCACATAACACCGGTTCTGAGAGATCTGCATTGGCTCCCAGTACGTTTCCGAGCACAATTCAAAGTGTTGGTGCTGACCTTTAAAGCCCTAAACGGCCTCGGTCCTGTATACCTGAAGGAGCGTCTCCACCCCCATCGTTCACTGAGATCCAGCGCCGAGGGCCTTCTGGCGGTTCCCTCATTGTGAGAAGTGAGGTTACAGGGAACCAGACAGAGGGCCTTCTCGGTAGTGGCGCCCGCCCTGTGGAACACCTTCCCTTCAGATGTCAAGGTAATAAGTAGCTATCTTATCTTTAAAAGACATCTGAAGGCAGCCCTGTTTAGGGAAGTTTTTAATATTTAATGCGGTATTGTTTTTAACACTCGATTGAAAGCCGCCAAAGAGTGGCTGGGGAAACTCAGCCAGATGGGCGGGGTATGAATAAATAAATTATTATTATTATTATTATTATTATTATTATTATTATTATTATTAT